>JAJOZX010000747.1:342500-877500 GCA_023014485.1 Bathynomus jamesi | reverse complement strand
GTCGTTTCGCAGATTCGTCGTCAATCTTTTACTACCTATAGTTTCACAATCCGTCGTCCATATTCGCAGATTCGTCGTTTTTTGAAAAAAATGTGAAAAAAAACGATCGAAATTGACGAAATTCAACAGTTTACCAACGAAATATGTATTATATTTTGCCGAAAAACGAGTAGAATTTGATTCATTAATCTGTTTAATAACATAATACAGTAAAATTTCGTCGTGTTATTCCGGAACGAATTAACGACGAATTTCGAGGTATTCCTGTATATATATATATATATATATATATATATATATATATATATATAACCAGTAGTTATTACATTTAAAAAATCTGAGTACTACTTTAAATCCATGTTTATGTGTAGCGTAGAAGTTTCTTCAATAATTTGGCATAAAATTGTTTCTCGTTAAAAATAATTTTTTTCATGTTTGGTTTCTTCTTTGAACTCGTAATACGCGTCACTGGTATGTAAAGTTTCGGAAAGAAGTTCACGTAGAAACAACCTTTCTGAAAAGCAATTAAAAAGTACTAATTGCTAATATTCTATTTCTCTTTGGATATGTTGTTCTTTTTGGTGATAATTAAAACTTTAGCAACAAAACGCAGCCATTACTCATTTGTAATTTCTTTTCATGTTTTTTAGAACTTGATTTTCTACTTGAATTTTCTTTTGAAACTACGTCAAAGGGTCGATGACTCATGATCGCGGGAAAGAAATTTTAGGAGCGCGCTCCGAGTGCCGCTTTTGGACAGTGATGTACGTACATTTACGCAAGAAAGTTCGTCAGCGTCCTTATATGGCTACGTATGATATGTATGTATATGTCGAAAGCTCATTGGTGAAGTTTAGATGCTGCCTGGTGGAAGATTTAGTCCTATCAGTGGTTGTAAATAATACGTTTTTCCACTAAGCCCCACCTTTCATTTTTACGTATTATATGCGAAATAATAAGTATATATCATAAATGGTAGTGCTATCATAATAATTATTGTATTGAGTATGAAAAAAAAATATATATATATATATATATATATAGGGTGGCGCAAAAATCAGGAACCATAGGCACATTTTATTAAATTATAATAAATGTTCGAATTGGTGGCCTTCCACTTGGAGACACTTTTGACGGGTTGAATGCATGATGTTTGAACATTCCTTAACGCATTGGCACTGATTTTGCACACTCAGGTGTGATTTTATCCTTTAGAGAACGTATGGTTCTGGGTCGATCAGCATATAGTCTAGAGATCTGTACGGGTACGGGTAAGTCCGTAGGTCCGTACCCGGCCCGACCCGCGGGCGGGATACGGGCGGGCCGATGGACATCAAAGTAGATACGGGCCGGGTACGGGCCGGCTAATGCGCATCATATTATTATAGGAGTATGCGTGCATTGAAGTACAATTTGAATCTCGTAAAACAATTTTTCATAATATTTTTTAAACTACAGTAAAAGAAAAAGAATTTTTCAAAATATTAGTCTATATTAATTTTTGTAATTATAACTTTCATTACCAATCGATTTTGAGCAGCCATTCAAAAAAGTAGTAATTAATTTCATGACGGCACAGCAATTTATAGAGCAATTTATAAAATTCCAAAGGTAAGAACTTTATTAAATTTTATTGGTGAAATATTCTTTATTTTACTGCTAAGTACCTAAAAATGCTTTCAAAAATTGCAAAAAATAAATTTTCATTATTTCAAAAGACCTTCACAAAAGAACGGACCGGGCCGGGTACGGACTTTGTCATGAAACACAACGAGCGGGTACGGGCCGGGCCGAGCATAAATAAATTTTCAAGAGGGCCGGGCCGGGCGGGCCTCCGTAAATATTAACGGACACGGTCCGGGTACGGGACTAAAATATCGGCCCGTGCAGATTTCTAGCATAGACTACCGACTTGAGATGGTCCCACAAGAAAAAGTCAAGAGGCGTCAATAAGTAAGGCTCATTTAAGAAACTCTTCTGACTTATTACAGAGGCTAAAGCACATTAATTTTGACGGAAAGAAACTAGCGAGCTTTGATGTTAAAGCATTATTCGCAAATGTTCCGGTGGGTGGAAAGAGGCGGTCAGAAGAGCGATAGAAAACATCAAAGACAGCGTTCTTCTGGTAACAAGGGAGGATTACATGGAATTGGTTTCTTTGTGTGTGAAGTTTGATACATTTATATTTCAAGGTGAAGAGTATAGGCAACACAGAGGCCTGGCCATGGGTTCACCACTCAGCGCTGTCATGGCTAGTCTCCATATGGAAACCTTGGAGACGGACAGATTTATTAAGATAATGGGAAGAGGTGCAGCTTAGTTTAGATACGTTGACGATGTGTTAGTAGTGGTTCCAGAGAACACTGACATAAACAATAAGTTAAGAATGTTGAATGATGTGGATGGTCATATACAGTTTACGGTGGAAAAAGAAGAGAATGGAAAAATGTCTTTTTTAGACGCACTGATTTGGAGATCGGGTGAGAGTGCAAAATTTTCAGTCTATAGAAAGCCTACAAACAAAGATGACTGTTCATTATTTGTCTACTTATAGTGAAAGGACTAAGACAGGTGTGTTTGGATTCTACCTGAGGGCTATTAGAACATATAGTGAGGAGTATCTGGTGAATGAATTTGAATACATCCTGGGAAGCGTTTGAAAAGTTAGGTTATCCCGAAGGATTAATAGTTAAACTAAAAAAAAAAAGCAATTAATATATCAGAACGGCATGGAGATGAGACTGAAAATAATGTAGATAAAGAGTATATAACGGTTCCGCATTCAAGGAGCACAAATTATCGATAAATTCCTAAGATGAGCGGGAGTTTATTTAGCCAATTCTTCGGGGATAAAGAGAGGCGATATGGTGAGGACGAAACAAAATGAGTGTATTAATGACCGTAGTGTAGTTTACGAGATTCTATGTAATGGCTACTCTGCCGTTTATTATGGGGAGTCAGGACGCGGCTTACCAAAATGACTATGAACATAGAGCAGCCATGCGTCTACATCGAACATCTAACTCACTCGTCTTGCACGCGGATAGGTACGGACACCTGCCAAACTGGCAAGAAGCTAAGATCATTCATAAAGGACTAGATAAGGGGATGAGGAAAGCAAACGAATTCTGCTTATATAACGTCAGGAAACGTGGTAAATCATAGAGAGGGATTTATATGTTTAGCCAAGTTCACGGGAAAAATTATGGTGAAGTTAGCAGAAAGGGGCGGGGCCAAGGAGCATCAACAGTAACCAGCCAATCAGGTGAAGCCACGAATGTTCGTCCAGTAGGTTTGAAAAAGATCGTCTATATTTAAATATTGTGTGTTTAACTCATGTTGTCATTCTGTGTGAGCAAGGCTTTGTGCCGAAACTTAACGGAATGTAACTCCATCTCTTATCTGTCTTTTTCTACCACCCTCAAACCGCACATACTACAGTACTATATTAAAAAATTTACATCCAACTACCAAAAATGAACCGTTAATAAAAAATAAGCCGAAAGGTAATTCATATATTGACATAGTGTTGTGGCGACTACACCGTCTGCCGTGAGGTGCATCTCGCTCTGCTTCTTTTGCGATACACGAGAAGAAAGATTGGTCTGGGGACCTATCCCCACCTTTTTCACCCTACGAAGGGCAACTCTAACCTCGGATTGCCCTCGGTTTTTTCTGTCTTCTCACTGAGAGTTAGTTTGTTATATACTATATGCTATATAATATATATTATAAACGCTTTTAAAAACACAAATTGTGATACAAATAGTCATTTACAAGGGGTAGCTCGCTATCGCCCTCCGGGCAGGTAGTAGTATATGTCATAGTATATGTAGCAGTATATGTCACACATAAAAATCTTAAGACTCAGAAATCTTGTCATAATGTGAAGCTCAAGATTTTCACGGCTGCGTTCTTTTCTATAGTTTTATCGCGGTGCTGGGGCCTTCGGACCCAGTAATTGTGACCTAGGACCGGGAAACTTGCCAGAGCACATCGGAAGCTCATGGGCTATCAGTTGGTGGTGGTTGCAGAATTTTCCGATGTGCCGTTTAGGCTGTGCACGGTTCCGAAGAAAGCGGACAGACACACAGACACATTTTAGCTCAATAGTTAATAGTATATAGGATAATTCAAAAGTATGTAAGGCAGATTAAATCAAACTAATGATCACGTATATAACTGAGTTCAAGAGTGGTAATTTGAAGAAGTGCTGTCATGTGTTGACACAGCCGGAGGCTGCAGAAGAAACTTCATAAAACTGTTGACATTTTACCAGGATTTACAGGTAAATATGCAATATTTTGTGGCTGCGATGTAGTTCTGACCCCTGAAGGAAGTATGCATAATAAAACTTTTCCTGAAAAGAGTTCACGGTAAACCTTTGTTTTATGGTGAGAGTACATTTAGGGACAATCACACCATGGTCAGCCACTACATGTTTACTTCATACAGGTTATCTTTTTGGCATTTTCAGCAATTATTTGCTGTCGGACAAGATACCCGCCATGTTAACTGCACAAGAGAAAAAATGGTTTGACGAAAAACAAAAGAGAAAACGGTGAAATTATCATGGAAGGAAAACCACACGTGAAGAAGACCTTTTAAAGTGTCGTGTCAAAGAAAATAAGCGGGTAAACAAAGGAAATCATTGCAAACTGAGGAATTTATGTATTCAGGACGTGAACAGTTTTTATACGGAACCATCTGAAGAAGAGTGGATTCAGTGTGGTTCAAGCATGGAATAGTGGCATGAAGCCCGCACAAGCAACGAGAAGTGTGGTCTTTTTCAGTGTGACCCGTGCTTCTGAAGAAAGACAAGACTATAACACCGACACTCTAAAAGACTAACTTATCCTAACCTATATTAACCAAACCTATCTTGCGCTAATCTAACCTAACCTAACTTAATCAGATATCTAGCCCACGACATACTCGTCGATAGAATGTACTGATTTATGGCCGATTTGGCCAACCCGAGGACGCTCGAGACGAGAGAGTAGGGACGAGGCGAGGCGGAGAGAAACGAGGGATATAGAATTTCCTCCGCCGCCTCTGCTGGAGCAGCCTCACCAGCACGAGCAGCAGCCGCCGCTACCCGCAAGTCAATCAGATGTCGTAATCCCGTTTCTCAGTAATATTTGCCAATGGGCATGTGCACTCTTACAAAAGATGCAGCTGAGAGTGCGTATCTGATTATTATTATTATTATTATTATTATATTTCCTTTCTGCATAAATATGGTTGCATGTTTGAAAATTTTGTTTATTCATTTTAATTTATCACTGAATAAACGTTTTTTGAAAAAAAAAACATATTTATACCCAAACATGAAGTGTATATATGAAAGGAAATGTCTTAGATGAGTACTCTTACCCGACTTCATACGAAGGTAGTCATTATTCTTATTTGAATATACCGTTGGGAAGCATAAGAGCTTTTCAGGCAAAATATATGAGATTCGTTTCGATTTTTATAGTAGAAAATAAGAAAATATATTGAAATAAAATAGATAAAAGGAAGTTGTAAGCGCCAAATTTGGTGGATTAATATTAAGAATATCAAAATTACAAATGGAAATTGAGAAAATCTTAGAAATAATAAGAAATAAAGAAGTGGTAATCGGTAAATGTGGCACATAATATATATACGCATA
Organism: Bathynomus jamesi; assembly: GCA_023014485.1. Lineage (NCBI taxonomy): Eukaryota > Metazoa > Arthropoda > Malacostraca > Isopoda > Cirolanidae > Bathynomus > Bathynomus jamesi. The sequence goes on along the minus strand of JAJOZX010000747.1, from coordinate 871,844 downwards.
GGATTACGGGCCGGGGGGGGGGGGGGTCTGGGGGAGCTACAACCTCCCAGATTCGAAAGTTTCCTGAATATTTTCGGGCAAATGCCTCAAAATTCGGGCAAAGTCCCAAAATAATGGCGGAAAAATTGGAGTTTATTAAAATTATACTAAAATGCATTAATTAAACCAAACATAATAAATTATGCAACAATTTTTTTTGCTTGGCTGCAATGTCGCATAAACGTGTCGCATTTAAAGTTATAAAAACAAATTTGTTGCTTTATGTATTTCTTAAAAATTTTGCTATGTAATTTCATTTTTGAGGTACTCATGACACTTGTACTGTAGTAAGTTCGCCCCAACAAACCAGGCGAAAAATTTATGTTATCTGATAGCAAAAAAAATTCACCGTTCTGTTAGAATTAATTTTTTCTAGAATATACATGAAAAATGAAGCCCGTACGCCTATGTATATATACGATGTAACATAATGAAAAATTCCAAGATATAATTTATATAAATAAATCGTGATTGCTTCCGATTTAAGATTGAATTTTACCTACGAATATACCATAAGTCTATGTATTTTTTAACGAAAAGGACTGCAAGTTTTGTTTCGTCACATTTACAAGTGTAAATACGCATGCAGTTGGGATACAACATATTAGCAGGAATTAATAAGTATTGTTTTAGTTACTTGCGAAATGAAATTGATGATGGTACCCATCTGATATTTATAGTTATAGAGTTTCATATGTCTGCTCCTTTGTAAAAGAGAACATCTCCCGCAATTTCCTTAAGAAATCATTGGGAAATCTCGTATTAAAAATATGATCGGTCTGATGCGGGTTAATTCCTTATGAATGGTATGTGAAGTATAGTTTCTATTATTAGTAACTTTGTGCTTTTTTAAACCATTGTTAGTTCATTAAGTCATTAGTTTTAGGATATTAAATTCTCTGAACATTGGAAAGGTATGAGATTGTCTATATATTATTGTTTGAAAGAGTTCATAAGCATAAGCGATTGTCTGATGTACTATCCCACGTTGTAATGGCGTCCTGTAAGTGTGAAAGAATACTGTAAATCAGTAACACAGTGTAAAGAAAACATTTTGGGAAAATGTTTTTTTTAATTTGAATATTATGTAATCAAGATATTTTCGATCTGTTATGTTGCATGTAACTTTTGAAATTCAACTTTTTATCTCATTTGATGTCAAGCACTTTAACTTCATTAACTTTTGCAAGAAAAATGTTTCCAATTATTATGGAGTGTTCGCGATTACAGTTTTGTTTTGTTACAATCATATAAACAGCGCCTCCATTAGGAAACCGGTGGAGCTCGCGGGGACACCATTGACCGACAAATATTTTTATATCACGGGAATTCCTCCCTTAAGTGGTAGTGTAGTATTTTTGAGTGGTTTTCGTGCCAGTTTTCGTGTTTTTTCAGTCTAATTAGTCTTCGGTTACTTACTGTAACTTTGTTTTGTTTTCGGGCTATTTCGCTATAAAGTGACTTTTGTTTCCTGATGCTCAGTTAAACCGGACGTCAACTACAGCTGACTCTCAAGGACAGAATGTCAAATCTGTCTATTATCTCCATTGAAAAACTTAAGTTATGCGGACATTATTGACGGTTTTACGTCTAGGAAAAGGTAGAGAAAAATGTGGAAGAGAAGTGCCGATGAAAAAATGCAGAAGAATCCAAAAGAAAATAAGGAAAAACTATGAAAATGTAGAAGTATTAATAGTTATTTTGTGTCGCTACTGATTATGTTGTGTTAACTTTTTGATTGGTACACTCAAAGATAAGGCACCCCCACATGAGGTCTCGCTGGGGCCTCCCACGTACATGGCGGAGGTCCTGCATATAAGATTAATTTGTTAAATTCAGTAAACGCTTGTTTAACTCACCTATTTATAGACACGTTCTGTCTATTAATTTTCATTATTAGGGAGCTGATACCGTGGTGTGTGTGTGTGGGAGTGAATGTCCATAAAGAAATGGGACCTTTAGTAAATTTTATAAACGTTAACAAAAGGTCAATAAAACGTTTGTGGTGTTTAATAAACATCCAATTTCTTGCTGGGATTGTATCATCATCAACTGCTTCAGGTATCCGGATCTGGTAACCGTGACGTCTGGTCATGATCTTCCTTTAAATTAAGCTCCTTCGTCAGAATCTCTGTTAGATAACTCAATTTAGACATAATTATAGAAACTTTTAAATCTTCTTTGTCGTTACTATTCAGCTATTTATTAAGTAATCGAGAGGCGGTGTAGTAACGATCATGCCGCACGTAATTTACTCGGCTCGACCCAGTTCTCCTTTTTAAGAAGTCTCAGTCACCTTCGTAAATAGTACAATCACCCACTACCATTTCAGTAATTGACGTTATTATTTCTTCTTTACGCTCGACCCCGGCTTATTAAAACTTTAAAAATTAAAATTTGCTTTAGTAACTATCTTTACTTTTGTATGATTAAACACGTAAGCATCTATAGCCAACTGAATCACCACGAAACACTCATCTTTTTTTTTTTTTTTTATTAGCTTCATTTCTTTCAAATAAAGTTTTATTTAACAGAAAACTTTCAATTCGAAATGTTTTATTAATTTTTACATTTTTTAAATTTTAAAGCGAACGACACGTATAAAATATATAAATAATAGTATTGGAAAGGGGGAATAAAACAATTAAATGTACCTCTGTTTATTATATACAAAATACAAATACCTCGTAAATTCACGTGTTAAAATTAGAGCGAACAATTAAAATAGTGTCAATGTTTTCGGGCAACAAATTGTTTCTTTGAGGACTTAAAATCAATCTGAAAAGAGAAAAATACCGTTCCACACTAACGGAACTAAAAGCCGTTCCACATCGAATTGAAGGATAAATGGATATTTTAAATCCATACAAATATTAAGTCGCCAAAAAAAAGGAAAATAATTCACGTTATTTATATTTTTTTTGCGATCCAAATGCTCCTTCAAAACTGAAACGCAAAACTGTTATTTTTAATCTATTCGAATTCAGAATTCAGTTTTTGATTGTTCTTCAATTTCAGTTCGAATTTCGAGTTTAGTTGTCAAATTTTTTTCAGTTCGAGTTTTTTTGGATTTCAGTTCATGAAATAATATCGGTTTTATCAGTTTATCGGTTCCAGTTCGATTCAGTTTCCCATTCCTGATATATATATATATATATATATAATTATATATATATACTGTAAATTAAGTGAGATTATCAATTTTCTATATATTTATTTTTGATCTGGCTTTAACCTTCAGAGAAAAAAAAAAAACCATAAACGCTTCATAGAAAAATCTTTAATTATAAATTCTAATTTTTGTTTTTTTAAATAAATTTTAAATTTTAATTAAAAATTTGGGAGATGAACCAAATTTATTTTAGATAGAAAGTTAAATTTAATTAAACAAAACAGTTTCATTTTCTTCAATAAGTTTCTTTGAAAGGAAACTACAATAGAACAGCTATTAAGTCATGTTTTATGTCTTTACATTGATATTATAATAATAATAATAATAATAATAATAATAATATAATAATAATATTAAACCCTTCGGGATTTATAAATTAATATCATTATTGTCCCCGACTTCACAGCATTCGGGCGTGTTCTCGCCTCACTCTCTATGCGTTGATTGTAAGTGTGAATGCTGCAAAACCCGAACTCATAGTCGTACGGGCCGGGGGGGGGGGGTCTAGGGGAGCTGCAGCACCCCTCAGTTTCGCAAGCTTCCGAAGATTTTCGGACAAATGCCTCAAAATTCGAGCAAATTCCCAAAACAATGGCGGAAAAATTATTTATTCTACTCTTATTTATTCTAAGTTTGCATTCAATTCACCTCCAGTAGCTGGTATTTTCCAGTGATGTAGTCGAGACCACCATGGCCGAGAGCGAGACCAGAAAAAAGGGTCTCGAGACCAAATGCAATTTTTTGTTTGTATTCAATCAGTGCAGTGCCCGCTAACTCCTAAAGTTAGCGCCGCTAACGTTAATGCTAACTACATAAAATTTAGCGCCGCTAACGCTAACGCTAAGCATTTCAACAGTTAGTGCCGCTAACGCTAATTTTGTCGCTAATGTTTTTGTGAAACCACCCAAATTTATATATGTTCTGCCTTCCGTAATTTACTTACATATATTAGCACTCACCTTGATATAATTGGTCGCTAAGGTACAAAAATGTGACGTTATAGTCTATCAAAATGAAAACATTTCTATGTTGGAATCGAGTGCCTTTCGTATATATTAATAGGGAAAACCAACCAACCAACCGAAGAATAAATTCTATTTAAAAATTAGTGCTTGACTTTCTCTAAAACCTTAGCGCCGCTACCTCTTCCGCTCACAATTGAAAATTAGCGGCGCTAACAATATCGCTAATAAAAAGTTAGCGCCCCTAATCCCAGCACTGCATTCACTATTGTGTAATGCCTAATTCCTGAGCTCTGTGTTTCACATTCAGGAATAAAGATTCTAAAGAGGTTAGTAAGGGACAATTGCAAAATTTACTTATAATTTATTCACAAATTCATTGGTTGACATTTTACAGCAGTTAACCGCCTACTTAAACAAAATGAGTGTTCGTTGCACTTGAAGAACATCAAAAATACTCAGCAGTGATGTAGTCGAGACCACCATGGCCGAGACCGAGACCGAGGCCAGAAAAAAAGGTCTCGAGATCGGTCTCGAGCCCTACATCACTGGTATTTTCATATAGTGCTGATTGTTACTGATTGATTATTACGTCACCTCTGCAAATAGTGACTGACACCTGTAGTAAGTTCACTCCAACACAACAGTCAAAATATTTGTTATCTGATAGCAAAAATTCAGTGTTTTGTGAGAGTTAATTTTTCTAGAATATTCATGAAAAATATGTATATTTTATAATGCACTTTGAATATACGCGCATTACTACAACAAAATCATCAATTTCCTTGCCATGTTAAGTACACTCTGTCGGCATCGGAAAATTCGGGTATCTTGGAAACTTTGGGGGAAAATTGCGAGGCGCCCCCTACCCCATGAAAAAATTGAAGCCCGTACACCTATTCCCGAACCGTCTATGTTTGACTAATAATTTATATGAAGTCGCATAAATCTAAACTCAACGCATATGTATGGAAATACTGTCACCTGACTGTCTTATTTTACAGATTACGGCCATTTCATATTTTTCTTAATTTATTAAATATTAATAATACATGCCGAGAACAGAAAGGAAGCGTATTATACAACCAACTAGATCTGCCACCGAGTAGTCAATTATACACTGTTCAACAAAGTTTCTCCTTTTGATAAATGTGGGTGATTCTTATGTTCGTTTTCACGCTGATTACAAAAATGAAAACAGATTGTTTTTATCACCCACAGATTTTGAGGGATTTGTAATTTAAAACCCTTTGAGATCGAGAGAGCATTCCTCACTTTGCATCATAATATGAGATTCATTGTTAGTCATTTATGACATTTATGATTTATTGTTGGTCATGTATAAAATCTTTACATTATGCATATTATTATTTATATTTACATGTTTATATTTATTTAAGTATACTGCATATATACACATCATAACACACACACACACACACACACATATATATATATGTTTATTACTTTTATTTACGCGATGCATGCCATTCCTTAAAATGCTTAAGCGAGCAAAAGCCTAGCTTTTTGGGACAACCAATACCAATAATGGTGGATTTCACTATAACGACAAATGCTACTATAGAGAAACGAAGCCAAAAACACATATACTGTAACTCATCAAGTGTAACATTACGCCATTTCATCGAATAAATTTTTCTCTCAAACCTTGGATTTTTATAAAAATATAACTGATGTAATGAACGGCATTCCCGTGTCTTGGGCATTTGTGGGCGGAGTAAATTTGACTGATGACAAACTGACTGGTGATTGGTACATAAATTGCTCATCCCTGCAGAGTTCATGAGGGTATATATCTTGCCCCTGGTCAAAAATAAGTATGGAGACATTCTGTCCAGCAATAATTACAGGCCTATTGCTGTCGCTTCCTGCTTCTCGAAACTACTAGAAAAACTCTTGTTACTCCGATTAAATGATTTCCTATGGACATCTCCTAATCAGTTTGGCTTTAAAAGGTCCCACTCAACTGACCTGTGTATCTATGTACTTAAAGAAACAATATCTAAATACATTGACAGTAATTCAACCATTTATAGCTGTTTCCTTGATATAAGTAAGGCATATGATAGGGTGAACCACAATATTTTATTTGAAAAACTAGAAGACAGGAAGGTTCCCATGTACATATTAAATGTATTGAAATTTTGGTATTCCCACCAATCTTTCACTGTTAGGTGGGGCAATGTACTATCCGAGTGTTTTGGCTCCTCTTGAGGGGGTGAGACAAGGCCCCTTGCTCTCCCCTATGCTGTTTAATGTGTATATCGACGGATTAATTGCTTCACTTAATGAGGCAACAGTAGGATGTTGTATAGATAACACAAGGATAAATAACGTAGTTTATGCCGATGATATGGTGTTAATAAGTCCCTCTGTTAAAGGTCTGGATCGGCTACTAAATGTCTGCGAAGTCTATTCGCAGAAACATGATATTCTTTTTAATGCTACAAAAACTAAGGTTATGCAATTTCATCCTAAAAGCTGTAATCAGCCAGCTGATATAAGGTTTAAAATGAATGGTGAAGTAATTGAGGAAGTACAAGAGTTTAAGTATTTGGGTCAAACTATTACCAGCTCCTTGAGTGATGACTCGGATATAAGAAAACAATCTCGAAGCCTGTGTGCTAAAGCGAATATGACCATAAGGAACTTTCGTTTCTGTACAAGTGAAGCTAAAGACACACTCTTTCGTACTTTCTGCAGTAATATATACGGTCAGCAACTCTGGGTGAATTATAAAAAAGGTTCTGGCAGAACCCTAAATTTGCTGTACAACAGGTCTTTTAGACTCTTACATAAATTACCCCTGAGATGCTCAGCTTCGCAAATGTTTGCTACCCGCAATGTTCCGAGCTTCCCGGAGGTAACAAGACGTGCTCAACACAGTCTAATGCAAAGAATTAAAAAGTCAACCAACCCGATCATCCAAGCTATCCATGAGTCCTGCCATTTATCCTCTAAGCTATGGACTTCTTGGTACGAAAGCGTCTGTCTGTAGCTCCACTTAACTTCGACAGTGCAGTATTATTTCTAATCAATTGTATATATTTCTATCCTTAGTGTATGAACTGTCATTGTATTAATAATATTTGTCATATGGACTATAGTCTGCCAATAAACCTTTTCATTTTCATTTTCATTTCAGTACGAGTCAGTTGAGTCTGCAGCAGCTGCTTCTCATCGAATTAGACAAGCACATACTTGTCAGGACATGCACATTCTTGTTTGTCATGTATTAGAATTGTGCATTCGTGCTAATCTCTCAGTCAGTCTCGTGCATTGCTACCCACCTTTAGCATTTATCATAGTTATTCATTTTGTTTTGATATATGTTGGTGGAAAAATAGTGTTTTTGTGATATAAAAGTGAGAATGTCTCGTAAGTGTGCAAACAGCCCTGACAGTTTTTGTTTTGTGAATTTACAACAAAATCTCAAAAGCAGGGTTTCACTCCTTTAATTAAGAATGTGAACTTTATTTCGGTTGCAAAGTAGGAGATCAAGACAAAATCTGGGATCCTCATGTATGTTGTGTTTCTTGTGTAAGATCTCTGAGAGGTTGGTTAAAAGGTACTCATTCTTTAATGCCTTTTGCGATCCCAATGGTATGGAGAGAATAAAGAGACCACTCGACTGATTGCTACTTCCGTTTAACGAAGATAAATGGACATTCCTTAAAATCTAAACATGCGATTCAATATCCTAATTTACTGTCATCCATGCGACCTCTTTCACATTGTGACGATTTGCTAGCACCAAAACCACCAAAGACATGGACTTTAGATGATGATGAACCTGATGATGAATCTCGTAATGAACCTTTGGACAGACAAGATGACATGGATACATCGGATGAACCTCACTTAATTTCTAAGTCAGAATTAAATGATCTTGTCAGAGAGTTGAATCTATCTAAAAATCAGGCTGAACTCTTAAATTCTAGATTAAAAGGTTGGAATCTCTTACAAAACTGTAAAAATATTATTATTTCGTAAGCGTCAGACACACTTCACATCGTTTTTCTCTATGGAAAGTGATTTAGTGTATGTAATGATGTGAACGCTCTCATGGAGGTATTTGGTCGAGAGCACAATCCTAAGGAATAGAGGCTTTTTGTCGATTCATCAAAGTTAAGTTTGAAAACCGTACTATTGTACAACGGTAATGTCTATTCTTCTGTTCTGATTGCACATAAAGTTCATATGAAGGAATCATATGACAATATGCAGTTACTACTTTTGAAACATATTGACTATAATAAACACTCCTGGCATATTTGTGGTAGTCTGAAAGTGATTGCACTTCTCGTCTTACAGTTAGGATACACAAAGTTCTCTTGTTTCATTTACGAGTGGGACAGCCAAGGTAAGGGAAGTCATTATACACAGAAAGAATGGCCAGTTGGCCACTTCGACAAAATTTGGTTCCAGGACAGAAAAATGTTGCCTATCAACCACTAGTAGATCCAGCAAACGTTTTCTTACCACATTTCCATATCAAACTTGGTTTGATGAAATTTTTTGTAAAAGTCATGAATAAAGACGGACCTGGATTTCTATATCTAAAACAGAAGTTCCCTAGAATCAGCGAAGCGAAAATCAAAGAAGGCATTTTTGTGGGCCCACAGATCAGAGAAGTAATGAAAGACACTGCATTTGATGATTCTTTGAATGAGGTTAAAAGAACATCATGGAAAGCTTTTAAAGAAGTGACTACGAATTTCCTCGGCAGCATCAAATCAGAAAATTATATTTCCATGGTGGAGCAAATGCTTAGTGCTTACCAAGCCATAGGATGTAACACGTCTTTGAAAATGCATTTCCTGCACTCCCACCTGGACTTCTTCCCATCAAACCTGGGTGCTGTCAGCGATGAGCATGGTAAAAGATTTCAACAGGATATATCAACCATGGAAAAGCGGTACTCAGGAAGATATAGCCCCAGTGGGCCAGTATGTTGGCCGACTACTATTGGACACTTATGAGAGAAGCCCCAAGTACTAGTTATAAGCGAAAGTCAGCTGCAAAAACATTTTAGGTAAGGTACTCTTCTTTTCTGTACGATTAAATATACCAAAAACGTAAGAAAATCTGTCAATTTTCATTTGCATTTCCTTCGAAATTAGTAGGGGATAGAAAAATTCTGTTTTCAAATTTTTAATCACCGTAAAAAAGTACACTGAAATCACATAAATCCATTCGAAGGAGGGAAAAAGTTATATTTTGTTGTTCAGTGTTATGATCATTCAATTAGGGTCAAAAACTGGCACAGCGCTCAGGCCAGCTAATGGGGCCCATTGCTGTAATTCCTGTATTATTATTACCAGCATCATCGGGTTCGAACCCTCAGCCTCGGTGTCTTCACTTCGTTTATAGGAAACGGTGCTGCCCAATGAGCTCCGGACGCTGGCAAGTAGAGTTAGATGAGCGGGGCAGATCAAAGAAACACGAAAAGATCTTATTCTTGATCGTCAATGGGCGATATTATGTCGTTCCTCAAACTCTAAGACGTGGAAGCAGTTGCCAACTTAAGTGATGAATCTCAGCAAGTAGTCAGAACTATCCTGGAGGGACTGCAGTCGATATTGACTTAGATTCTACGTGCAAAAAAAAAAAAAGAAGCCGGTATAAAAAGAGGATGGACGATTTCGAAGCTAGGATGCAAAAGCTAGAAGAGAAATTCGCGGAACAGGAGTTAAAAATGAATACCCGCTGGAAGAGAAATAAACACCGGCGTATACGCATCATCGTTGGTCGCGGACTTTCAACTGCTACAGAGGGTGAGCAGTGCAAGTGCAAAAGTGAAGTCTAGTTTGAAAAATAATTCCCGAGAGACTAAAAGTATGTGTGACGGTTTACACAAGGGGTTCCCAAACTTCTGAGCCTGTCGACCCCTTGATGAGCTTATAAAGTTATCATCGACCCATAACCCAATTTCTCAATATTTAAAATAATTTGAAATGAAATGAAGTCAAGAAACATCAAAATATAATCAATATTTATTAATCATTATAGTTATACAATTACCATTATTATTTATTAGTAATTAAGTGAAAATTATTAAGTACTAAATACCTTTACAATTAAATCTTCCCTAATAAGATGGATGGGTCTGATGGGCATTAACAAGGGCATGAACATTAAGCTGTAGGTTTGAGAGTTTGAGCTTTAAGTCACCGCGCTCATCGATGTTGACCACTTTGGGAACCCCTGGTTTACACCATAATCCGGGAGGCCAAAAACAGGTGAAAGAGATCATATTTAAAAATCTCGACCGGGCACTAAAAAGTGACCTCATAGATGTATATGCATTGCACAAAGACCCGACGTTTATCTAAATGACTATATCACACTCCATATAAGAGAAAATTCTTAGAAAAAAAAAGAAGAGTACAACAGATTATAAAAACACTCACACCTTATTAAAAAAAAAAGGCCTACACGGAAATGGCGTTTTATGATGATAAGGATAAGCTTTATTAGCGAGATCTAAATCCCATAAAATAGTATAATATTCTTGAAGGTAATAAGCGATAAGATAAATCAAACAATAATAAAGTTAAAAACTAAAAATTATGACTAAAATAAAAATAAAAATAGGACGCGATCTGAAACGAGTAATACTAAAAGCTATCCACTGCTATACAACTACAAAAGAAGAAAGAAAAAGGAAATACAAATAAAAAGTATACGTAAGGACAATGCCAACGTATAGTTTATGGTAAATAATGATAATGGCAATAATTTTTATAGGTAGGAGACAGATCCCACACCTAAAAAAAAAAGGTACAGTAGCCATCAAGGTAATCAACGATACGACTAATTAAACAATAAATTTTATAAACAAAAACAAAAAGGGATTACGGTAATAAAGAAATAATAATATACGTAAAGAAACGAGAAATAATAAAATTAGTAATTACAGTTTCATAAAAATATGAAGTAGGCCTACGTGTAATGAAATGGCTAATGCGGGAGTTAAATGGAGCTATAGACAAACACTTTCATACTAAGAAGTCCACAATATAGAAGATATAAAGCAGGACTGATGAATAGCTTGGAAAATTGGATTGTCTGAGTTTCTAATTCTTCGCATTTGATTGTATTGAGCGTGTCTTGTTACCTCAGAGAAGCTCGAAACATTGCGGTTAGCGAACGCTTGAGAGGTAGATCATCTTAGAGGTAACTTATGCAGCAGTCTATAGGATCTGTTGTAAATCAAATTGAGGGTTCTGCAGGAGCTTTTTTTGTAATTAACTCAGACCTGCTGCCCGTAAATATTAGTGCAAAAGGTACGAAAATGAGTGTTCTTTAGCTTCGTTTGTGCAGAATTTGAAGTGCCTTTTAATCATGTTTGCTTTAGTACAGTAACTTCGATATTGTTTCCTTATGTCTGAGTCGTTACTCAGTATTTGACGTGAGGATCCAAAACATTTGGATAATACATTGTTCCATCTAACAATAAAAGTTTGGTGAGTGTACCAAAATTTTAATATATTTAAAACATATAATGGAACATTTCTGCCTTCTAATATTTTGAATAGAATATTGTAATTCACTCTATCATATACTTTGCTTATGTCTAAAAAACAACTATAAATAGTTGAATTACTGGTAGTATATTTAAATACAATCTTCTTCAAAAAATAAATACAAAGGTCAGTTGACTGGGATCTTTTAAGACCAAACTAATTAGGAGACCCCCCATAAATAATCATTTCGGCGGCGAAGCAGAAATTTCTCAAGTAATTTTGAGAAGCGGGAGACAATAGCAATAGGCCTGTAGTTATCGCTGAAAAGAATGTCCCCACACTTATTCTTGACAAGAGGTGTGATATAAATCTTCATAACCTTTGCAGGAATATAACTGAGTAGACTGACTGAGAACAGTAATGAGATATGAAGATTGATCACATCATTGAATAGCATACTTTAAATGCTCATTCGACAAGTCATCTATCCCTGGTGAGGCGCCTGTAACCTACATTCGTTCGAAAATAAATTGACAGTCATAAATATTAACATCAGGAGGTTGACAAAAAATTATGAATCGCTGGTTCATGTTCTGAATTTAATTAAAATTAAATTTTCGTGTAAAACTTGGATGTACGACTCGAACAAAGACCTTCATCCAATAAATGGTTATTTAAAGCCTTTCACATATTCGGGAGAAATGGGCGTGGGGGTAGGATTTCAATTACCATCAGGAAAGATCACACGATCACTGCAATGAAAGCAACATGTATGTCCGAAAGCTACATGGGAAAGAGTAGGCGTGTCGGTAAATGTGGATGCCACTAAAATTAACGCCTCGCTAACGAAAGCCGCCCGTGGTTATTGACCACGTGGATTCACTCTACAACAATAGCCCAGAAGATACACGGACGGTTATTAATAATATAATGCTAATATTTACACAAAAATTAATTAGCTCTAAGTTATCAATAGGGTTTTACCCTTGTATGAATAAAACTACCAGAATTAACCCTGTTTTAGCAAATTCCACCCTTATTGGTCATATATGGAGTAAAATATGCTAAAGCGTGAGAGGCGAGTGTAATAATTGCTGAGATATATGAACATTCCCCTTTTTCGTATTTTTCTTCATCTATACAAAAGTTACTGCATATACACAAATTAAATACACGGTTAGTTCGGATGCTTGCGTAGAATTTGTAGATAACTTAAGCAGTCAGAATCTTTACTTTATTAATGAAGATCTGGATTTAAATACAATTTTCGCTTGACATAGTACTGAATTTTTTTTTTCATTGTTTTTTTCTAGTTTATTATTATTATTATTATTATTATTATTATTAGTAGTAGTAGTAGTAGTAGTAGTTTGTTTATTTTTAAATAGTTTCTGTCTTATTTTACATATTGTAATTATTGCTGGAAAAATAAACTTTGATTTTCCATATGGCCTGATTTTTCCTTAGCTCTGCGACCCCTCGCTTGAGAAACACTGCCCTTGAGGACAGTGATGTAGTCGAGACCACCATGGCTGAGACAGAGATCTCGAGTCCTACATCACTGCTTGAGGATATTTAATATGTCATTTTGAACTATCTCCTACATTTTTAATAGGAGTAATCAGGGACAGATAAGTATGCCATTTTCAAAATCTCACTCATACTATGATTGGTTATATTAAAGTACTAATTGATATGTAATTAATGTTTGTCTGTAGAAAATGTTAATTGTACATTATAAATATACATAATATTAGGAACAGTAATTATTTATAATTTTAATATAAGCAATTATTTATAATTTTACTATAAGCAATTATTTATAATTTTACTATTAGCAAAGTACCAGTTTACTTCAGTAGTTTGATGTAATTAAAGCAGGATGTCTGAGAAATAATGGTGCAAAAATAATGTCATATTTTTCTTATTAATCAATATACATACTGTCCAAGTTTGGAATACTTTCACATAATGGTCATCATTTATCGCTGCAGTGCGTACTACATTAGAACATTAGTGAGATGCCTTTGTGGTATGAATCCAATAACCTTTCTGATTCTATGATTAAATTCTGCCAGATCCCTGGGTTTGTCACAACACACAAATGTTTTAACTTACTCCTATAGATAAAAATCGAAAGGGATTAAGTCCGGTGATTCAGGTTTCCACGCTACCAGTCCAAAACAGCCTATTCAACACTCAAAAATATCAACATAAACGGGATTCACCAAAAGTTAACGTTTGGTGTGCCATGTCTCGTGACTGCAAAATCGGTTCAGTTTTCTACGATCGTACCGTGACTGGAGAGAAACTTTCTTCATATGCTACAGACATTTCTATTTTCTCAACAAAGGACTATTGGAGTTGACATGATGGGTGTCATCTTTCCCCACTGTGCTGTTGCTGTCCGTAACTTTGTAGATGCGCCCTTTCCTCAGCGTTGGGGAGGCCATGGTGGACCGATCGCATGCCCACTTTGATTATCCGATTTCACCCTTTTGGATTTTTATCTCTTGAGGTACGTTAAAATACTTGTGTTTTCTGATAAATCCTGTAGTCTGGCAGAACGCCATTAAAGAATTAGAGAGGTTATTGGGTTTATTTTACAACAGCATCTTGCGAACGTTCTAATGGAGTTCGAGTGTCGAATACTTACTGTAGCGACGAATGATGGTCACCGTATGGAAGTGTTCTAAACTTGGACAGGTTAAAAATGTAAACAGCCGTATATCAAATTATGTTTCATAAATTAGTATACATATTCAGGACGTCAAAGTGAACAAAAGGTTCCCGTGAACATAAATCCGCAATCGCTTCGTTTCCGAGATACAGTGCATTTTTGCCGAGGACGATCCAATTAAAATGAAAGTAATTAAAGTTTATCAAAGTCGTAGTTGTCTGATTGTTTGGATAGCTATTTTTTTTTTATAGTATTTTCTTAATTGTCATTTTAGAAGTAAAAATTATTTCTTTCATTTCATGTGTCACTCCCATGTAATGTTACAGAGCGTTGGGCAGCAGCTGCGTTGCCTAACATCTAACACGAGATGTATACCAACAAGTTCTTCAAAAGAATACTGCTCCATAACGCTCTGTAACATTACATGAGAGTGACACATGAAATGAAGGAAGTAATTTTGGTTTCTAAAATCATTTAAAATGACAACAAACAAAATACTATCAAAACAAGAAAAATAGCTATCTAAACAACCAGACAACGACTTTGATAAACTTTAATGACTTTCATTTTAATTGGATCGTTCTCGTCAAAAAAGCAATGTATCTCGGAAACGAAGCGATTGAGGATTTATGTTCATAGGAACGTTTTTGTTCACTTTGACGTCCTGAATATGTATCCTAATTTATGAAACAATTTGATAAAACCCTTTATATTGTATATAGAAGTGACCGATAAGGAAAATGACCAATTAATTTTGCATTATTATTTCTTGGACACCCTGTGAAATTTAACATTAAGAACTAATATGATTCTAAGAGATGCCAAAAGAAAGCTTTCTGCATTATTTGATCACTTTTAGGTTTATATTGTAAACACAATTGCTTTGGAGCACCATTAAAAAGGGCGTGTTTTGAAGGGTCGACGTTTTTTTGTCAAAAAAATACCTGTTCCTAAAAATAAACCTCCTTCCCCAAATAAAAAGCGCCACATCACTAGCTTCACATTCTAACATTCTATTAACAAATACCTATCTATGTCTCATTAAGGTCAATCAACCAAAAGCACAAATCAAAGTGTGAAAAACGGCATTATTCCTCTGATGCTTTTTATTAGATATAAAAGCAAAACTGACAAACTAATCAAAATTGCGAAACAACAGTATTACTGAGATAAATTTCATGAATCAAATGGTGATCTAAAACTGGCATGGAACTTGATTAACAAGACATTAAATCAAGCACCAAAGGAGAACGATTTTCCACAGAAATTTATAAATGCTAATTATGTTAATGATTCAATAACCATAGCAAAGAAACTTAACAAACATTTTTCAAAGGTAAGGAAACAGGCAGCAGGAAATGTACCCTATTCCCAATTCCTTGGGAGATTTCTCGGGGGAAGAAAATCCTTCTTCCCAGTAACCTCAACTGATGCGAAAAGAGACAGTCTTAGAGGCAAATTGACGTGAAGACAAACAGTCTTAAAAACAAAAGCTGCGCCATAGATTCCACACGAAACAAAATATAAAAATCGAGTAGGGATATTCAGAACCACTTGTCTTTCATATTTATTCTCCTCAGACTGGATATTGCCCCCGATTTTCTAGAAGTAGCTTGCATACGCCGTATATTTAAAAATGGTAATCTGAAATCAGCCACAAATTATCGTCCAATATCTATCTTGACGACCATGGGGAAATGTTTTAGAGGAAATTATTTAACAAATTTAAGAACTTTATTACAGAGGAAAATATTCTGTCACCCGATCAGTTCGGCTTTAAGGCAGAAACCTGAACGGAAGAGGCCATTATTGCGTTGACTGAGGAATTCTATACAAATCTTCAACTACACTCTTTCTGGGCCTATTAAGTCTTTCGACTCAACAGAATACTAATTTCCAACCCCAAAATTGGTTCATTATGGAGTAAGAGTTGTGTCTTCATCAATATGTTAGCAATACGTCAGACTAGATAAACGTGAACCAGACATTCAATCAAATACACAAGGACTGCCACAGGGTTCGATATTAGGACCATCATATTCCTGCGTTATAACTACTACAAAGCAACCAGTATTCAGTATGCAGATGACAAGGAACTTCTCATATCTGATAACGATTTGGGTATTTTAGAAATAAGAGTAAACGTGGAGCTTATCCGTATTTATAACTGACTGAATGCCAATAAATTATTGTTAAATCTCTGAAAAACCTCAGATATGATCATAAATAGAAAAAAGAATATAAATTTAAGGTGAATTTCAAGAATCTAGACGCAGTTCAGAGTCCATAATAACTTGGTAATGTTAAATTAGGTTAGATTAGATTAGGTTAGGTCAGATTGATTATGGTTGGTTAGGTTAGGACCGTTACGTTGAGCTAGGTTAGGTTAGTTAGATTTGGTTAAGTTAGGTTAGTAATTAGGCCAATGGATTTCTTGAATTTTACCAAATTCAAAGTAAATATTAAATTTTGCAGAGACCAGTTTTTTTACAAAGTCGAAATTTGTTACAAAGATCCTGACTGGCTGAAATTGGTCACGTGAGAAATAACTAACCAATCTAAAGCGACAACCTAACCTAACGTAATCTCCCCGAAACTTAATACAGGAATACCTCGACATTCGTCGTTAATTCGTACCGGAATAACACGACGAAATACGAAATGACAAAATTCGAGGTAGATTATAACATGTTTCAATGAGAAAATATTTTACTCTATTATGTTATTAAACAGATTAATTAATCAAATTCTACTCGTTTTCCGGCAAAATATAATACATATTGCGTTGGTAAACTGTTGAATTTCGTCAATTTCGATCGGGTTTTTTACACATTTTTTCATAAAACTACGAATCTGCGAATATGGACGAGGGATTGCGAAACTATAGGTAGTGAAAGACTGACGACAAATCTACGAAACGACGAAATTTGAAACGACGAAATTTGAAACGACGAATTTTGAGGTATTCCTGTATAAGTCAAATTTAAAATTTACATATAGATAATACTATAATTAATAGAATATCAGAAATGAAAGTATTAGATGTAATTTTAGATGAAAACTAACTTCCAAAGGGTACGGTTGAACGCATGAAATAAAATAATGTATTCTTTTAAATTAAAAATATTTACCAACGTATACCATTGAATTATTATTTCAATAATGAATCCAAATTACTGCATATAAATGTAACTTGTACGTAAATGTAACTTGTGCATAATGTATGTAAATAATTATTGTCATGAAAAGCAACTCTCATTGCCTCATATTTGGCAGTTCTTGAGATGTACTACTTAAAATTGTATGTCCATAACTGAGGAAAAAAAGATTGTACTTGTATTCTCTCTCTACTATTTTGAACAATAAAGAATTCAAATTTGAATGACTTGTGTATGTTGCCTAATTCTATCTAATTGTAGAATTAGAAAGTATAAAAGTTAATCCCAAAGTGTTCGTTTTTTCTAAGAAAACTCACCACTGGTAAAACATTTATATCCGGATCAGAGTATAACTGCGACAACGAAATCCCTTCTTTAATAATTGTCATTGGTAGGCATAAACATTAAACAATGAATTTTATGAGTTATTGCAGCCATTTGGAACGGAAGCATTCCTTTAGATGGAAGGCAAGAATTTCCATTTTGTGTGTTAGTGGGAGTGGTCTTTTGAATTTATCAATCGTTGATCAGTTAGTGGAGACTAAATGAGGTGATAAGGTCATTGTAATACATACAGACCAACATATGTATCTATATCTGACTCATTTAAAGTGAGTGAAAAGAGCAGAGCTTAATTTTCATTCATTTCTATTCACGATGAGAAGAAAAAGAAAATGACGTAATCTCGTAATCGCGTAACAAATATGACCGCAAAAGATGATCGATGTTTTTCAACGATGCACCAGAGCGGATGGGGTGTTTCACCTTCAGACAATGAAGGTTTCACCTTGAGCTCAGAACCAACGAAAAAGTAATGAAATGAAGGAATTAAAAATTTGGAAAAATTAAAAATTGCGTTAAAAACGAACTTTGGGATACATAATTATGTTGGTGGGGATAACCTCATTCTTGTTTTTAACAGTGGAACGCAGGAGGAAATTAAACTATTATTAAATTAACGTTTACACTTTTAAATTTAGTATGCAGTCATTTTCTAAGGAAAACGTTTTAGCAACCAAAGTGTGTGGGGTGATGATATATTCGTTTAAGAGGGTATAGCCGTATAGGCCCGTAGGGTTGCCAGATTTTGTCCAGCAGAATGCGGGACAAAATTTGTTCTAAGGTTTTTTTAAGACCAATTTTTTTTTCAAATTGAAACTAGATTTCTTCAACAGTTACAACAAACAAAATTAGAAATTTTTTATTAAAACAATGCTTAATAATGCTTGATTTTTGGATCAAATGCGGGACATTTGGCAACCCTAGACTGCAGAGAAGTATATATCAGTTTAAGAGGATGCTGGGCGGTAAGATATCCATTTAAATCTTTCCGACCCACTGGTCCATATAGACACATAGTAGTGTTTTATTTGGGGAAAGTGAATAAGTCGTATAATTTTGCCCATTTACTGAATATGGATCCACACGTCACTTGTCCTGAAACAACTACTTACTGGGTTGGCAACCTTGGAAAGCGCTCTGTAGCTTATCTGTTCTCCCTACAGCTTTTTTTGTGTGTGTGTGAGTGTGTATGTGTGTGAGTATGAAAAAGGCAACATTGGTCTGACAGAAACAACGTGAGGGCTAAACAATATTATTATTGAAGGTAAGTACACGCGGTTTTGTGGTTCCAGAAATAATTGTCGTAAGAAGTATGTGTAGTTTTATGGTTGTAGAAATAAATGTTATAAGAAGGATGCATTTAAAGTCATTTAGAGTCAGGCGAATTTATTTATCACCAAACCCTAACAACTTTTATTTTTCTTTGTTAAAATATGTTTAAGACTTTCATTTGTGTTCAATTCTCGTGAAAATAGTTTTTTTTTTCTAATTCATACTTAAATCGGGCTTCAAAGAGTTAAGAAGTGCAGAGTGGGGACACGGTATATACGTTTAAAAGGGATCAGGATGGTAATATATTCCTTTAAGAAGGAGCGAGGTGGAAATATATACTGTACTTCTCTGATAGCATTGAACGGGCCTACAGAAAGTTTAGTTGATCATTTACAAAGTAAATTGTAACTGCTTCTCTCCTTAAATTAACTTATAAAATTAAAGAATTTTTTCTTATAACAGTCAACATTCGAAAAGGTTAAATTTATTTCGTGAATTGTTTAGATATTTCATTAGGAAAATTTTATCGTATTTCTTCATACTTCATTAGAAATAATACGTAACTAAAGTGTTCCTCAGGGCTCTGTCTTGTCACCCACTCTTTTCTTTTTATTTATTAATGATCTATTAAGTCGCACTTCCTGTCCTATCTACTTCTTTGCCGATGATTCCAGACCTTCACTTCTCCACCCGCTTCACAAAGCGTTCCCATCCATCGACAGTCACTCAATGCTTCGCGTGGGACGGCTATGGTGCACCTGACCTCCGATCTTTCTTCTATCTCTGATTGGGGCAGAGAAAACCTTGTGGCTTTCAAAGTCTTAAAAACTCAGTTCCTTCATCTGTCTACTCGTTACAATCTTCAACACCACTATCCCCTTACCATCAACAGCAAAACTCAATCCTTCCTCTTCTCTTAACATTCTTGGTGTTTCCTTTTCTCGTGATTTTTCCTGGCAAGATCACATATACTCTCTTTTCAAAACAGCTTCTAAGAGGTTAGGTGTGCTGTACCGCTCCGCAGTTTCTTCACTCCTAGTCAATTGCTGTCTCTGTACAGAGGTCTTGACCGCCCCTGTATGGAGTATGCTTCTCATGTATGGGGTGGCTCAACTCACACAGCGGTACTTGACCGTGCGGAATCAAAGGCTTTTCGTTTCATCAATTCTCCACCTCTTACTGGACTGTCTTCAATCTCTCTCTCTTCGCCGCAAGGTTGCCCCACTCTCTCTTTACTATCGCTATTATAACGGACACTGCTCTTCTAAACTCCCCAACTGCATGCCTCCTCCTTTAAGGAGAGCGCGCAGTACCAAACTTTCGACACTTTCTCATTCCTTTTCTATCCAACTCTCTAACGCTAGGGTATTTTCAATCTTTCATTTACTCAACCGGTCAACTTTGGAACAATCTTCCTCAATCCATCTTTCCCCCTGTCTATGACATTCAACCTTTCAAGCGCAGAGTGTCCAGGCATCTCTAAAACCTTGAACCTTTGTTTTGGCTCTCTTCTTCCTCTATGGGGGTGGCGTTTTGGCGGGCATTTGCTCTTGGCCTCGCCTTCCTTCCTAAAAAAAATATATATACAGTATATCAAACTTTTAACTCAAATGTTGAATATATATATATATATATATATATATATATATATATATATATATAAAAGCTTTTTTTTTAATCTAAAAGTTCATTTGTGTATAATATAGGCAAATATACAATATGTATACAGTATATTCTCTCCATTCTAAAACATGTTGAACGCATTGTTCATCTGTCAGTAAAAGTTTAATTTTCCTGATAAAAACTCTCTCGTTACAACTTTAATATAATAAAATAGAGTTAATAGTTCGTTATTCAATTTTATTGCCGAATGCCACAGGTGATAATGTTCCGCCATTAGATTATAAGTGTAATAAAAAAAAAATACAGTTGACCCCTCGGGTATCCAACCGGCATTAAGCCAGGGACCAGGTAACGGAATATTCACCAACAGGTATTATATAGCGGGGAAAAACAGGTTGATCT
Organism: Bathynomus jamesi; assembly: GCA_023014485.1. Taxonomy (NCBI): domain Eukaryota; kingdom Metazoa; phylum Arthropoda; class Malacostraca; order Isopoda; family Cirolanidae; genus Bathynomus; species Bathynomus jamesi. Next base: position 850,704 of record JAJOZX010000747.1, on the reverse strand, counting down.
ACTCGTAGACTTTCAGCTATGAACATTAATCGGAATTCAAACAGCCAGAAACAACCTAAAATAACTGGGGGGAGATTTTAAGTCCTTTCCAAACAAGGATTATGATTATTGTAAATAATTAATAGACGTTACTGGTTCTGTGATACCCCCGAATAGAATTAATGACTTGAAAATTTCCTCCAGTATTAACATATTCAGTATCTGTCCAGTACAAAAATGCCAGATTCAACGTTTTCTGCTTCTTCTTTTAAAAAATGTCGATTCTTTTTGTCCGTGAACAAATTTACTTAATGTATACTGTCAGTCGAAGACACCGTAGTATACCGTGACCTCTAATCTTTCTACTATCTCTGATTGAGGCAGAGAAAACTTTGTGGCTTTCAATGCCTCAAAAACCCAATTCTTTCATCTGTCTACTCGTCAAAATCTTCCGCACGATTATTCCCTTATCTTCAACAATACACAACTCACTCGTTCCTCTTTTAACATTCTTTGGGTTTCCTTTTCTCGTGATCTTTCTTGGAAAGATCACACATACTCTCTTTCCAAAACAGCTTCTAAGAGGTTAGGTGTACCGTGCCGACTCCGCAGTTTCTTCATTCCCACTCAGTTGCTGTCTCTGTACATGGGTCTTGTCCGCCCCTGTATGGATACGCTTCTCATATGTTAGGTGGCTCAACCCACATAGCTCTACTTTTCCGAGTGGAATCATAGTCTTTTCATCTCCTCAATTCCCCACCTCTTACTGACTATCTTCAATCCTCCTCTCTTCGTCGCAATGTTGTCTCACTCTCTCTTTACTGTGGGTATTATAACGGACTCTGCTCTTCTGAACTCTCTAGCTGCATGTAAGAGAGGAGATTGTGGACACCAATCGACCAGGGAAGTACTCCGGAGGGGATGTTAGGCAGGAGACAGGGAGTGCTGGAATCCCGTTTCTCCTCTCACTGTCCTTTTTAGCTGATCTTTTTCCGTGTTTCATCTACACTGTGAGCAGTCCAGCATGCTCTCAAACACACGCTTCTCCTTCTATTCCTCACCGCATATACATACATCTTACACACTACACAATCATTTCAAAATTAATAATAAAAAAAAACCATTGTTTAGGGAGCATGGAAGAACTTAATTTCAGCTCTCTCCTTTTCTACAGGGCAGCATTTTTGCGGGTGCTCGCCCTTGACCCCTCCTTCCCGCCCATAAAAAAAATATTCGCTCGCTCTTTTGAGTATTCGCTACCTGTTATGAGTATTTATACATCTCTACGCTAATAATATCTAATTTTAACTTAATAAAACGGATTTGTTCTAACGACTTTTATTTCTTTTTCATACCTATTGTTTATAAATAAATATCCATTAAATATCCACCCATAAATATCCATTCATTCTTTTCACGATGGTTTACGAATCACTTAAGAATATCTATTAATCTAGTTTTGATGGTGAAACGCACGCACCTGTTTTAGCTAACCTATTAACTTTTTTTTTTTTTTTTTTTTTTAAAGATTACAGGATATAAACCTAAGTAGAGAGTTGGCTGTTTATCCTTATATTGTATAGCAGAAATTACGTAGCTGTAAATTTCGTGTAAGTATCTTTTAACTACAGTTATTGCGTGTTATATAATGAAATACTGGGCGCATATATAGGAATAAAGGTAAGATCAATGCAGTAATGGCGTAAGAAGTCACTCGCGCATACTTATTAGTAAGAAATATATATATATATATATATATAATATATATATATATATATTAGCGTACCAATAAGTTATTTTTATTTTTCATAAGAGGACGTGAGCGTGAAACAAAAACCTGGCTGAGCATCTATCTCTCTAACGATTTTAAAATGTCAGTATTCAAATATCCTTTTTGTATATATATATATATATATATAATATATATATATATATATATATATATATATATATACGAAACGCATATAGGGTAAAAAAGAAGGGAAGGGAATATCTAATATTTTACATACAAAGCTGAAAAACATTTTTATATAATTACACACACATTATGCGTCATTAGGTCGTTGATTACAATAGAAAAACATTTAAAAATGAGCTAAAATCAAATCCTCTCTGAACCAGTGGTCTCCAAACTTTTTTGATCACGCACCCTTTAATCAGCAAAAATAAATAACACGCACCCCTAATGAGCATGAAGATTTATATATATATATATATTATATATATATATATATGTAAAGAACGACGCTTTTGTAGAAGAACGTTCCGCACAAGATGAGGAGGGAGAACGAACAAATGAAAAATGAGGTAACCACCCGGGAATCGCACCCGGGATCTTCCGATTGCCGATCAGATATGCTATCCACTACACCATGGGCCTCGATTAATCAGAAGTCGTAATTTTCCTACATACGAGCAGAAACCAATGCCCTGAGGGGGCACCTTCGCATGCCGTACATATATATACATTTTAACTGCAAACAACACACAGTATAATTAATGTGCCGTTCTTTACATTAATTATACTGTGTGTTGTTTGCAGTTAAAATGTGTGTATATATATATATATATATATATATATATATATATATATATATATATATATATATATATATATATATATATCCTTTCGTTATTTACTAGTAAGTTAATAGTATACAACAGAAATACGATAGGGTGAAGATATACTTACCAATATAATTTAATGAGAACAATGTGGCTGACTGTGCTTCATAATTTCTGAAAATCTTGGTTTGACACTTTGTGATACAGCGATTCGAAGGTCCGGTTCCAAGTTCAGTTTATTTCGATTCTTGGTTTTAATACCTATCATAGCAGAAAAAGACACCTCACACAGATATGTATGATAGATCCAAATGGAAGGAGCGCATCGTTCGCTGCGCTTACTAAATCTGGGTACTAATTTTTTAATCCAATCCACCAATTGTGCACAGTTTTCTGTTGAAATTCGGTTCGTAAACTTGTATCTTCCCTGATGTCAATCAACTGTTATTTTACAAAATAATGCGGCGATCTCGAATTGTGATATTTAGTTTGCTAAATTTTAATCGCGAGTAAGCGATATCGCTTAGCGAGTATTTTCTTTCTCGGTCATCTTGAAATTCAAAAACTTTCTACGAAAAAAACAATGATAAATCAGAATCATCAAATTTTCTTCGCGCACCCCCTAGATCGGTAGGCGCACCCCACTTTGGAGACCACTGCTCTAGACTCTAGAGTCAAGACAAATACATTAAAAAGGGAGGCAATGATAAAGTTAGCAGACGTTCCTATACAGGGTGGTCCAAAAGTCCCTATCTATTTTGCTAAAATAATTATATTTCTATTTTATTTTCTACAGGCCATAGATGATGATGGATATACGAGAACGTGTGATGGTAGTAACACTACGTATCCAAGGGAAAAAGTGCAAAGAAATTCGAGAAAAATTCGAAAGAAGATTTCATAAACTAGGACCTACAGATAAAGCAATTCGCGAACGGATCAATAAATTTAAAAGAACAGGATCTGTTCATGATGAGGCAAGATCTGAACGTCCATGTACCCCTCAAGAAAATGTCGAATTGGTAAGAGATGCTTTTGAAACAAATCCTAGAATGTCAACTCGCACAGCATCACGTAGACTGAGCATACCAAAAACGACTGTTCTAAGGATTTTAAAATCAACATTAAAAGAGAAAAGTTACCATATTCAAGTGCTACATGAATTACACGAAGAGGATTATCCAAGACGAGCTGCCATGTACACAGTGGCTTAGCTAGAAATTTAGGGGCCCCTGTTCAAGAGAAAGTGCGAGGCCCTCTCCTCACCAATTATTCCGTTTCCTAAAAACAATCAATTAATCGTGTTGCCGATTCCTACATGCGAGGGGTAAGCAGGGTTTGCTGCTGCTCCCTTCATCACTTCTCGCCATCTCTTTCTGTCCTTAGATTCCTGCTGCGCCTGATTCATGCTTATTAACATGTTTAAAACAACCTTCCTTTAAAATTAGAAAAAACAAACACATTATATGTTCGTAATAATGCAAAATTAAAAAAATTTAAAGATCACATATTTTAAAATTTTTAATCACCCACTTTTCAGTGTATATAAATTTACAAGCAACGTACGTATACAAACTAATACACTTCTTTAAGATATCTTCAAGCTTTGCTATTTGCAAATAGCACGGTCACGATGATTTTCCAGACGAGAATCACTTGCTAATTCATCAAAGAACTGTTTCTTTGTCTGAATTCTGTTATTCCTGAATGAGGCTTCAATACCCCACTTTCTCCCCATGTTGTCAGATGATTGGCAAATGACATCGAAATCATTTCTGAGTGCTGAAATAACGCCAATAGCTTCATTAAGAAGCGTTACTGATACAAAGAGGTCAGCTGATTTTGACTGCAATTGCTTAGAGACAGCATAAACAGGACGCAGTATTTTCTCACACATCAAAAGTGCAACCAAAAAGTTCATGTTTGTGATTTTGTCAGTCAATTGGCCAGCACTTCGGCGAACGTCAGCATTTTTGGAAGTAAGTTTCAGATGAGCTAGAGTTTATAGTATGGCGGGAAATTGTTCTAAAAGCGCTGACACCGACTCGTGCCGGCTTTCCCACCTTGTTGAACTCAGATGTTTCAGCGTGTGGATTTTAGATTCTGGTCCGAAAGTTTTCAACAGAGCCGGTAAACTTGTAAACTTGTAAACTTCTTCTATAATGGCAAAAAATGCAACCATTTCATTACAACATTGGGCTGCATCACGAAGAACAAGATTTAATTAATGGCAAACACAGTGTACATACACAGCGTTTGGTGAACATTCCTTGATTAGCTGATGAACACCAGAATATACACCGCTCATAACAGAGGCGCCATCATATCCTTGGCCCCGTCATTTCGATATGTCTAATCCAACTTCTTCAATGTTGGCCATGATTATTTTGGTGATTCCTTCAGCTGATTGATCTTTTTCAGGCATAAACCCAAGAAAAGTTTCTCTTACTGAAGCTGTGTTTGTTTCAGTTTAAAAAAAAACATAGCAATAATAAATGCTGAACTGTTCCACTTTTGAAATGTTTTTGGTGCTGTCACCAATAACGGAGAAAAACGGTGCTGACTGAATTTCCTGCATCATTGTGGAACTCAAATAGCGAACTGATCTCTTTGGCCTTGCTAAGAGTTCCTTCATCACAGGATCATACTTTGAAAGTAGCTGAACTAGTGACAGAAAAATCCCAGAACCCAGCACACCCACTTCTTCACGGTGGCCTCTAAATGACAAATTCTCTGAAGCAAGTGTGAAGACAATATCTACAAGTCGCTCTAAAACTTTATACCAAAAGTTTGCTTCTTCAGCAACTTGGTTCTCCAGTGTTTTGTCAATTCGGTTTCTCTGATCTGTGTAAACCTTTTCAGCTACGACTGAAAAATGATGAACAGATGAATCTTGATGGCTCTTAATTTTTTGTGTCATGTGAACCCAGCCTCTTACACCATTTACCCACTCGGAGCGGAAATTTGGTGAATGGCGGTCAGCAAATAACCAGCATGAATGGCAGTACACGCAGTTCAATGTTGGTGAATAAGTGAGCCATTTCAGCTTTACTTTAGTTCCGACCGGTGTGGTTGTGAAATACCGGGTACTGGAAAATTTTCGCCCGTTATTGTCAACAGGAAATGACACTTGGTCTTTGGCTGGCATGGACCATGTTTCGCAAACAAATCTTTCAAATTCTTGTCATTGATTTGTTCAGAATAGAACCCTCTATCAGATGGAAATGGGCTACTGTGACAGAAAACTGAGCTAGGCCTACTATCCTTCGGTAAAGTATCAGTTTTTTCAACGCATGATGAGGCAATTTCAGGAGCATTCTGCACATTGTTTTTCGTGCTTGATGAAGTAATGGTGCAATTATCGGTATTTTTGTCTTGTTCAGGCTCTTTGTTGGTGTCAGTTGAAGTAGTAGCATAAGAAAGTTGACGGCGATCAGCAGTTGAAGTTTGAAAAAAATGTTGTCAATTTAAGCACATTTTCTGTTGAAGCTTTCACTTTTTTGCTCCTTTCAACCCGTTTTGCGTGACCTGACGGGTTGGGTACGATTCGATGTGGCCGACTCAATGCGACCCAACTCGATGTGGCCGACTCGATGTCAGGACAACTCGATGTGATATCCCTAAGGGATATTTTCGTTAGTTTTAACGAAAATATCACAACTTAACCTAACCAATCGTCAAGGGCGTACAGTTGACCTAACCGGGCATTCAGTTAACCCACATTAAATATATAAAGAAAATGAAATCGACTTGGCCTGGCATCGACTTGGCTTGACATCGAGTTGTCCTGACATCGAGTCGGCCACATCGAGTTGGGTCGCATCGAGTCGGCCACGTCGAATTGTCCATGCCCCGACCTGCCAGATACGTTCTCTTCATGTCTTCTTGAACCTTTTGAGCAAGAATTAATGTAATATGTTAGTTTGACATTGTGGCCACATAGAATAATAAAAGGCTGAAAATATCTGCTATTACCACGCTAGAAGCGTGATTGTTGACTAAGGATAGTTTAATTAAACGTAGAAAGTTAATTCAGGTTGGTAATAAGCTGTTGATGACTTTATAATTTTGAACTGCCAATTTGTTTAATTATATCCGTAAGTTGTTTTACTATATCCGTAGCTTTTTACTAAGGGTTCAGAAGTGTGCCCCTTCATTGACTACAACCATGTTTTTATTATAAGAGTTTTGACTATAACCGTTTTCCACTGTAGTAATAAAAAAATAAGAATTAGATTAAGGCAGAAAATAACAGAAAAAATTATACAACAAACTTACCAGTCGTGTAAAGAAATAACAACAACAATTTGGAGCTCGTTTCCAGAAACAACTGACCTAAAAAGTACAGAACGGTCACAGTTTTCAGTTTGTTACAAGTACTGAACTGAGCTGTAAAACAAAATGAAAAAAATAAAGAATGCTTATCACTAAAAGGAAATAGTAATAGAAAACTAAGGATTAGATTAAAGCAGAAAAGAACTGAAAAAATTATAAAACAAACTTACCAGTAACGTAAAGAAATAACACCAACAGTTTGGAGCTCGTTGCCAAAAAAAAACTGACCAAAAAAGTACACAAAGTACACGGTTTTCAGTTTGTTACGAGAAAATACCGAACAAAGCTGTAAACAAAGAAAACAAGAGAAATAATTAGAAAAACAGAAAAAATTAGAAAATTAACTTACCTATAACGTAAAGAAATAAAAAAATGTCTTGACTTTTTTTTCATAAAAACTTTAACTCAAAACGTTTCAACTTCTAATAAACTCAACGCAACAGCTACCAAGTTAGAACATGGAAATAACGCGAATAAATTTTTATGGCTGCGCTGCTTACACAAAGAAATACAATATTGACGCATTAATTTTTATAAAATTTATCTAAGTTCTGAAAAAGTAAGTTTTGGAATTATTTACAAAACAAAAAAAAAATAGAAATAAAAAATATGTAGAATTTTTGTAGGTACAAATTTTCAAAGAGAAGGCATGAACAAAGTTTTTGTCAGTTCGGTGGGGGGCCCTTGGATGCTGGGGCCCTTGTTCAATGAACCGCCTGAACTCACGGTAGCTACGCCACTGCATGTGCACAGAATTGATTGAAAAAATTCATACCGAAAACTTATTAAACCACATTCTCTTCAGCGATGAGACGACATTCCACGCATGCGGAAAGGTTAATCGACATAATTGTCGTACTTGGACGAGTGAAAAACCAATTGAGTTCTACGAATGGGAGATTCTCCCAAAGTTAATGTCTGTTGGGTATGACAAGATCGAAGATTTACGCACCCTTTTTTCTTTGCAGAAGCTACGGTAACAGAGCAACTTATCTTGACACGCTTCAGCAGTTTCTTGAACCCCAGTTTCGTTCATTCAGATGGCATTCTCGGACACTGTTGTCTTTCAACAAGATGAGTCCATGTCACTCGCAAACATCGTTTGGGCGTACGTTGATGAGCTCTTACCAAATCGGTGGCGTAGTGGAAACAGGACGTGGGCAGCACGATCTCCGGATTTAACACCATTAGAATTCTTTGCGTGGGACTTTATAAAGTCTGAGGTTTACAAAAAAAGAGTTACAGACCTGCAGGATCTGCGAACCGCACTCTCGCGGCAATCGCTAAAATAACCCAAGAGATACTTGAGAATGTGTCCCGCAATGCAGTGGACAGATTTGAGATTTGCAGACACACTGATGGCGCTCACGTCGAATCTTAGACCTGAGCTTGATTAAATAAATATACATCTAATTATGTTAATACATTTTTATCCTAAAATACTATTATTTCAGCAAGATAGATAGGGATTTTTGGACCACCCTGTACATATATTGTTTGCAGCCTCTCGGGATTCTACTCTGCGCTCTTTACATTCAAATATGTTAGGAAATATTCTACATAGTAGTCCATATCTAAAAAAAATATACATTGATTATTAACTACATATATTGCTAGCCAATGCTTTCCTGGACTAGTAGAGAGAGATCAGTTTTAAAAATGTATATTTGCACAGCCAGTCTTATTAATGATTGGTATGCTGTCCTTTGCGTTGGCCCCTCTACATATAGGTCTTGTAAATTTATTCTTTTTTCACAGCCCTGTGTATAATTCTTTCATCCATTAAAAATGGGTTAAAATATTGTGGGTATTATCAATTTCAGGTCAATCCTGAAAATTCCAGATGAACTGGAATATATATATATGTATATATATATATATATATATATATATATATATATATATATATATATATATATATATGAAAATTATTTCACGAAAGTAACACGTTCAGCAATAAGTTCAGCAATAAATGTCTTTTTCTTTTAGAATTTATATGTGAAGTGGCTCTGGGCAATGGTCCAGCAAAATGTCAAAAGCTTAGCCATCTCTTTGTTTTATATAGGCATTCATTGTTATGCCATTTCCGATCTCATTGTTACTTCCAGTTGCCGTGAATAGACTATGGTACGCGCGTGAACAAATTAGGGAAATATTATTATCTGACCATGTACGTTCCAAAGATTTTTCTTCGAATTTTCTGTTCAGTAATAAGAATATTCTTTTTAAATTAAGTTTAACAAATTCAAGGCTTGGTGTAGTGGTTAGCGTCGCTGACTACGAATCCATCGGCCCCGGGTTCGAGACCCGGTGACGGCAGCCGGCGCGCAGCAAAACCCAGCTGTTCATCCTTCCACACAATAAAGAAAGTGGTTGGTAGATAAATGAGTACCCTGAGTGGCTTAGTGTTAAGACGCTGGGCTGTTGGTGGGGCGTGGTTCGGATTCCACTGTAGGTCTAAGGTGGAGTGAAAGCTTGACCTTCCTCAGAATGAACAATTCGAGCGGAAGCTAACCAAAGGTTAAGGTATATATATATATATATATATATGTTTCCCAGCATATGTAATCATAGCTACAAGCACGCTGTAGGGTAAATCCCCCATTACACTATTATCGAGTTGTTTTGCTGAAACACCTGAAGTGACAGTAAACATTTTTATCCGAGTACGTGTGAGCGAATGATTAGTTGTTGTTCTTCTATGTCCATTCGTTTAGCAGCCGAGACCTTTACTTGATGTACAGTTGCCGACACAATTCCCTAAACACTTTTTTTTAAATATTGTGAAAAAAACATTAAGTGGCAACTCAAATAGTATAAATTGAAATAGTAAAATGGTTACGAATGAAAGTTGTATAAATGAGCACAAATGTTTGTAGAAATTGCAGTAGTACCAATACAATTACATTAGGAACAACTTCTCATTTGAATTTTTAGGTGATTTTCGGCAGTAACCCTTCCTTTTAAATTAAAAAAAAAATCTGAGAATAACTGTTTTTTTAATATTTCCCCACAGCTAATCCTAATCATCATACTTTATATGATATGTATATATATATATACATAGCATATATACATTATAAAAATCTCATTTCCTAAAGATCTAAGATCTGTGGGAAAAGACAGAAAGCAACCCGGATGTAAAGTACAGAAGTTAATGAAAAGGAGAAAAGGCAGAAAGTAAATCTTATACATCCATTCATACAGGCGTCTTGATGGACCAACGCTTCCCCCCCTCTCATGACAAAATTCTACACCTGCGTCTTGTGAAAAATAAAAGAAAGAGTCCCGAGCTTACATACTTTTAACAAATTTCCTCCATTCCAACCGACTTGCACCTATTTCTCGTGCATTACCAGATCAAGTCCTAGCTTACTTATTCACCATTCATTCACCATGTTCATCCATCTTTTCGGCTTCCTTCTCTTCCTTCTACCTTCGCAAACACTCTTATACACTCTTTTCACAACCCTGTTATCTTCCATTCTTTCAACCTGTAAATCCACCTTAACACACTTTCCTCCATTTTCACTTCTACTTGACTTCTGAACACCACATTTTTCCAGAATCACACGATTTTTAATCTATCAATCTGACACACGCCACATATGCTTCTCAGGTTATCCATCTCAACCGCTCTTACTCTTGACTTCTCCCTTTCATCAAATGTCAGTGTTTCACGCCCACGCAAAAGTGTCGGTACTAACACACCTTCATGTAAACATCTCACAACATCTCTATCCAGTCTTTGCTTTCTCACAACCGCTATCAGCGCACCTGGAAACTTTCTTCCTTGATTCACTCTATTGTTAACTTTATCCGTACTCGTACTTCTTTTGTTCAGTACACATCCCATATACTTAAAAGACCTTACCACCTCCAGTGTTTCACCATTCACCATCACATGACAGTCCCAATTTCCCTCTCTCTCCAGAATCAATAACTTGCTCTTACATTCACTTTCAACAATCTTCTCTTCCACACCGCCACAAAACTGAAAACAACCACTTCAATATCACACTCATTCTGGGCAAACAGCAAGGCTTCATCTACATACAACTGATTCGACAGGCTCCACCTATTTCCCTCACACACCAGATTCAATCCTCTTTCTAGCAGTCGCACTTTCACCTCTCTCATCACTCCATTCCTAAACAGATCGAACAGCCACGGAGACATCACACATCCTTGACGCACACCAACACTTATATCAAACCAATCACTCAATTCTTTATTTACTCTCACACATGCACTTCTTCCATCATAGATACTCTTCACCGCATTCATGAGTCTACCATCAACTTTATATATAGTGAAGACCTGCCACAGTGCTTCTCTATTCACTCTATCATACGCTTTCTGAAGTTCTAGAAGAGCCATGTATATCTTGCAATTCCTTCCACATGCTTTTTCAATCACTTGTCTCACTGCAAACACTTGATCTACGCAGCCTCTTCCACCTCGGAACCCTCCTTGCTCATCACTAGAGCCCTGATATTTAGGCACTAAAAACCGTTAAAAAGGCAGACAAATAGGCAAAATAAAAATTCAAAATAGGCAGTAAAACCCCCCAAAAAGGCATTTATAAATTTGCTTCAAAAAAAGTTTAATCTAGAATAATACCTTTATATACGCATAATACATATGAGTATTACAAAGCCCTTAATGAACAAAACAATAGGTAATGCAAATATTAGTTACACATAACAATAATTTCATTTCCAAAAATAAAGTTTAATATTGAATAATACCATTATACACGTATAAATACAAAGTACATATTACAACGCCATTATAATGAACAAAACAGTAGGAATTGAAAAGTTGGTTACACAATAATGACAAGGATTTAAATAGTTAAATATAAAATAATACTAAAATGTTTAATACAGGGTGTTTATAAAGTCTCTATTTATTTCAGTGAAAACGTAGCAAAAAGGGTAAAATTCAATAAGAATATAATAGAAGGCATACATTTAATGAATACTTAAGCATATGATTCTACATGAGCACCATCAGTATCTCTACAAAGTTCGAATCTGTCAGCAGCATTGCGGAACACATTTTGGAGCATGACAGGGGTTATTTTTGTAACTGCTGTTACGATACGAGCACGTAAATGTCCCAGCTTCATTCAGATGGCATTTTAAACACCGTCGTCTTTCAACAAGATGGGGCACCTTGTCATTACGCAAACATTGTTCGGGAGTACCTAAATGAACGATTTCCAAATCGGTGGATCGGACGTGGAGGCAACAGGCCCTGGGCGGCTCGATCTCCTGACCTAACGCCCTTGGATTTCTTTGCATGGAGTTTTATCAAATCAAACGTCTATCAAACGAGGTTTACAGAGCTGCAAGATTTACGTGCTCGTATCGTAACAGCAGTTACAAAAATAACCCTGTCATGCTCCAAAATGTGTTCCGCAATGCTGCTGACAGATTCGACATCTGTAGAAATACTGATGGTGCTCATGTAGAATCATATGCTTAAGTATTCATTAAATGTATGCCTTCTATTATATTCTTATTGAATTTTACCCTTTTTGCTACGTTTTCACTGAAATAGGGACTTTATAAACACCCTGTATAAAACAATATTATTATGCACGCTCAGTTTCTGTTATATATAACAGAAACTGATAGGGTTAATTATTTTGGGACTCTAATGGAATAATACTCGAAAATAATGGAAAAAAAAAGGCAAATTTGGCACTTTATGACGAAAAAGCACTTTTTCCTGTAAACGCAAAAATAGGCCAAAAAAAGCATTTATGGCATTTTGCCTGAACATCCGGGCTCTACTCATCACTCACCAAACATTCAGTAATACCACGAACTCCTAACAATAGCCTACTATACACTTTCCCCACTACACTCAACAGAGTCAACACACTTATACTTCTGTAATTCTTATATTCATTCCTTTCACCTTTCAATTTGTACAGTGGAACAATTATTGTTTTCTTTCAGTCTTCAGGCACATTCCTATTTGTCCATGCACTCTGACATATCCACCACTCAACCACCCCAACCCTTTCAACCGCCCATACGTAATCATTTCCCTATATTTTCCATTCACACCTGCCGATTTGACACTTTTCATTTTGCGAATCACCGCTTTCATTTTATCCATGGTTATGCTCTCAGGCATTCTGTTACGTGCTCTCCTCACACCGTCAACTCCCACCATATTTGCACTCCTCTCATTTCTTCCGCCCATCAGACCCTCGAAATATTGTTTCCATCTGTTCTGTTTCTCAACTCCACACACCCTCCTAATCAACAGAATGGGACGTTTTGGCGCCGACGTTCTGGCGCCGACGTTTGGGCGCCACCGTTTGGGCGCCGTTTGACGATTGGTTAGGTTAAGTCGTGATAACTTATTTTTGTTAAAACTAACGAAAATATCACGACTTAACCTAACCAATCGTCAAGGGCGTACAGTTGACCTAACCGGGCAGTGACGATTGGTTAGGTTAAGTTGTGATATTTTTGTTAGTTTTAACGAAAATATCATGACTGAACCTAACCAATCGTCAATGGGGCAGATAACGGAAAGTACCCATATTATATATACACCTTATAATACACTGACTCTTTTGCTCGCACCGCCAAAAAGTAACGAAGGGTCGCGCTTGCTACATTTATCAAACACATACAAATATCCAGTATGGGAAAACTTCTGTTTCCCTTTCTTACTTGATATATTTTCAGACATTTATGCTATTAAGGGCAACAACACAACTTATCTGAAAAGACAGACAGCACTTCAGGTTAATAACCAAGTATTACTATTTAATACTTAATACTAATTAACGGCGGCGCCAAACCGGCTCCGCGCCCAAACGGCGGCGCCAAAACGTCCAGCGCCAAAACGTCCTAGATGGCCTAATCAAACATAATATCCATTTATTTTGAAACTTGTACACTCAATTCATCATTTACTCTCTTACTATACTTATCCGCTACTTCTTTCACCATTAATTAACATTTCCACCCAAATAATTGTTTCCTGACCCACCTTTTTTACATTTACTCTTCCGTTCTTCACACAACCTCACTTTACAAGACCATCATGTGAGACCCCCACATGCTCGCACTACACGCGTGTCGCATACCTCTTTCAGAAAAAACCTTCATAAGTTTAAAATGCTGTTACTTGGACAATATGTAAGCTATATAATAAATTATTACTCATTTGAAAGAAGATACGTTTACTTTTTTATTGATATATAATACTTCTGCTTTGTAAGTTAGATAACAATGTCACAGCTTACTCCTGAGAAGAGAGCAGAACTGGTGAAGCTGTACTATGAGCATGGCAAGTCTCTTGACAAGGGTACAACGTGTATACAAACGTACACACAATTGCAAGACAGTTCCATCAAGGCACATAATACTGCGAGCCATACGTAACTTTCAGGAAACTGGTAGCGTCAAAGGAACAAAGGCAGAAGTGGACGTCCTAAAGTTGTTACAACAAACGAAAATGTTGGACGAATTAGGAGGTGCCTTCAGCAAAGTCCACGAAAATCGTCACGCCGACTGTCTGCTGAACTTGGCATCACTAGAAGTTCTGTGTTGAAAATGTTACACAATGATCTTAAGTTATATATACCCCTATAGAATTCAGGTTCTTCAATCACAAACTAATCAAAACAAGGCAGCTCGACTGCACTTTGCAGAAGAAATGTCAGAGTTGGTGGAGCAAAATCTAGGAATCATGCAGCGAATTCAGTTCACGGATGAGGCCCATTTTTATCTTTCTGGACAAGTAAACAAACAAAATCTTCAATATGGGCTTGTGAGCAGCCATATGAAACTGAGGAGCGTCCTTTCAGTGTGAAAAGTTAACTGTGAGGTATGCTATAGGATATGGATGCATCATCGGTCCATTCCTTTTTGAAGATGAAAATGATAACACTGTAACTGTCAACGCTACCCGTTATCTTAAGATGCTCAGAAGGAAGTACTGGCCAGGAATTCAGAGACGTAATGATATCAGTCAAAACGATCTCTGGTTCATGCATGATGGTGTCCTCCTCACACAGCCAACGTGGTGCTTGACTGGCTGAGAGAGAAGCTGTAGGATAGGATTCTATCGCGGCGCACGGAGCGAGAATGGCCATCACACAGCCTCGACCTGAACTCGTGCGACTTCTTCCTCTGGGGTTATCTTAAGAATGAGGTGTACACAAACCCAAAGCCCAGGACTCTAGACACCCTCAAAGCTAACATTCGGCGAGAAGACGAATCCAGCAAGACACAATCATAGCTGTGGTGGACAACTTCCTCACCAGATTGCAATGGGTGGACGAGGGCATAGAGGGCGCTAGGTTGAACATATCATGCACTTCTAGACTTTTATGACTGTACAGAAATGTTTATATTAACACAAAAGTACACGTCTATAATTTCAAATTATGATTTTATTTTGTCTCGGTACTAGGTCGTTTCTGAAATACACGTTCTTAAAGTTGCGAAGGTTTTTTCTGAGCACTCTATATATCATCTGTTCTGTACCAGGTATATAGGGTGTTTCAGAAGTCTCGACTCAGAGGCAAACTTCACTTTTTACTTTTATTAACAATTGTTCAAATTGCATGTCATTGTTGTAAGTAGGCTTCTCTGAATGTTTCTTAGTTCCCTCACACTGATTTTGGCACAAAAAGTTAATAAATAACCCTAATGACCCGTGACCAGATTTCCGAGACACCCTGTATTTATTCCGGACCCATACCAACTTTCCCATTTACAGTGTGACACTTTTCACAAACTTGATTTTCCATCTATATACTATTGAGCTAAAATGTGTCTGTGTGTCTGTCCGCTTTTTTCGGAACCGTGCACAGACTAAACGGCACATCGGAAAATTCTGCAACCACCACCAACTGATAGCCCATGAGCTGCCGATGTGCTCTGTCAAGTTTCCCGGTCCTAGGTCGCTCAGCGGCCGAGCACGAGCGATTTAATGTCTATTACGAGTGAATGTAAGTACTCCGAAAACGAAAATGACGAGAGCAAAAATACATAATAAACAGTTTGGTAGTACCGATAATACGTAAGTACCAATATACATATATACAATATACATATACAACTAGCTGTGACATATAGTGCTACACAGGGCTGCCACAAGATTTTAGGTGAAGGTAACAAAATTGACAAACAAAAAGGTAACAAATCAGCCAAAAAGGTAACAAAATATAAAAAAATTTAAACTTGATTATAAATAACAAAGTTCATTATATTTATTTGTGCTTCAATTATATTCGCATTCAAAAATGACCACAAAATAAGAGCAAGCGCGTTCACAAACACAATCTATGATAAATGTTGTTACAAGTTTGCAACTGGAACACTGACAGACGGCTGACTGACTCTGACTGACTCTGACTGAGACAGCGTGGGGGAGTCACTGAGTCAGTAAGCCGAGAACCGAAAATGTTTTCAAACGTATAGTCGTGACTCGTGAGATTTACACGCGAACGAACGATGTACAGAATATATAATCAGAAATATACAGTATATGCCATCTAAATTATTTAGCACTTTTTTCATCTGTAGTTTAATGGTTTTAAATATGCTAATTTCTTTATAAAACTAATAATTTTAAATATTTTTAGGTAAACCGATAAAGCATATAAAAAACTCTAAAACGTAACAAATTTTTTGAACGTCGTACCAAAAGTATGAAAAAGATAGAAAGTAACACATTTGTTACGAACGTAACAAATGTGGCAACCCTGGTGCTACATATACTGTGACAAAAATAAAAAGATTAGCACATGATTAGCAAGAGATAATTAGAGGGAAAAGGTATTTTAACAGGATATTGTCAATTTTATACATTCCCGCACTTTTATTGAAATTATTTTTAAAATGCATAAATGCACATTCTAACAGTCTAGAATATATATATCCTGGTAACACAATTATGGTTTCTAATTGTGGCTGAAACTCAACAAAATATAACGAATTTATATATATACACAATTGATGGATCCATCGTTCGCGCACGCAGTTGAATACTTCTTAGTGTTAAGGAGTGTTAGGTAGGTTAGCGTTTAGAAGTGTCTTGTAGTAAAACCAATCCAAATATAAACAATAATTTTATTCTACGGAACTTTCGATAAAGGCTTTTAATCATCATCATTCCTTAACTACATTTTAGATAAAATATTAAGAAAATTTTAAAACTCTTCAACACTAAGAAGTGTTCAAATGTGTGCGCGAAAGATGGATCCATGAATTGTGCAGCGCGATCGATCGTTTGCGCCTAACCACACACACACACACACACACACCTATATATATATATATATATATAACAAAAGTATTCGGCCGATTTGAGACCCGTATGACATTTTTTATTCGTTTCGTTAATTTTAATTAATAAAATATTGTGTGGTGTTCAAATGAAATATGTATATTATTTCCATATGAGATACAAAACAATTGTTTAGTTAGTTTCAGTTTAAGATAAATCTGGTAGATGGCGCTGCGAAGCTTCCATTGTATTCAGTTGCATTCGACTTCATTTGAAATGAATAAAGGAAATAATTATGGTGTTTGTTGAATATATATATATATATATATATATATATATATATTATATATATATATATATATATATATATATATATATATTAGTGATGTAGGTCACATCCGCATCCGCGGAACATCCGCACATTTTCTCGCATCCGCATCCGCACTTTGGACTGCGGATGTCGTGCGGATGTGGACCGTTGAGATAAAACGTCATTAATAAGCGGAAATTATCAAATTCTACTATATTAATAGAACTAGTTCATTGTGCGCAAAAGTGATGCAAGCGACAAGACGAGAGGCTGTTCTTGTATTGTATGAAGTTACTCTCTTGCAACCTACTTAGATCCACGTTACAAAGCTAAGTTATTTTCACCTAGTACATTAGAACGAGTTAAATCATCACTTGGCAAAGCAGTTGAAGAGCTTCAATCTCTTGAATCTGTCGCTTCGCCACCCACCAAAAAATAAAAGTTTCAGTGACAGAACCAACACCTTCAACAAGCAAATCTATCACAGAATCTGTCTCTCAGTTTCTTGAGTCAAGCAGCAATGACGAGACCTACGCGATGTCAAAAGATGTAGTAAAAATGATCGAGAGCTATCACCAAGAAAAACGCCTGGCTGCATGTGACAATCCTATTAGTTGGTGGAAAAATACGCAGAATATCTATCCATACTTGAGTAAACTTGCAAGGAAACATTTAGCCTGTCCTCCAACAAACGTACCAAGCGAGAGATTATTTAGCAGTGCTGGATTAATATGATGAAAAGAGAAACAGACTGGCAGCAGAAAAGGCAGAAAGTTAATGTTCCTTAAGCATAACCTTCCTATAATTAAGTTTGAACATTAAACGATGAACATCTTAGTTTACTTTATTTTAATTACTCATTTATAAATATGCCTAATAAAACTTTAAACTTAATATAAATAGTTATCAAGCTAATTAAAGATCTTTCTATAAGGGTGGAGGTTGGGGAAGAGGTCGGTGGGGTGCATTTGAGTTGGGTTCACGTCCCGCATCCTGGTAACACAATTAGGTTTCTAATTGTGGCTGAAACTCAACAAAATATAAACGAATTTATTTGCAGACGAATTCACTAATTGATTTCTATATTAGTTAGATGCTTGATATTATTTTATATGTTCAGAGAAAAGTACAGCAATTATTGTACAATTAATCAATTATACTACATTATAGCTACAGCTCTCTCTATATAATAACTTATTATATATGTTAAACCACAACAAATCTCGAATATATCCTAAAAAATAACGAAAATGTAGACATCCGCATCCGCATCCGCGAATGTGAAAAAATGACATCCGCTACATCACTAATATATATATATATATATATATATATATATATATATAATATATATATTATATATATATATAATCGTTTTAACATTATCTTTTATCTTGTTTACGTTTAAATTATTTATCTCGTTTCTTCAATTTTTCTTAACTAAAGACGAAGAGTTTGGAGTAAGACTCAGTCAGTTTTGTCACCTTTAGCTAGTAGTTTGTCATGCACTCTGGGGGTGCAAATTTAACGCTATGCAGTTTCTATATCGTACTTATTCCGAGATAGAAATAATGCATATTTATTCACATTCAAAATAATGTTTAAATTTTCGTGGCCATTTGTGGGGATTTAATTAAACTTTTAAGCGAAATGTTGGTTGGTTGGTTCCGTTTTCCGTCCTTCGTCCAACAGAGCTAAAGCCAAAGGTAAGTTAAGCGTCATATCAAGTGTTGAGAAAAATTTGTCGGAAAAAATATTTTATTTATATGTACGGTATGTGTATATTAGAGGTAGAGGATAAAAACCAAAACCATTTCAATATTTAATCCAACCACAATTATTTTCAACTACCTCACACATCCATTTCGTCATTGACTTCATCAGATTCTCAATAATGGAAGGCCTTTTACTTATTCCTTCCCACACCTCAATAACAAGGCGGTAGATGTCACTAGTTGTCTTTATCATCCTCATTTACCAGTGATTAACCATCATTATGTCCCCAAAGATTTTCGACTGGGTTTAAATCGCATGCCCTTCCTGGCCAGTTGAGCAGATCATTTAAAGTCTGGTCCTCAAAAACCTGCTGGACTGTTCTTGATATTGATATATGAACTAGACATCTGTCATGCATAAGTATTATGCATTCCGGATATGGCAGTGTTATGATTCTGACTGATGGCAGCATCACTTCTTCAGGGATCTCAGTATACTGATCGGATGTAAAACTTCCTTCTATCCTCGTCATTTTTCTCAGTCCATTGCCAATCATTCAAGCTAAAGTATTAGTAGATACGCGTCCATTTCTTGCTTCATCAAAACTATTTTCTCGGAAGCATCAGGTGTTATTAATATGCCAATGGTGAATTCTGTCGCAATTTGTTAAGTAGTTCTTTTGATCGAAGAAAATAGCTCTGCTCCACCCTAAAACTTCTTTGCATGCCGTAACTCGAATTCCAGATCCGTGTAAATCACTGAATCCGTCTTGAACTAATAGGCACAGTGAGGCGTATTTGATTTCAACAGCGTTGGTAGACCGGTTATTCCTTGTTTCATCTGCAATTGCTTCGTCCGTTCTTGCGTCCGTTTTCCTTTCAACGCTCGTCTTATGGCGATTCTGAAAATTCCTTCTGTCTCCCATCTATCAAGCCAATGACAGCCAATGACAGTTGGCCTTTGCATTCATTACTAATTCTCAGCTAATTACTGAAAGTGATTTTTCCGCCTCCCTCACCCTAATCATTCCACCCCTCTGCTTAATCTTTTCACAGTGGTAAACTTTCATATCTGCATATATGTATTCGCAGAAACATGATATTCTTTTTAATGTTACAAAAACGAAGGTTATGCAATTTCATCCTGAAAGCTGTAATCAGCCAGCTGATATAAGGTTTAAAATGAATGGTGAAGTAACTGAGGAAGTACAAGAGTTTACGTATTTGGGTCAAACTATTACCAGCTCCTTGAGTGATGACTCGGATATAAGAAAACAATCTCGAAGCCTTTGTGCTAAAGCGAATATGACTATAAGGAACTTTCGATTCTGTACAAGTGAAGCTAAAGACACTCTCTTTCGTACTTTCTGCAGTAATATATACGGACAGCAACTGTGGGTGAATTATAAAAAAGGTTCTGGCAGAACCCTAAATTTGCTGTACAACAGGTCTTTTAGACTCTTACATAAATTACCCCCGAGATGCTCAGCTTCGCAAATGTTTGCTACCCGCAATGTCCCGAGCTTCCCGGAGGTAACAATACGTGCTCAATACAGTCTAATGCAAAGAATTAAAAAACAACCAACCCGATTATCCAAGCTATCCATGAGTCCTGCCATTTATCCTCTAACTAAGCTATGGACTTCTTGGTACGAAAACGTCTGTCTGTAGCTCCGCTTAACTTTGACATTACTGTATTATTTATAATCAACTGTGTATATATTTCTATCCTTAGTATGTGAACTGTCATTGTATTAATAATATTTGTCATATGGACTATAGTCTGCTAATAAACCTTTTCATTTTCATTTTCATATAAATAAACGTTTTCCATACCGCTAATTTAGAAAACGTTTTCCATACCGCTAATTTAGAAATCTCTCCCGTCCCCTTTTATAAGGATAAATAAATATTTTTAAGGGTTTGGTAAAAACTGGATCAAACTAGTTTCGTGTGTTGCTTAAAAAAGAAAATGTACTAATAGTTAATAACACTAGAAAATTAAATATCTAAAATGTAGCATTAACATTAAATTTTTTACTACTCTACATTAAAAGGATGATGATGATGATCTACAGATCTACAGAAGCTAAGGCTAACAAAGACCCTAAGATCCACTCTAAGGCTAGCCCAAGAGAAAGGAAAGAGTAGGGGGTTAAGAGAAGAGAAGAGAATAAGGGGTGATGATGATGATGATGATGATGAAAAGGAAAACTGTGTAAAAAAATGTTCTTTGACTGAACAAAACACTAATTCAGCATTGAAATTTTGTTCGCATTGATAACAAATATCAAAACTGTTTCATTTCTATTTTAGGATATTACAAACAGAGTAAGCAGTATTGCTCTTTTTAATAAGAATAAACAATAATACTAGGTATATTCCCTGATAGTCTAAGGCAGTGATTACCAACCTCTTTTGTATGGTTATCCAAAACCCAATTCTAATTCAGCTCCATTAACCCAATCATTAGAAAGCATAGCTGCTATAGTACTTATTGTGTTTTTATAAAATATTAACACAGTTTGTATCATATGATACTTCTAGATCGTATGTCATTACCCCACAAAATAGGTGTCATTACCCCAGTAAGTAATTTACTCCTAGGTTGGGGACCGCTGGTCTAAAGGAAGCCAGAGTCATTTAGGTAACCCAACCACCCATTCAATTATCGCTCCTTTTTTTCATATTGTCAACTTATTTAAAGCATTTGAAAAAATCGTATAAAATAAACTAACTATATTCGTAAACAAAAACGATATTGTAACTAAAACATAGTTTACGTTTGGAGATGGGCATACAACGGAAGATGCCCCTAAACACGCTATTAAAAATGTTTATCAGAACCTAAACAACAAAAAACGCTGCCTTAGTCTTCCTCGATTTGTTCAAAGTATTTGATATACTTTCGTATGAAATCTTATTGAATAAATTTCACGGACTAAGAGGAAATATTCTAGATTGGTTCAAATCATACCTGACAAATTGCCATCAAAACATCAAATTAAAAAATAATTTAGAATAAAATAGGTACTTTTGCATTATCCTCCCAACACAATTTTTTTTTATAATGGAAGGAAAATGAAGTACGTTAGCAAAACACTTGCGGCGGGCTGTTTTTAACCTAACCTAACCTAACCTAACCTAATCCCAACACTAATTTTTTTTATAATGGAAGGAAAATAAAGTACCATAACCAAAACCAAACCAACATTATATAAAAAAATTAGTGTTGGGAGGATAATGCAAAAGAACCATAAAATATTATGTATTTAAAGATACATCTCTCATAAGTTTGTGTTTGAAAAATAGGTTTTGGTTGATAAAAAAAAAGGCACTTATGTTAAGATGATGGGAAAATACTGTAAAGATTTCAGCAATAGTTTTATTCATTTCCAGCTTAATATCATCGATTACAATCACTGTCTGTTTATCCCTGTTTAACGAACTTACTTGAATACTGGACAAACCCTGGCTATCTTCAGGTAATCAGGAAATACACCTTGTACTATATATAAAACCTTGTAACCTTGGTTATAACCTTGGTTTAGCTTTCGCCCGAATTATTCATTCTGACGAAGGTCAAGCTTGTCACTCCGCCTTAGACCTACAGTTTAACGTGGAATCCGAACCACGCCCCACCAGCAGCCCAGCGTCTTAACCACTAGGCTACCGAGGGTACTCACTTATCTATCAACCAATTTCTTTATTGTGTGGAGGGATGAACAGCTGGGTTTTGCTGCATGCCGCCTGCCGTCACTGGGTCTCGATCCCGGGGCCGATGGAGTTGCAGTGAGCGACGCTAACCACTACACCACCTCTAGACTCATTGACTCATTCATAAGTCTTGTAAGTGGGGTTGCTGTATCATTTGATATTAGTTTATATATTGTACTGGAATTGAAATGATAGCTGCGCTTTCATTTTTTAAGTGTTTCAATGTGACCGAGGTTTCGTTTAGCAGAATTGGTTGGGTTAGTGTGGGTTGTGGCATATGTTGTTGGTAGTGACTGTCTGATTCTGGAATGGCTACTGCCGTGTTGCTTCCTATTTTTAAAAACAAATTGTTTAATAAATTAGCCATATCTTTGGGATCACTGCGAGAAATTCCGTCCTATGATAACGAAGATACGGGATTTGTCTTTCCTTTTTTGGGCGTTAACTGAAACCTGTAAAGTATTCCATAATCTTTTACGATTAGATTTTTGTTCGATAATTTTAGAACAATAATGGTCCATTTTTGCAGTTTTTATGAACGAATTTAGTCTGTTACAATAACTTTTATATGTTTGTTCATTGATGATATCATTTTTTCATAATTTATAGAAAGAATGTTTACGGTTTATACTTACAATGAAGGCTAGAGTGATCCACTATAATTATTTTTTGACAAGAGTTTAGACTTTAGAGGAAAATTAACGTGAAATATATCTATCAGTGTGTTTGAAATTTTTTTTGAAATTTTTGTTTGTTTGAAATTTTGTTTCTATGTCAGTTATTTTCAGTTATTGCCGACTAGTCAAAACTTTATACTTCTCTGATAAATTTCAATTTATTATAATAGTTGTAGGGTCTATAGTCAATTTTTATTTTCTCCTGTATTTGTAAATGGTCAATTAGCATTATGTACGTGGTCCGTAATACAGTATGTATCATAGTAGGAGTATACCTGACGTACAGTCAAGGGAAGATCGCACCCAGATTTGTTGTAATAAAGTGGAGTTTTCTATGGTATCATGTAGTTTTGTTGGCTTAGTTATAGTTAAATTAAAGCATTTTGTATGAGATTTTAGGAAAAATTAATATTATTATTAAATAGAGTTTATTTTAGTAAGATCGATATTTAAATTTCCTCAATGATGCAGTTATTGTTGATGTGATTAGAAGTTAAAGTCGTATCAATGCTTGCAATAAACGTTGGCAAATTACCATTGGAGATGCCTAATATGAATAGGAAATGTCATTTATAAACACCTCAACTGCTAGGGTTTAAGAATGAATACACTGAACAACAAAATAAAACCTTTTCTCCTCCTTCAAATGAATTTATGTGATTTCAATGTATTTATTTACGCCGATTACAAATTTGAAAACAGAAGTTTTCTATAACGCACCAATTTCGAAGGAAATGCAAATGAAAATTATCAGATTTTTCTTATTTTTTTGGTATATTTAATCGTACAAAAAAAAAGATTACCTTACCTAAAATGTTTTTGCGGCTGATTTTCGCTTATAACTAGTACTAGGGGCTTCTCTCATAAGTGTCCAACAGTAGTCGGCCAACATACTGGGGCTATATCTTTCTTGGTACCGCTTTTCCATGGTTGAAACATCCTGATAAAATCTTTCACCATGCTCATCGCTAACAACACCCAGTTTTGATGGGAAGAAGCCCGGGTGGGAGTGCAGGAAATGCACTTTCAAAGACACGTTACACCCCATGGCTTGGTAAGCACTAAGCATTTGCTCCACCCAGGGCCGCCGAGAGCTGCCCCGGGCCCCGGGGAAGGATTGGTCATCCTCCTTTCGGACGATACACCTGACCTCTGATCTTTCTCTTATCTCTGATTAGGGCAGAGAAAACCTTGTGGTTTCAATGCCTCAAAAACTCAATTCCTTCATCTGTCTACTCGTTACAATCTTGCACACGACTATCCCCTTACCTTCAACAATACACAACTCAATCTTTCCTCTTCTCTTAACATTTTTGGCGTTTCCTTTTCTCGTGATCTTTCAGCGAAAGATCACATATACTCTCTAAAACAGCTTCTAAGAGGTTAGGTGTGTTGTACTGGCTCCGCAGTTTCTTCACCCCTACTCAGTTGCTGTCTCTGTACAGGAGTCTTGTCCACCTTTGTATGGAGTACGCTTCTCATGTGTGGGGTGGCTGAACCCACACAGCTCTACTTGACCGGGTGGAATATCATTTTTAGTGTCACTTTTAGTCTCATCACTTCCCTGCCTTTTACTGACTGTCTTCATTTCCTTTCTCTTTGCCGCAATATTGCCTCACTCTCTCTTTACTACGCCATTATAACAGATACTGCTCTTCCGAACTCTCTCTAGCTGTATGCCTCCTCCTTTAAGGAGAGCACGCAGTGCCAAACTTTCTACACATTCACATTCCTTTTCTGTCCAATTCTCCAACAAGGTTAATCAATAATTTCATCTAATCAACCGGTGAACACTGGAACAAGCTTCCTGAATCCATCTTTCTTCCTGTCTATGATCTTTAATCTTTCAAACGCAGAGTGTCCAAGCTTCTCTAAAACCTTGAATCTTGATATCGGCTCTCTGCTTCTTCTTCTTTTATGGGAGGGGGGGGGGGGCATTTTTGCGGGCATTCGCCTTTGTCCCCTCCTTCCTGCATACAAAATTATATATAGGGCCTATAAAAAATATATACAGTATATAACAAAATAACAGTTCACTACAGTAAGCATGCTCTTCCCGTTCGTTTGTTGTTACAACGAACTGGCAATCTTTTAATTGTCAGTTAAAATTTAAAAAAAATCACAAAATGGAACTTCAGAGTTTATTAAGAGTAAATTAATTTCAGGCTATTTACTTCTCTCTACAATCTAAGATTAATATCTTGGAATTGTATAATCTAAATAAATCCCATTTTAAATTTCACGAGCAGTGTCTACAGTGATGGGATAGCTTTATTTACTGTGTTTGTTCACAACCGAAAAATTCACCTTAACATACTCAAGCCATGTTTCCGAGCAAGCTTTATAAGAGACTAATGGTTAAAGCAGTGCTGTCCAACTTCTATAAAGCGCGGCCAAGATGTTGCCTATAATCATACACTGTTGGTTAATATGACTTAGGAACCCGCTGAATGTTGTTCTCCCTACTATAAATGACAAAATAGTGAAGAAAATTCAGAAATGAAATTTGGCAAAGTTCCATTCCGCGGGCCGCAAGTTGGACAGCGCTGGGTTAAGGTAATTTTCGCCACATTTTGATGAATCGAAAACGTTGACTTAAGAAGGAAAGGCATAATTTAAGTTTTAATCACTTTTTAACTCGTTAAAAATGGCTGCATGAAGCATAGACTGTATTCATATGAGCGTAGTTTACGTGGCCAACGTAGCCTATCTGACAAACGCCAAACATGAAGCAACATTTAGATAGCATTTCTATCGTCAGCTGTTTACTGTCATGCGGCGACGTCAGACTTTTAAGTTAGAAAGTGCGTATCACACTAAATGTTTATTTTAAATGTGAAACTAAAGTAACTGTAACTCACAAAGTTACAAGTTACTTGTGGAAAATAACTGATTTAAGATATTAGTTACTCTTTCGAGAATAATTCAGTTACTCGTCAAATTACTGAAAAAGTACACAGTCCTTTCCCGATTATAACCTTTAATTAATTATATGAAATCCAAAGAAGACACAGTGATGCTTTGTTTTGCATGTTGTTGCATAACACAAGTTTTTTTTCTTTTATTTGCACATCCTGTTGTGCCTGATTGCGAGTCATTGGTGATTGATCGAAGCAAAATGGCAACTCCGCAGGAGAGAGCAAAATGTGTTGTTTGGCTTGCGGAAGCAAAGTCCGTGATTACCGTAATTAGCCTCCCCAGTTGGAAGACCTTCAACCATCCATCATTTTAGAGCAAGATGTGCGCCTCCACACTTGAGTTGGTTAGTGCGTGAATTCTTGAACATCACTTTTCCCGGAAGATGGATTGGGCGCGACGGGCCGGTGCCATGGCCTCCACGATCCCCCGCTATCACGCCCCTGGACTTCTTTCTGTGGGGATATGTAAAAGATTATGTGTACCATACTCCTGTTGCTGACACTGACAACTCTCCGTGCAAGGATTTGCGATGCCATCAATAGTGTCACGAGAGATATGCTGGCGAACGTACAGCATGAACTCGAATTTAGCTTGGATGTGCTACGTGTAACTAACGGCGCACATGCTGAGATTTAATGAGAAATATAATAACCTTGATGTGTTACGCAACAACATGCAAAACAAAGCATTAGTGTGTCTTCTTTGGATTTCATGTAATTAAAGTTTATAATCGGGAAAGGACTTTGCGTACACCCTGTATATACTAACCTCTCGTGAATCCGCTAAATTGGATGATAAGTGAACGAATTTGTCTATTTACTCTCATTTATCCTTTATCTTCCCTTATATACCCATTA
The DNA here is from genome assembly GCA_023014485.1 of Bathynomus jamesi. Lineage (NCBI taxonomy): Eukaryota > Metazoa > Arthropoda > Malacostraca > Isopoda > Cirolanidae > Bathynomus > Bathynomus jamesi. Next base: position 823,358 of record JAJOZX010000747.1, on the reverse strand, counting down.
TTTACCCTTTTATTGTTCTTCAGATACCCTCCCAAAATTTAGAGAAATACTTTAAGTAGATAATACAGATTAATACCCAAATAAGCCCTTCTTAAGCCTCTTAATTAAGTCCGCTTAATCCCATCTGATATTGAGATAAATTTCTTTATCTCATCTGATAAACGAGATAATCCGGATTCGAAAATGCTTAGGCACAAAATTTTTCACTTAAAGTTTCGCTACCTATACTACTGACGTTAGATTTTTAATCTCTAATTTTCAGTGATTAACTTTACATTTTTTTGTAAGTCTCGCTTGGTTGAACCATAATATGCACTCCACGTTAAACTGTAGGTCCTCTCTGCATGTGCTCCGGCAACGTGGACTTAGTATAACGCCAAGCAGTGTTATAATACTTTACTTTGGCTTCTATATGCTTCAATTTACACACACACACACACCCCACACACACACAAAAGGGCGTATAGATTCTTAAAAATTTTCCCTAAAAGATAACTTCTATTGATGATAAATTTTTAAAATGTGATTTTCATATAAAGAGTAAAAGAATTTTTTTTTCTTTTCAAAGCGAAGGGAAGGATAACGGCCTTCAAAAAATGTTTTTTCTCTATTATTCTTGATAATTTTTTAATTTTTTCTTTACTAAAACTCAATAAAATCTTTGAAAGATGATTGCTAAAATTTGGGAAGTATTTTTTGTTAGTTATTTTTAGCGTAGTTTTCAGTTTACTCGGTCGTATGTCTAAGAAACGCGTGTATTAAGCATAGGCTTTGTTTTAAAATTAAACATTTTCATGAAATGCTAAAATTAAAATAATATATTAATGTTCTCATGTACTTTACTCCTCGCCTCTCAAACGAATAAAAGATCTGTTCCTACTAAACTGGCTTTAATTTAATACAAACTTATGTTAATAAAATGAAAATAAACATAGGATCAAGTAAAGATAAGCACCCCCAGCCTTCTTTAATTAGCCTTATAAGGCTAACTAACGAAAATATCACGACCTAATCTAACCAATCGTCAAGGGCGTACAGTTGACTTAACGATTGGTTAGGTTAGGTCGTGATATTTTCGTTAGTTAGCCTTATAAGGCTAATTAAAGAAGGCTGGGGGTGCTTATCTTTACTTGATCCTAAACATAAAATCCAATAAATTAAAAGTTGAACTAAAAAAAATAATAAATATCTAAAAATAATGCTTAAATTCAGAGGTTAATAATGAACTTTCAAAGACGAGAACTCCGTCACACGGAAAGACAAACTAAAACAAGATATGATATGCGAGTGCATAACGATGTACCCACATAAAGACAAGATAGGACGAGCGAGTGGATTGAAGAATACTTTAATCCACTCGCCGATTCGTAAGAGAATTTATGTTGGTCTCTCTTTCGATGAAATGGATCTATGCCAGTTTGTGGTCTTCTCCAGATATCGTGCATGAATTTCATTATCAGGTTATTAAGTTTTGAGTGATTCCTCCTTAGATATTCATAGACTCCCTCTTCATTAGTTAAGGCATTAAATGATGATGTTCTACAAAGAGTGAGCACCTTTCATTACCATTTTAACTGAAATTGAAGATTATAAGCTTCATTTCGAAATGATATACTGTATAGGGTGTTCGAAAAGTCCCGTCACCCCCTACAAAATGTATATATTATAATACCAATTTTATTTTTGTGTGATTAATTGTATTTATATGTGGTAGGTGTAATTTAAGAAACAAGTCACCAGCAACGATTACTTTAATTACAGTAAATACAGTTACTAATCAAGAATAGTGTTTCTGCATGTCTGTATCGCTTAATTCATTAACAAATGACGAGCGGTATGATTTCATACCGAGATCTTTTGTCATGTAATCTCTCATTGTGGACATGGGGACTGCAAGTTCTTGTGATCGTTTCGGAAGTGATTTTTTTCGGTGAACGAGCCACCGATGCAATCACACCTTCACATTGTTCCGCTCGCGTTGTTGGTCTTCCCGACCGTGGTCTGTCCTTGATGGAGCCAGTTTCAAACAGCTTTTTCTCCCAGCGTAATACCGTCTTGTTTGGTGGTGCAGCCTTATTGAATCTTGTGTTGAAATCATTCTGGATATCATGCATCGTTTTGCCAGTATGTGACCTTTCATGAGCCCATGTGCTTATCACTATCCTTTCCTCCAGAGTGTAAGTGGACTGGTCTGCCATTGTTCACACAACTCTAATACCTGGAAAAGAAAAAAATGACAATGAATCACGTATAAATTCAATTAATCACACAAAAATAAAATTGGTATTACAATATGTATATTTTGTAGGGGGTGACGGGACTTTTCGAACACCATGTACAGTAGGGCGGCTCGTTTTTACACTTTTTTCGATATTTGATTGGGGTAGTGCGGAAAAGTTGCGATTTGGAGAGAAATAAAGTGTGTAAAATTTTTTTGATCTACGTCATACCTTCCGGTGGCGGCGAGTCCTTAAAAATCGAAAAATAGGCCTAACGGGGTAGATTGGAAAATGGTTTTAAAGACTTACAAAATAAACAATAAAAATTTCAGCACAATCTGTTAATAACTTCCGGTGGCGTCTTAGCCGTTAAAATATCCAAAATATTGATTTAAAGCAAGTTTTAACAAGATGTTATACAAATGTTAATTCCGGTATATTTCTGTGCAAACAACCCTGAGAACACTATTATAGGCTTGAATAAATTATAGCAGTCATTGAACAATGAACATTATATAAAAATTATATAAAATTATATAACATTTTTGTGTTTTTAGGCCTATTTTTCGATTTTTAAGGACTCGCCGCCACCGGAAGGTATTGACGTAGATCAAAAAAATTTTACACACTTTATTTTCTCTCCAAATCGCAACTTTTCCGCACTACCCCCAATCAAATATCGAAAAAAGTGTAAAAACGAGCCGCCCTAATGTACAGTATTCACTTTTCTTCATTATGATTAATACTGGCATTTCACTTAGCATTCGCTCTCTATGGATAAAACACTCGCTTGAATGTCTTGTCCTTTTGCATCCACAACTGCGAGACAAAATCTCCGATTTTCGTTAAAATTGGAACATAAGTTCCACATCAATATTTCTTTCATTGAATATAAAAAAAAGATATGTATTGAAATTTATGGACTTCACTCTTGACAACCAATGCGGAACAAATAAATAAGCCAGTCCCAAAATCTGAGCTAAAAAAGTTTAGATTGTCAGAAATATTCACTTTCAATTTTTAAAATGATCTGCATGGTAGCTAGACATGACATAATATTTCAAATAATGCAAAAAATCATAGGGTAAATTAAATATTTAATAAACTTTATTAAGAAAAGGCTAAATCTTAATTTTAAGGTCGCACAACAACCACGTATCTTACATTTAATAACACGTATATCAATCGATAGAGCAGGAAAAAACTAGGATCACCTGAAGATCAGGACCCCCAGCCTTTGTTAGTTAGCCTTATAAGGCTAACTAACGAAAATATCACGACCTAACCTAACCAATCGTCAAGGGCGTACAGTTGACCTAACGATTGATTAGGTTAGGTCGTCATATTTTCGTTAGTTAGCCTTATAAAGCTAATAAAGAAGGCTGGGGGCCCTGACCTTCAGGTGATCCAAAAACTATATATACACAACTATGTAAACTTTTCAAAATATAAAAAAATAGTAGATCAACTGAATGCCTGGTTAGGTTAATTGAATGCCCGGTTAGGTCAACTGTACGCCCTTGACGACTGGTTAGGTTAAGTCGTAATATTTTCGTTAGTGTTAACGAAAATATCACGACTTAACCAAACCAATCGTCAAGGGCATACAGTTGACCTAACCGGGCAGTGGTTGCTGTGCGGCCTTAGAAGTAAGATTTACCACGAAAAGTTTACGAAGATGACTACAAAAACGGTACAAACCAAACCAAACAGACAGTTCACCTCGACCTTCAATCGGCTCACAAACTGTATCAAAACCTTGTCTTAAACTTTCGCTTCGTTTCCTTTTATTCTCTTCATGCAGTTGTTGAACATATTTAGTCAGTGGAGATTAGGTTTCTTTAATAAAAGGCACGTGTCCGTTCTGTTTAGTAAACATGCAACTCGGCTATGTTAATCATTTAAAGTTCTACGTTGAAGTGGAGGGAAAACAGGCCCATATTGAGGGGAAATTTTTTTTTTAAAGTTTTCCCTCCTTAAAAACTAATATTTTTAACTACTTGAAGTGCGTTTACCAAACGACTTTAGTCAACGCGAATATAACTAAATACACAACGATAATTTAGTTTGTCAGTCAAGCAACTAAAATAAAAAATAAGTGAATAAATAAATCTTGAAACTTAAAAAAGAACTAAAAGATTTCATTAACGTTTCATTATTAAAGTATATTGGAGCTATTGAAGAATAGGGACCCCAGCCTTCTTTAGTTAGCTTTATAAGGCTAACTAACGAAAATATCATGACCTAACCTAACCAATCGTCAAGGGCGTACAGTTAACCTAACGATTGGTTATGTTAGGTCATGATATTTTCGTTAGTTAGCTTATAAAGCTAATTAAAGAAGGCTGGGGTCCCTATGCTTCAATAGCTCCAGTATATTTCTGTATCTTAGTTTCGTTGTTTGTGGTTCAGAAAAGACAATTATCATACAAACAAATGTCGTACTCTTTTATTCATGATTTTCTCGTTGAAATGAAACCCACAAAGTCGGAACCTTGGCGTATGTGAAGTTTCTACGTCTGTAGTTTCTGGAAAACTATACAAAAAGCATTTTAGTTTATTCATAGATGGGCTACGTCGTGGCCGATGTCATAACACCGTTTCCCACCGATTAGTGAAGTTAAGCGACATTGAGTCTGAAAAGTAGTTGGATGGAAGGTCGTACTCAGCGTCCAAATTACATAGCGACCCGTGGTTCGGATCCCACGTAAAGCGTATTATGACTATATGACCTTCGATACTGCGAAGGAGGCTGAACAATCCAATGAAAGCAAAGCAAAACAAATTATTCATAAATAATTTACTTTTATTTTGAAATTCATGTAAAGGAACACCATTATATATATATTATATATATATATATATATATATATATATATTATATATGATACACAGAGACCGTGCATGGAACAAGGAACTCTTCTGATAATTAAATCCACTATAGTCCGAATAAGTAATGGTAAATGACAAATACCATAGTTTTTCTTTTTCATGATGATAGCCCGACGTGGGCAACGGGTCACTCGCAAAGAGGTCCTAAAAATATAGCTTCCCTCACCAGCTATCTGCAAAGCAGATAGGATCCAGCTTTGGGACAGGATCTAGGGTTAAAGCAGCCTAGCCCAGCTACATTTAGAACCTCAATCTAAGCAAAAGACTCGCTGCCTTCACGTCAGATTGAATACATCAAAGAAAAAGTGGTAACTATTATGTTTTTAGCCAAAAACCAAAACTTAAACCTCAACTGGCAGAATTGAGCGACCAATTTTCAAGGCACATAACATGCACGGTCCATGTCCACAGTTCCATGCACGGTCTGTGTGTATCATAAAAAACCTCAGGGAACCATTCTGAGTTCATTCCCATATATACGTATATATATATATGTGTGTGTGTAAGAGAAACGTACCGTCAAGACTGTATTTATAAATAATTTACTCCTACAAAAAGTTAGAGGAGAAACCACCATATTTAGGAACCCTGGCAGACATAATATTTAATATTTAAAACCATCGTGTTCGTTCGTACAGAATACGGATGATTCTGTCTATGGAATTTATAGACGTCGTACCAAAAGAGATTAGCGAGGCAGGAGTAAAAAAGTATTACTGCTACGTTCTGTTTAACAAAAAAACAAATTCTGCACTCATTTTTTTATTTCATTTCCTACTATTTAGAATTAATTGTGTTTGGAATGTATTAATACATCAGAAGTGATCTCTCTCTCTCTCTCTCTCTCTCTCTGTTTAAAAATAGGCTAGACAAAGTACAGAACACACTCATAGTTTAAGATTAAAACCTCAGAAAACTCTGCAGGAGTTCGCTTGCTCGGTGTCTCTGTGAGCAAGCTAAATATAGAGCTATTTATATATTCTCCACTTTCCTGTAAAAATTTCCTTGGCTACTTTTCCAGGGTCAAGGTATTTTCTTCAACCTTTTTCCGTACCTGCCTCTGGCAGGGAGGGAGCGGAGGGTGGGGAGAGAGCCTTCTACTTTTCTATCCAGTTTTCTACTACTGCTAGCATAGTTGAAAGACAAAATTTTCCCTGGCACCCGTTGCCATTGGTACCTCCTCGGTATGGGCCGCAAGGCCTTTTGAGGTACTTCTTTTCCTTGTAACTCCTTGTAACTCTCTCTCTCTCTCTCATATATATATATATATGCTGCAAACCCCACAAGGAAAAAGAAAACGATTCCAAGGCCTTGGAATCGTTTTTCTTTTTCCTTGTGGGTTTGCAGCATTCATTCATTTCACGTGTTTCATTGTGAAATTCATCCCATATATATATATATATATATATATATATATATATATATATATATATGTTATTTTTGGAATGAGGTGACATTTACGCCTTATATAATTCATTTTGTGATTGAGTGGTTTTGCTGACGGATTTCGACGGTGAATGAGCGAATCTGTGTTTTAGTTAAATTCTTTACAGTAGGTATTCAAAGGCGTGCGTGTCTCGCCAAACATTTCCGAAACAGAACCACGTAGGTATATATATTTTTTATAATAATTCAAACTCTGCTTCATTTAATGTTTGCGGTATATACAGGGTGTTCCGATAGGTAGTCCATCTAAGTTAAAAAATTCCTAGCATACGAATAGACCCGTATCAACCCCTATGAACTTATTTTAAAACTTGAAGTTTCTTCTTTCGAGAAGTACTCGTGACATTTCACCACACTTTTCTATCTCTTTTGTCAAGATAAAAAACGTGGGAGGTCACGATAAAAAAACTGGGAAACGCTGCGCTGGTAGGAAACGTAGAGAGCGTGCGCTACATTTGCCGCTAAAGCAAATAAGTGATGTTAAGAGTTTAAAAGTTACAGTAACTTGAAGTGTTGTTCGCATTCATACGCTTTAGTCTCTTCCTTTATGGTTGCGATGCCCGTAACGATATTGTTCTTCAGCGTAGTGGGGCGCTTCGAGTTATTTACACAAACTGTTCCTTTGAGATATCCACAGAGAAAGAAATGGGGCGGTGATGAGTCCAGGTGGCGTGGAAAAACACGCACAGCATTTCTGTTGTGAGTCATCGGTGTGTTGTAGGTCGTAACACTGTCTCGTTGGAAGCAAGAATTCCTCTAGTCAGTTTGCGAGTGAACTACAAACTGCTCGATTAAGCCTTTGCGAGCCTACCGTTCCGCGTTTGCTATCTCGATAAAGGAAAAAGGTTCAATGACTCTTTGTTGTTAACCTCATTTGAACATATATATATATATATATATATATATATATATATATAATATATATATGATACTACTGTATATAAAACTGAACTTTAGCTTTTTTTTTTAAAGTCTCCGGATTTAACTCATCTACTCGGGTATTTCCCCGCAATTTGGGGTAATTTTATCGTCATTACGAACATGACGCACCCAATTATTATAAATATCACCTCAAAAAGATTTTATCTGTACAGACACAAAATACTGCAAAAAATTTCAACAGTTCTTTGAATTTTATTTAGTTGAAAGAAGAGAGAAGAAGTATGGGAGGGTTTTGCTTTCAGGAAAATGTTTTCTCTTTAGTGCGGAAATGAGGAACAAAGGGAAAAATCGATTCTTCACCCGGACCGGAAATACCGACGCTCTGCAGTCAATATTATACCTTCAGATCATTGAACGAGACGAAAAAAAATAAATATTTTATAAAAGGTTAAGTGAACCTGAAAAAGAACTTAAAGTATAATAAAAAATAGATGGGTCTATAAAGGGGAATAACAAAACAATTCAGATGGATGCATATTTAAATTAGAAAATAGTTGAAAGAAATGATAATCTAAAAATTATTTGATTTCACAACAAAGGTCCAAAATAAAATAAGAATTAATTTCTTAAAAAATGTGACGTAAGCATAAACGCTTTGCGACACCCAGTATAGCCAGATTCGCTAAAGGTACCCACACACGCACAGATCTGATCGCAACTATGCGACGGATTTGATCGCACGCGGATCAAATCCTCCGTACGCTTCCACCACACACACACACACACACACACACAGATTAAACCCTGGCAGATCATGATGAAGCAGTGATGTTCCAGCATCAGAGGAGTGTACTCGATTCCTTTGCAGGCACTATGTGCAGCATAAATGACAGGAAGAAAGTAGCTTTGACATAGCTCAGAAAATGGCCATACATGCAACAAATCTACTAAACAAAATATTTACACCCAAATAAAGACTGGTAAAACTTATTCTTGATTCATTATACTATATCTGAGTCTGCATCACACTTTTCATAGACGGGCGAAAACAGGCGGCGAGGGTGCTTCCTAATAAACCTTCTAACCACCTCATTAACATTAATGTCGAAGCTATAGTTTGTGTTCATTAATATGAGTGCTGTCAAACGTTCTTCGCCCATTGTGGAGCGCAGTGTGGTCTTGTGGCGCCGAACTGCGAATAAAGATCTCTCTGCCTCACAACTGGTGACTGGAATGATACATGTTATTTGCAGCAGAACCTGTAGGTTGGGAAACAAGTCTTTAGAACAGCTATTCGATGATGTGATGAGCGAATCAGGAGCGTTTGAGCATTCCATCCATCGGTCTCACCAAATTTCCAGTTCAATGGAAAGGCTTTCTAGTGTTGGGGATCGTCATCCATAAATCGTGAGTTTCTCGACAAGCTTTGGAATTTTGTCAATAACATATTTTGTAATCACAGATGGGATTAGGCCCATTGATGCAGAGACGACCGTCGAGTCATTAGGAAATCGCTCCTGTAGCTGCATTGTCAATGTAATGTTGACTGTTTTTTTTTTTTGTAAATCCTCCATAAAGTGTAGAGAACCCAGCCAGAACGCTCAACTGGTAAAAATCCCATACATGAGAGGTAATTCAAGTTTCATCTTAGTTCGTAATTAATCATTGCTCACCCCAATGCCAAAACAAAACATGGTGAAAAGTGATGAAAGATGAAAGTCCAGTATTGGATAAGGAATAAGGAAAGGTGTCGAGTGTACCAGCCCTCAGCAGGGGGGTTTCAACCCCCGAAATCCTCCCTGGACACGCGCCTGGAAACCCCATTCACACTATCGTCGACAGTAAACTAACAACAACAGTATAAACTTAGCAGTAACACCGACAGCCGTGACGTGCTGACAAACACTTGGCAAGAGGTGGAGTACCGACTGGAAGTATGTCAAATTACAAATAGCGTACATATTAAGACTGTCTACCTCCTCAAAATAACTTTGTCTCTACCTTCAGATGTTGTAAATTTTTCATATATATATATATATATATATATATATATATATATATATATATATATATATACTGTATATCCCAAATGTTAGAGAATAAAGCCGTTTTCTTTTCGTTCAATACTTGACTTGAAGTCACGTTCTTTCACTGACCAAGTCAGATCTATGAATGAAAAGAATGTGGAAACTTGAGTTTGTGACATCAAATATAAACAAAACTCGATTAGGCCAACTCCTGACAGGCCAATTCATAGTTCATGTGCTAAAGGCCTAGCCATTCATCTGGACACTCAAATCCAGGGCAGCAGGGTCCTAACTTCAGCTTTTATCATAAATCCAGTCCACAATAAGTTTGAATAAGCTCTAGACTGTGGCCTAGGTTTGAGCTTGCCACAGCAACATTAGCCTAGGCCAAAAATAAGCCCAAAGTTGCAATGATTGAACGCCAGTTCTTTACTTAAGGCTTATAAATGCATAAATTTAATCTAGCATAGACTTCGGATCGTCTCCATTTCAGTCACTACTGATTTAATATATATATATATATATTATTAGGCAATTTTATGCGCACAATTCAACTCTGGCCTTTCTTCTTTCTTAAATGCGGACATTAACAAAAACTGATATATAAACCCTAACCTAACTAAATTAAAAAGTAAATTATATCCATCTATAGCCCAAATGATCACAAAAATCACACGATATCTTGTTTCGAAAGTATATGATACTTTTTTCATAAGCTGCCAGACTAGGGCTCATTTACGTTAAGTAGTTAAGGTATCGGTAGACTTACAGTAAAGATGGATGAAGAATTTAATCTAATTAAGTTGCATAATAAATTACAGACAGAAGAAGATGCAGTACATTTTTCACAGGAGTGGAATATAATACCAAAATGTCGTAAAAAACAAAATGATTATCAAAATCGTACATAATTGAGTATGAAGGTGCCAAAAAGTGGCTGTAATAAAAGTTTCGGTGCGCAATGAAACATGGTTCAAAGACACCCATATTCTATTATCTTAGATTATTATGTTTATTTATTGCTGGGCAAAAGAATACACCAACCAGGGGCGGATCCAGGGAGGGTAGTCTAGGGGGGCACCAAACAGACATCCTGCCGAGTATTTTATTTAATCCACATTTTTTTATATACCGTACGCTTCATCCACCTTACTGTGAGGCAACAACAGGAAACAGGCTGCTCGTTCCTGTGCATGAGCTGAAAGGTATAAAAAACTTACACTCTACACATCCTCTAAGGGATGATCCACATTTAAATTATATTATAATGCATACATGGGCCCTAGTTTTCAATGGTGTGGTAGTGATAGTTGCATCGACAAAGAAATATTATTTATAACTAGCAATAATTACAGGCCTGTTGCTGTCGCTTCCTGCTTCTCGAAACTACTAGAAAAACTCTTGTTACTCCGATTAAATGATTACCTATGGACATCTCCTAATCAATTTGGTTTTAAAAGGTCCTACTCAACTGACCTGTGTATCTATGTGCTTAAAGAAACAATATCTAAATACAGTGACAGTAATTCAACTATTTATAGCTGTTTCCTAGATATAAGTAAGGCATATGATAGAGTGAACCACAATATTTTATTTAAAAAACTAGAAGACAGGAAGGTTCCCATGTACATATTAAATTTATTGAAATTTTGGTATTCCCACCAATCTTTTACCGTTAGGTGGGGCAATGTACTATCCGAATGTTTTGGCTCCTCTTGCGGGGTGAGACAAGGCTCCTTGCTCTCCCCTATGCTGTTTAATGTGTATATTGACGGATTAATTGTTTCACTTAATGAGGCAACAGTGGGATGTTGTATAGATACCACAAGGATAAATAACTTAGTTTATGCCGATGATATAGTCTTAATAAGTCACTTTGTTAAAGGTCTGGATCGGCTACTAAAGGTCTGCGAGGTGTATTCGCAGAAACATGATATTCTTTTTAATGTTACAAAAACTAAGGTTATGCAATTTCATCCTAAAAGCTGTAATCAGCCAGTTGATATTAGGTTTAAAATGAAAGGTGAAGTAATTGAGGAAGTACAAGAGTTTAAGTATTTGGGTCAAACTATTACCAGCTCCTTGAGTGATGACTCGGATATAAGAAAACAATCTCGAAGCCTTTGTGCTAAAGCGAATATTACTATAAGGAACTTTCGGTTCTGTACAAGTTAAGCTAAAGACACTCTCTTTCGTACTTTCTGCAGTAATATATACGGACAGCAACTCTGGGTGAATTATAAAAAAAGTTCTGGCAGAACCCTGAATTTGCTGTACAACAGGTCTTTTAGACTCTTACATAAATTACCCCCGAGATGCTCAGCTTCGCAAATGTTTGATGCCCGCAATGTCCCGAGCTTCCCGGAGGTAAAGACGTGCTTAACACAGTCTAATGCAAAGAATTAAAAAATCAACCAACCCGATTATCCAAGCTATCCATGAGTCCTGCCGTTTATCCTCTAAGGCGCAGGGATTCCCAAAGTGGTCTGTACAGACCCCCCAGAGGTCTGTAGGAAGCTTCCAGGGGGTCCCTAAGCTTTTGGAAAAATAGTAACATTAATTTAAAAGCTATCTATGTTTATGAAATATACTATAGTTTGTAACTGAATTCATAATTTTTTTTGTGGAGTCCTTGGTGGTAAAAGTTTGGGAACCCCTGGCTGAGTCTAAGCTATGGAATTCTTGGTACGAAAACGTCTGTCTGTAGCTCCGCTTAACTTTGACATTACTGTATTATTTCTAATCAACTGTATATATTTCTATCCTTAGTATGTGAACTGTCATTGTATTAATAATATTTGTCATATGGATTATAGTCTGCCAATAAACCTTTTCATTTTCATTATAATATTATATATTATAGGCTATTATATTATATAAAATATTATATATAAATATAAAATTTATCGTAGTTGCATGAAAATTGTGGATTTTATGGGCAAGTTTGAAAAAAATGGTGCAAAGCGTTTTATGGACTTCAGTAAAATTGTAAAATTTCGACTTGGTCTCCTTTGCGGATCTAGCCTAGGGTGGGGCACGTGCTCCCTAGTCCCCCTACCCTGGATCCGACCATGCCAACATAAAATTTTGTGATCTCGGAATTAAAACCGACGCAGTAATAGACTATAACAACTATTTAAGGGAGGTGAGTTGCACTATCCTAACCTAACCTAGCCTAACTTATAATATGCGTCCTTTCAGGCTTGTGTCGATACAATATTGAAAACTCTCGTGAAAGTAGGAGGACCAGATACTACGGTCGAAATTGACGAAACAATGTTTTCTAGAAGAAAGTAAATGCGTGGGCGACTTCTTTTCTTAAGCAGTGGGTCTTCGGGGGTATATGCAGAGAAACAGGAGAATGTTTCCTCTATGCTGTTCCTCGTCGTGACCTGGAGACGTTAACATCATGTATAAAGGAAAACATAAATAATAATAAGTGACAACTGTAAAGCATATGATGGACTACAGAACTTAGGAGGGTATGAATATAAGCATTTAACGGTTAATCATTCAAAAAATTTTGTTGATTCGGAAAGTGGCGCGCGCACTCATAGAAAATTGGATCACCTGAAGATCCGTCACCCCAGCCGTTTTTAGTTAGCTTTATAAGTCTAACTAACGAAAATATCACGACCTAAATTAACCGATCGTCAAGGGCGTACAGTTGACCTAACGATTGGTTAGGTTAGGTCGTGATATTTTCGTTAGTTAGACTTATAAAGCTAACTAAAAAGGCTGGGGTGACGGATCTTCAGGTGATCCGAAAATTGAAAGCACATGGCACTTGGTAAAAACTGAAACAAACGCCATTGTGGCACTCATTGACAAATGATTGAGTCATACTTGCGTGAATTTACGTGGAGATAAAGAAATTAAAATAATGGTTTGTTTAACCCAAGCTTCATTAAAAGAACATCTACGATCTGTAAACAACCAAACATGGTTCACAATAGGCACTATCTAGCAAAGATGAATAACATAACCAAGTTCGAGGTTAAACTTAGATTTTTTAGAGTAATAACTTTCCGGAAAACATCGACCCTTCTATTTCTCATTCCTAGGAAAAGGTTCATTAGAGCTGCATGATCCTGTTGATATAATTAAACGTTTTAACTCAGTCTCTGATGTATGTAGAAAACTGCCCTCGGTCTGTCGACAGTAATGAGTAGATTTGTTTTCCTTGAATCTCACTCAAATTGAGATGAAGTTCACCCAAACTCTTTTCATCATGATCATTATCTTTATTTTTATTTGATTCTAATTCAGGCAGTTGATGTAATTCACATGTGGCTCTCAAATCTTGGTTAACATCATTTACTTCTGCACTAGTACTACTGTTTCCTCGTAACTGTTTTTTTTTTTTTTTTTGTAAAAAAGAAGAAACAATTGCTGCTTTCTCATTTTTTGCTTTTCTTATTTGGTAACCACTTTTATATTTAGACAGACATTTTTGGTAAATCATAATACTGTCAACACATTTGATTCAATTTTAAGATAACATTAACACACCACAGTAAGAAAACTTGTATAATACTCTCGAGCAGGGGCAGATTTAGGGGGGCGATCGCCCCCCCAAACCATGAGGCCTCTAATGCCCTCACACACAGACACACACACACAATCCGGGAACTAACACACGAGAAATCTTTCATCACTTCATACCATACATACACTTGACAACCCCACCTTCATACTCTCCATCTCTTTTCAGCTTTGTTTTACTCATTCTTAGAACATCAAACCTTTCACCCTTGAACACCCACGCCACTTCTGCTCATCATTTATTCCTCTTACATTCCACACACCCACACGTGCCTGACTGCAGTATGAGATTATTGCCCTTCGTGGGGAGAAAGAAAGAAGGATGGGTCCTCAGCCCCCTTCCCCTCCTCTATTGCATGAGATACAGAGCTAGCTACATCTTTCGGCGGGCGGTGGGGTTGTAGTGGTTAGCATCGCTGACTCCGAATCCACCGGCCCCAGGTTTGGTTTCCGGCGAAAGCAAGAGGTACGCAGCTTACCCAGCTGTTCATCCTTCCAGAAAAAATAGGCTAGTAGATAAATGGGTGGTGTAGTTGTTAAGACACTGGGCTGCTGATCGGGAGGTGGTGAGATCGAGCCCGGGCAAGAGCTTTGTAATTTCTGACACGTGGTGGGTCGTAGTTCGGATTCCACGTTAAACTATAGGTCCAAGGGGGCAACAAGCTTGACTTTCGTCAGAATGAACAATTCGGCCAGAAGAAAAACCAAGGTAACCAAGGTACATATTAGCTTTCAAATTCTTAAAGGATGAGGTTGAAACTTCTCCGGCTCTTGTCATATTTGTTTGTAATATCTTGGAAGTCGACGGAGAACTTTCGTGCGTGGGTCACCGAGGAGGGTATCTCTTCCTGCTTCACACTGGACCATTTCATTTTTTAGACCTAGAACTCGGAGTTCCCTGCTTTTTTTGGAGAATATCTGAACTACCTTTTTTTTAAACCGCAATGGAAGAATATTTTGTAGTGAAGAGACCAGCTCAGTGTGCATCGTAAATCTCTCTTCAACCTGTGAGGAAAAGCAAGAAGAGGGAGTGGCAGTAGTACTCTACAACGTCAGAAGGTGGGACAACGTCACATGAAGTTTGTCTCTCTACAGTTCTAGACATAGCAATTTCCTCACCAACAGAAAACACCATTTCCTCTGGAAGCTCAAATATTGCCCCTGGAACTCTGTCTTAGCGTTTGCATGCATCTCACTGAAGGGTCTCAGGATGTATTGCACGAAGGAACAAATCTCAACCAAGTCGCAGTCAACTTTCTTCAGTACTTTGCAGAACAAAAGGACCCCTTCGTAAAAACGCTGAGAAGTTGGTTAGCAGTCTTGACCGTCTCATTATTTGGCGAATTTTCTAGCTTCTACAAGGCATGCACAACAGGAACGTACATTTCCTTGAGCCACTGAACCGATTTGTGCCTCTCCGGCCAATGTGTTGTCTCACAAAGCCACAAGTTTGCCATGTCGTGAGGATGGCAGATCAGCCTTAATCTTCTCTTTCAAGACGTTCGAACGTTGAACCAACGCATGGAAGAACGTCTCTCAATGACCCAAGGCTGTTCCGTACCAGGGAACGCTGCGCAATATACATATAGTGCTTTTGGATACTCTAAAATGGCCACTCACACGCCGTTCAAATGATCAATCATTGCAGGAGCACTGTCGTACCTCTGATGACCAGGTACTGCAGGTCGATACCTAGTTCCTTGAACTTTTCTGTGACGGACCGACCCGTGACATCACATACTTGAGAAAATCTTCATGAAGAACACCATTCTGGTCGCCTAAGTAGAGCACGCAAAGTAACATCTACTTAATCTAGGTAACATCAGTTGTTTCGTCAGCAAGAACTAAAAAGCATTTGGCGCTTGTTCAACTTTCTTACTATTTCATCCTAGATGATTTCTTCACAAATATCTAAGAGTGAGTTTTGAATTAATGGACTCCTATACATGACATTTGCAAGATTCAATCTCAGCAAAGCCGGTTTAGATTCAACAGGTAACTCAAATGACTTCAGCGGTTCCCCTGGCAACTTCAGAAGCTTCTCCTTGGTGGCGTGATCAATGTGTTTATGGACATACAAACCAATGTTACGATCGCCTTCTGGGTGAGTAGCAGACGACACAGACTCAGGACATGAGAGTTGTCTTTTGATCATCCAACCTCGCATTTCTTTGTATTCCGACTCATTTTTCTTTTGTCGTTAAAAATTAAGAAAATTTATTTGTCTTTTGTTGCTTGACTGATTTCCTTTTTCCATCTTAATACCTTTTCGGATCCTTTGCCAATTTGACTGTAATATAGATAACCTTTTGTGAACTGTTATTTGATAATAAATAGGCTTAGATTTGATTATACGGGCTTATACGAGGATAGGCGAAGTTAAAACCTATCAATACGTACCTAATAGATATTAAAATTAGTGTATCATGTTTGTAGAAATAAAGTTACTTTAGCGACAATAAAGTTCTGATGTAAGATAGATGGCAAGGAAACCATACCGCAAGCCAAATCTCCTACACTCTACCCAAAAAACACCTAAACTGAGATAAATGCTTATGGGCCTAATTTAGAATGTTATATAATAATAAACATATTTCAGTGGTGAATAGCAATAATTTAAATTCAGTATTTGATTTTTACATGAATTATCTTATAATTCTTATCATTATTTGTTTGCATCATTATAAGATTGCTACTGAGGGTATGATACATTTATCTTATTATTAAGTATATATTAGTTTTGGAAGATGCTACATCCGCACGCATGGAATAAATATCTACTATTAAATTCGCGCTTGTCGTTTGGCAGTGGAGTGCGCTCAGATTTTGACTCCGTTTGTCTGGCATGCTGGAAGTAATGATTTGGTTTCGTCTTTCAAGTTTCTTTAGAATTTTGGGGAGTTGGCGCGCATTTTTTATATCATTTTTTTTTAAAGATTCGCGTTCGATGTTGTTTTTATTTTGTTTGTCATGACTGATGGTAATGATTATTTATATGTCGAAAATATTCGATATGCTTTCCTACGGAAAGAAAGAATAGATCAATGAAAGAAAGCCACCCCCAGCCTTCTTTAGTTAGCTTTATAAAGCTAACTAGCGAAACTATAACGACCTAACCTAACCAATCGTCAAAGGAGTACAGTTAACCTAACGATTGGTTAGGTTAGGTCGTGATATTTTCGTTAGTTAGCCTTATAAGCCTAACTAAAGAAGGCCGGGGTCCCTATTCTTCAATAGCTCCATATAAATTAATATAATAATAATGTTCAGTATAAAACGTGGAAGACATTTCGGAGGAGTTGAACCCCTTAAACTCCTTTCTTCTAAATACGGGTTTTTGCGTTGTGTGATCACTTTTAAGTTTATATTTGAAACAAAATTACTTTTCAACCTTTCCTTTCCTGCCGTACTTTTCTGATATACAGTATGACTCCGGTTAATTTTCCAGCGGTATACAAATTAAATACCTAATCGCAGTACATAGTACAAAATGTACAGTAATTACCTTGCCTACTCAAAAAATACACCGTTTCCAGTGTTTCGGACGGGTTCTGTAGGATGTCAGTGATTGGTTGACGCACGACGTAATGCACTGATAAAAAAAAGAAATATATATATATACAGGATGGCTGCGAAATTAACAGTAGACGAGAGGGTGAGCTTTGGTTTTAATGTATGGAATACCAGGTACAACAAATCGATGAATCAGTATAGAATTTAAAATCTACCGATTCATCGATTTGTAGCACCTGATATTCCTTGCATTAAAACCAAGCTCACCCTCTCGTCTATTATTAATTTCGTAGCCATCCCCTACCGAAAAGAAAAAAAAGAATATATTATAATCAACACTGAAAATTCCTATGATGCGCGACTTTTGCGCCACCCTATATATATATATATATTAGCCCCTCCCGAAAAGAAATTCTGGCTACGCCCTTGTCTGTGTGGTATACATAGTACAGGCTTGGGGTCAAGTACTTTTAGAATTTGCAAGTACAAGTACTTAATGATCAAGTACAAGTACTCTTGCAGAAGAAATGAATAAAAAATTATTTCCACATTTTATTGATAATTTTATTGCAATACAGAAAAACATTAAAACACTTCACAAGGTCCATGTATTGCATATATTATATGGCTCATGGTTGCATCAACAATAAACATGTTACTACTGTATGTCTTTATCAGTAAAGAATGTATACACTATATCACCTAAGAATATGTTGGCCCCTATAGGTTACTAGTGAAACTATACATCAGCTGAGTATTTAAAATGGGGCGGGAAAAAAGTTTTACAGTACATCTAAAATACTTGAGAAATACTTGAAAAGACTTCTTGTTTTTCCAAGTACAAGTACGACTAATTATGAGATGTCAAGTTCAAGTACAAGTGCCTAAAAATTGGTACAGAGGACGACGGATATAAGAGCGACGGATATAAGAGCGGGAGTCAAGGGCACCAGATTTTTTACATAGTAAAACCCTACGGATATAAGAGCAGCCACCGACGGATATAAGAGCGTTTCTCTCGGCGCTAGGCCAGAATGGACCTGAAAAACCGCCGAATTCAGAATGTGGAAGCATCAGTGGTGTAGTCGTAATTTCTTCAGTGAGGTAACGCAACAACAATTTTTCTTATATAGCGTTTCTATAAAATTCTACAGCGTTTTTACATTTTATGTACATTCCCAAAAACACGTTGAAATTGAAGGGGTTAGGAAAGAAATATAGTTAGAAAGAGTATGTATTACAAAAATGTTCAGTAGAAACAGCAAAAAATATAAAAAAATATAAAGTAAAATAAAACCAGTAGGGTAACGCTAAAAGTAAACTAAAACCAGTCGGGTAACGACGTTACCTTGCGCGTTACCCCCGGACTCCACCACTGGGAAGCATCGATTGCCCAGCGCTTGCTCGCCAAGAAGAAACAATCCCGAATTCCAGACTTTTTCAAGAACATGTGATAATTTGACAGTGGGCTGATGACAATATTTTTACTGGGCTCATGACGTACACTGGCTGATGCGTGATTGTTGATCTATTATAATAGATCAACAATAATTATTGACTTGAACGCGTTTTTTTCTCTAATTTGACCATGTGTAATGTAATGGCTGTTAATGACCAGCGTACTTTTGATAATAATTCTACACCCAATAAACATGATCATTAGCGCTTTACAATCGTTTTTGAGATCTCCACAGCCACCGACGGACATAAGAGCACGATGGTTATAAGAGCGTTAGGCCTGGGGACCGAGTGTGCTCTTATATCCGTCGTCTTCTGTACTTAAGTACCAAGTATCAAGTACAAGCAAATACTTGATCCCAAGCCTGGTATAGTATAGTATTTAGCCTACAAGAATTTTTCAGTTGTTAGGTCCATAACTAAATATTTGAGACTAAATTAAAATATGTTATTAAAGTCAGTTTTAGAGTAAGTAGTATTTGTGCAAAAGTTGAGTGGAAAGATTTTAACCCAAAGCAATAATACTGTACAGGAAACAATGGAAAACTGTGTAAAGGCTCTTAAAAAGTACTTTTCAATTATAGAGGAAACAATTCATCATTCAGTAAACCATGAATGTTACAGTTTTAGGTTAACTCAACCCAGAACCCCAGAAAAGTTACAAAAAGTTGATACTCCTAAAAGAATCACCACAGATTTTTGAATGACTTCCCCTGTGGTGGTAAACATTAGATTCTTAGCTATTTTTAATAGTTAGCTGCTTTCATAAATGCTTAGCTCAAGCTTAGTACAGCCTGGTCCTTGAGTGTTTCATATATTTAAGAAGGAGTATAAATTAACCAGACAGGGATTTCTACGTTAGGGATTTCTACGTTCTACGTTAACCTCAGTGGAAGCTCAGGTTAAGAAAATATATGTACCTCAAATTAAAAGTATTGTCAAACAACAGAATGTCTGCAAAAACCATTATTGTGTCAACTGGTCAAAATAATATGGTTGTTCTCTCTACCAAGACTAGTAAGCCTTAATAGGCTAAATTTCAAAGGTGGGCAGGACCGAGTTCCAAAAGGACCGAACTCCAGGAACTCGGTCCTTTTTAAGGACCGTGAGCGGGAAAGTCGGTCCTTTTCTCAGTGAGGACCGAAATGAGGAGCGACGGTCCATTTTTAAGCAATTCCGGACGGTCTTTTTTAGTGATTTTAGTGTGTTTAGTGATTATTTGAAGTTCTAAAGAAGATGGATCGTTTCCTCCAGAAGACTCAGAAAGAGACTGAGACTGAACTGAAACTTGTTTCAACACCTGGAGGAGACGAAGAATCATTTATGTATTGTATTAATTATAATTTACGTTAATAAAATTAAAGATTTCCGGTGTTTTTAATTTCATTTTCCATTTTAATCAAATTTTTCACTTATATTATATATAAGGACCGAGGACCGAGTCGTTCCTAGGTCCTATCTTCAGAAAGGACCGTGACCGGGACCGTCGGTCCAGTTTGAGGCAAGGACCGGGACCGGGACCGTCGGTCCTTTTTGAGGCCCGGGTGCCCACCTTTGCTAAATTTTATATTTTGTAGTTGGTTCACGCCCAGTGTTGGGCACTAAAGCGTTAATCCGATAACAGTTAATTAACGAAGTTAACTTTTTTAACGGACTATTAACGGAAGTTAATTTCCATTTATCGTTATCGGACCAGTTAACTTCCGATAACTCGATATTTAGTCTGTTAAAGTCCGTTAACACGTTAACTGCGAGGAGTCATTCACGGAAGATCACCGCTCCGCGAATGAATTCAAACCGCCATAACTTCAGTCTGCCAATTCCGTCCTCTGCCGCAGTGGAACGGCTCTTCTCTCTCGGCAAGGACATCCTGAGGCCCAAGAGGTCAAGACTGGCAGTTGGGCCTAACTTTGAGAAGTTGGTCTTTCTGAAGGGCAACCAGCACATTGTGTCATAGTCTTTAATAAATGTGCCTAAAATTTAATTTTACCTTTCAGTTCCCGCCATAATAATTCTTGGTAAAATAAAATTTAGTTAATGGTTAGTGGTTACAAGGGTTTCAAAACATGTAATCAGTACATTTTTTATTAAAAATAAAAAAAAAGTTATTAAGCAAAAAAGTTGCAAAACTTGATAAAAATACAGTTAAATACCTATTTATTGTTGGATTTTGCATAAATAAACATTTTCTATGGGTTTTAAAGCTTTTTCCTTGATTTTTTAAAATGTTAGTAAAGAAATAGTTATCGTTAACGGATTATCGTTAACTTCCGTTAACTTTGTAGTAAAATTATCGGATTATCGTTATCGGAGTTAAAAATTGGGGTTAACGGATATCGTTATCGAAGTTAACTTTTTGGTTAACGGTGCCCACCACTGTTCACGCCATACCAAATCACACAAATCACACAAAAAATGACAAGAATTTAACAAACATATTTTTTGATGTAGATGAAATTTGACAAACTTGGATATCTTTGAGAAAACCCTTATATCCCACGTGTGTGTGTGTGTGTGTGTGTGTGTGTGTATGTGCGCGTGTGTGTGCGCGCGCATTGATTACTTAAAATATGGCTATGATGTGGTGAATTTGCAAACTTATGACTATTTAAAATTACTCTCTTGCTCATAATTATTCCTATTGAATTTATGAGGTTATATATCATACCTCCTGTCAAAATAAATATGTGAACATTCTTTCCAGCATTCTCCCGCCTGTTTCTCACCTTCTTAACGTGGAAAAGAGAAGACTTGCTGGATGATCGAGAAAATAAATATTTTGGCCAAATTAGCACCAATTTAGATCATATATTTCAAAGCAGACTCTTGCATCTTTGCTAAATTTAATTTGCTTTATTATGACTTCCATCCTCTATGAAGAGGAAATCTTTGAAATTGCCACGGTGTATTAAAAGATTTATGTTCATTTCAGATCAGATGGTGAGGCAGTACATTGTTTTATGTTATTGTTACTATAGGCTAATGTGAGTGCTGTATTATTTTAGATGGATATAAGAATTAGTAAATTAATTTAGAGTGGTATAAAAATAAATCTCTGGGGCATAAAGTATTAAACAGTGTGAGAAAGGATAATACCCACAACTTGCTAACACTGGTATGGCCTGAATGATGATGACCCAAAAGTGTTTCTTGGACCAACTAATTGTGAAATAAATTAAGTGTAGTGGTTTTTTAAAAGGTTCCCATTCAACTCATCTGTTATTTATATATTGAAGAAAATTATATTTCAATACAGTGGTAGTAATTCAGTTAATTATAGTTGATTTCTGGATATAAACACACATATGATGGAGTGAAACCAAATATTTTACTTAAAAACTAGAGGGCAAGAAAGTTGCTTTGTAAGTATTAAACATATTGAAATTTTTATATACGTACCAGTCCTTTACAGTTAGGTTGGGTATTGTACAGTATTTGTCAAGTGTTTTTGATTTTTCCTGCGGAGTGAGGCAGGGTTCTGTGATCTCTCCTCTACTGTTTAATGTGTATTTTGTTGGTTTAATTGATTCACTTACTGAGGAAAGAAGCTGGATATTGTATAGGTTAGCTAATATGCTGATTTCAACGCGCAACAGAGAATAGGATATAAAGAAAGAATTTAGAAATTCTAAATCCTGCCTGTAGTAATCTTTGATAAAGTAGAATTTCATTATGTACTGTACCATAGGCAGCGAATCTGATTTGAAAATAAAAAAGGTCTAGGCATAGTTTTGCTAAGTGCTAAATGGATGCACGAATATCATGTATAACACAGAACTCTCTTTTTATTACTGCATGTGAAAAGGGTCATGGCCGAAGAACTGGAAAACCACTTCATTATTGGAATGTAAAGTTTTATAGAGTGAATAAAGATTTTATAATTCAAGCAGGGGACTTTTCATTTGAAATGAAACGATAAATGAGTATTTATGGACACTAATTTCGCGAGGCGCGTGTCACGGGGGAGGGGCGTAACTTCGCAGGCTTCCCTGGAACAACATCGTCCTCAAATATAGTTCATAATCGCCTATGAAGTCTCCCTCAACCCTCCCTGCACTTGGTTTAGGTTAGATTGATCTCTCCTTACCCTCAAATACATCTCATAAAGGGAGTGAGAACATCATTATCCTTCCAAAATGCTGTAAATGTATAACTCGTAAACATTGTGAATCTCGAGGGAAAATTCTCAAATGTCGTTTTATGCATAGAGTTGATGCTATAATAACTACTGTCTAATCTCGTTTATCAAGTAGAAAATATGATGAATAACCAGAGCTTCTCAGAGGTTCAGAGAGGCCCGGGCCACTTCCAGCTTTGAGGCCCATAGCTAAACCCAATTATTACTTTCACTGCAAAACATTATATTCAAACCTGAAAGTTTCTAAATTTAAGGGCCCCTTAAGCTTGAGGCCCAGGCCAAATGGCCCTCCTAGCCGCCTCCTCTGATAGGCCCTGTGAATAACATTGTTTTAATTCTTTAGATTCTATAAAATATTTACTGATTTGAATGAATTTGTGGCTGGATAGCATCTGTATATTAGTTTGCCCTCAGCGTGTGTGTCACCTGACTGGAAGTAGCTGACCATGGAGGATAGGGATGGGGTATAGAAGAAATAATAATAATAATAATAATAATAATAACCCACCATTGACCGTTCCCAACGGAAAAATAAAAATAATAATAAAAAACAATGATAATGATAATATATGTTCGACATGAGAGAGAGAGAGAGAGAGAGAGAGAGAGAGAGAGAGAGAGAGAGGAGAGAGAGAGAGAGAGAAAATAAAAACGTATTACATTATATTTCACCTTGTGTATTGACCCCTTATTAGGGTATGAACTATGTTTACACAGGTGTATTGGTCCCCTCTCCGAGTTTTAAAACAAGGATTGCCGAGTGGGCTAAGCTACGTCCACAGAAAAATGCATTTATGTAGTGTGTGTGTGTGTGTGTGAGCAGGGCCGGCAAGAGCTGCCACGGGCCCCCCCCCCCCTGTTTACTCATTATTTTATTATAAATGTTTTTTGTGTACATAACAAGCAAACTAATTATATGTTCAAGTCACTATTCAAAACATATAAAATTGTATGTTCATTAATTATATTTCCTCTGTTATTTAATGGATTGCTTTATTAATATTTTTAGATTTTATCTCCCCTCTTTCGGGGCCCCCTAGAGGTCCGGGCCCCGGGGATTTAACCCGGCTTCCCCGCCCTCTCGGCGGCCCTGTGCGTGAGTGTGAGAGAGGCCCTGTACTTGTATCTGAGCAAGCCTCATATTTGTACAGATGTCGAAAAAGAAAAAAAAGGAAATGGCAATCAGAGGATATATGGTATGGATGAATTACTTTATCATCATTATTATTAACTTCCATATACAGGATGTAACAAAAGTCGGTTCTCATAAGGAATTAAGATATAATAGAATTGAACGAGAAAATAGTTTTAACTATACATTAAAAATAATACAATCAACTTACCAATTAATCCAGTACTTGCTCAAACTGCATTCCATGTCACATTTCTACTCCATCTTTGTAAGCTGTCGGTTACGTTTTGAATTGTTTCATTACTAATTCTGTTACATTGATCTGTAAGTTTTTCTTTTAACTGCTGGATCGTTCGAGGTCTTGATTCATAAACAACGGACTTTAAGTGGCCACACAAGAAGAAGTCAAGTGGGGTCAAATCAGGGCTTAAGAGCGACCATTCCACGCAACTATTTTCTCGTTCAATTCTATTGTAATAATAATAATAATAATAATAATAATAATAATAATAATAATCTTTATTCAGAAAGAACATATTACATAAGATATACATTACATCCATGTCGGTTTACATAATGTTCGCATTAACATTTAATTTTGTATTTTTAGTGACAAGTAGTTTAATTCCAGTATTCTCATCTGAGTATGACGTTGGGACGCATGACAATTTTTCAGGCAAAAATCTTTGAGATTCATTTTAATTTTTTACGAAGAAAAATGAGGAATATAAATAGAATTAGGGGGGGGGGGGGGTAATCACCCAGTGAATGAGAGAAGTATAGTTTCTATTATTAGCAACTTTGTACATACTGATACCGACAGTAAGTTTATACAAGTTATTTAGTTTTAATATATTTAAATTTCTGAATATTGGAGAAGTATGAGATTGCTTGTTATAATTCTTTGAGAGAGTTCATAAGCATTTTCTATGGATTACTTCCAGCGGATGTCGTATATAAGTCTTTGTACTACCCCATGCTGTGATTCCATATTGTAAGTGTGGATGAATAAATGAGTGATACAGTGTGAAGAGGGCATTTTGGGGAATTATTATTTTTTTTTAGTTTAAATATTATGTTGAGGAATCTAGATATTTTTCATTTGATATGTTGTGTGTGGCTTTTGAAATTTTATTTTTCATCTAACTTGATGAGCTATATTTTATTTCTCTATGAGAACGAACTTTTGTTATACCCTGTAATATATAGGCTCCGCTCACAAATGGTGGCCACTAAAGTTCATAGTATGACGTCTCACACACACACACACACACACATATATATATATATATATATATATATATATATATATATATATATATATATATATATATATATATTAGTCTACATTTTCGTTATTTTTTAGGATATATTCGAGATTTGTTGTGTTTAACGTATATAATAAGTTATTATATAGAGAGAGCTGTAGCTATAATGTAGTATAATTGATTAATTGTACAATAATTGCTGTACTTTTCTCTGAACATATAAAATAATATCAAGCATCTAACTAATATAGAAATCAATTAGTGAATTCGTCTGCAAATAAATTCGTTATATTTTGTTGAGTTTCAGCCACAATTAGAAACCATAATTGTGTTACCAGGATGCGGGACGTGAACCCAACTCAAATGCACCCCCACCGTCCTCTTTCCCCAACCTCCACCCATATAGAAAGAGATCTTTAATTAGCTTGATAACTATTTATATTAAGTTTAAAGTTTTATTAGGCATATTTATAAATGAGTAATTAAAATAAAGTAAACTAAGATGTTCATCGTTTAATGTTCAAACTTAATTATAGGAAGGTTATGCTTAAGGAACATTAATTTTTCTGCCTTTTCTGCTGCCAGTCTGTTTCTCTTTTCATCATATATTAATCCAGCACTGCTAAATAATCTCTCGCTTGGTACGTTTGTTGGAGGACAGGCTAAATGTTTCCTTGCAAGTTTACTCAAGTATAGATAGATATTCTGCGTATTTTTCCACCAACTAATAAGATTGTCACATGCAACCAGGCGTTTTTCTTGGTGATAGCTCTCGATCATTTTTACTACATCTTTTGACATCGCGTAGGTCTCGTCATTGCTGCTTGACTCAAGAAACTGAGAGACAGATTCTGTGATAGATTTGCTTGTTGAAGGTGTTGGTTCTGTCACTGAAACTTTTATTCTTTTGGTGGGTGGCGAAGCGACAGATTCAAGAGATTGAAACTCTTCAACTGCTTTGCCAAGTGATGATTTAACTCGTTCTAATGTACTAGGTGAAAATAACTTAGCTTTGTAACGTGGATCTAAGTAGGTTGCAAGAGAGTAACTTCATACAAGAACAGCCTCTCGTCTTGTCGCTTGCATCACTTTTGCGCACAATGAACTAGTTCTATTAATATAGTAGAATTTGATAATTTCCGCTTATTAATGACGTTTTATCTCAACGGTCCACATCCGCACGACATCCGCAGTCCAAAGTGCGGATGCGGATGCGAGAAAATGTGCGGATGTTCCGCGGATGCGGATGCGGATGTGACCTACATCACTAATATATATATATATATAGTGTAGTGGTTAGCGTCGCTGACTACGAATCCATCGGCCCCGGGTTCGAGACCCAACGGCAGCCGGCGCGCAGCAAAACCCAGCTGTTCATCCTTCCACACAATAAAGAAAGTGGTTGGTAGATAAATGGGTACCCTAGGTGGCCTAGTGGTTAAGACGCTGGGCTGCTGATGGGGCGTGGTTCGGATTCCACGTTAAACTGTAGGTCTAAGGTGGAGTGAAAAGCTTGACCTTCGTCAGAATAAACAATTCGGGCGGAAGCTAACCAAAGGTATATATATATATACATACTGGGTGATCCAGATAAATGGGACCCATAAAAAAAAGCCAAATATTCTTAATATTTAATTCCTTTCATAAAAACTATATATCATTCGAAAGAGTAGAGTTACAAGTTTATTATGAAATATTTATTTTTTTAAAATGACTCCTTTCAAATGTGCTCCATTAATTGCCAAGCATTCCAGTGTTCTCGCTCGTAAGTTCTGCATCACTTTTGCAAGAGTGTGCGGTGGTATGGCCTGTATCTCATTTGTGATGGCGGCCTTCAATTCTTGCAAGGTCGTTGGGTTATTTCTGTAGACCCTACTCTTTAAATATCCCCAGAGATAATAATCTAAGGGAGAAAAATCCGGAGACCTTGCGGGCCATTCAACGTCTCCAAATCTTGAGATTAACTCGCCTGGAAATGTTTGACGCAAAACTGCCATGCAGTTCCTCGTGGTATGGCAGGTAGCTCCGTCTTGTTGGAACCAGTGGTTTTCTAGACAAAGATCTCTTAATTTAGGAATAAGGAAATCGGTCAACATTTTTTCGTAGCGATCACCATTTACAGTGACCGTGTTTCCGGTGGAATCCTCGGAAAAGTACGGCCCTATGATCTGAGATGCAGTAAGACCACACCAAACAGTTACACGCTGACTATGCAACAGGACTTCGGTAATATTCAATGGATTTTCTGTTGCCCAGAAACGACAATTTTGTTTGTTTACAGTTCCATTCAAGTGAAAATGGGCTTCGTCTGACATAATCAAAGTTGCTAGAAAATTGGTGGTGTCATTTACCTTCTGTTGGATCCATTGACAGAATTGTCGTCTTCGTGCGAAATCTCCATCGTTTAGTTGTTGCACTGTTTGAATTTTATATGGAAAGAGCATTAAATTTTGCTTGAATATACGGTGTGTTGTTGTTCCATATCCAACTCCTAACAGCTGAGAAGCACGTCTGATGCTTATGTTAGGATTATCCTGTACAATTTCATGAGTTCTGTTAATGATCTCGTCTATCCTTGCTGTGCGCACTCTTCCAGTTGGTTTTCTTTTTCCAATGCTGCCAGTTAGGGAAAAATTCCTGACACACCGACGGATTACTTTCTTAGAAGGTGATTTTGACATCTGAAAATTTGTCTTGAAAGATCTTTGAGCTGAAACTACACTTCTTCCATGCTCATAATATTGCTCAGTTATGAAACGCAGCTGTTCCACAGTCCATGCAGTCATCTTGAAGGGTTAGTTTTAACTAACACTTTTATTTTGTTTTGTATCTTATCTTGTCTTGTATTGTCAAAACCTATACAATCCTGTACAAACTTGTAACTATCCTCTTTCGAATGATGCGTATGATTTTATAAAAGGACTTATACTTTAAGAGTTACAGGGGTTTCTTTTGGGTCCCATTTCTCTGGATCACCCTTTATGTGTATAGATGGTGATTACAAATGATCTTCCCGATTTTAAACATTTATTCTGAAAAAGCTAACAAAGCCACAGCGAGAAGCAAGATATACAAGTAAAAAAAACTCAAAAAGTTTTATTTACAACCTATGAAGCTACATGAGCTCCTATATGAGCTCTTTTCCTGGCTCTGCAGACATTAAAACGGTATTCTGTTTCCCTCCATACATTTTGTAGCATATCATACTGAACTTTTCTAACAGCCTCACGTATCCTATTCCTTCAAATGTCCCAAAGTTGTTGCCATTGGTGGAACAAAAACTTTACTTTTGACATAGCCCCAGAGGAAGAAGTCAAGGGGGATTAGATCGGGCGAACGAGCCGGCCAAGGAATGGGTCCCCCACGCCCGATCCAACGATCAGGCAATTCCTCATTCAGGAATGTTGTAACCTCACTGTGAAAATGGGTTGGCGCACCATCCTGCTGAAACCACACATCAGCTTTGTCCTCTAGCAGCTGGTGCATCAACCACAGCTGTAGCATATCGCGGTAAATGATACCGTTAATTGTTTGTTCAACAAAGAAGAATGGACCTTACACTTTTTCAGTGGTAAAAGCACAAAGCACGTTAACTTTAGGGCTATTTCTGACGTGTTCAATATTACAAATAAAACTTTCCTGAAATATTCTTTATTTGTATATGTTGCTTTTCGCTGTAACTTTGTTAGTTTTATCATAATAAATGTTCAAAATCGGGAAGATCATTTGTAATCACCCGGTATATATATATATATATATATATATATATATATATATATATATATATATATATATATATATACTGTATACAGAATTTTTTTTTAAAGTTTCTTTAATTTATTTTCCAGTTTAGGCTAGTCTAGGTTAGGTTACAAATTTTCTGGTTTTTTTTAAATTTTGGGGGTAACCAGAGCTGGGCAATAAATACATTGAATGTATTTAAATACTAAATACTAAATACATGGGAGAAATGTATTTAAATACTAAATACAAAATACATTTTACGAATGTATTTAGATACTAAATACAAAATACATCAATTGTATTTAAATACATTTGTAAATACATTTTAAATACATACAAATTTTGGAGCACCGACAATTCAGCGCAAAGACAATTCAGCGCAGGACAATTCAGCGCAAGACAATTCAGCGCCGACAACTCAGCGCAAGTCAGTACAGTTAAAAGTTTAGTTAAAAATAATAAAAATAAATCGCAATAAATAAAAATTGGGTCTGTATCGAAGGAGTGACATTTCAAAGGAGTGACATAACAAAGGAGTGACATAAATACCGTAACGAAGGAGTGACATAACGAAGGAGTGACAAATCGGAGATAAAATTCAAAGGAGTATAATTATTAAAATTTTATTTAAAAAAACAAAATTTGTTAGAATTGTTAAAATTAAGATTTTATTTCAAAAACTAGACACCTAACCTAACCTAACCTAACCTAACAGTTGCAAGCCTCTCTTCCCTCTGGATTTGTTCTTTCTTCTTCTTTGTTGGTATTTTCGCGCTGAATTGTCTTGAGCTGAATTGTCTTGCGCTGAATTGTCTTTGCGCTGAATTGTCTTGCGCTGAATTGTCGGCGCTGAATTGTCGGCACTGAATTGTCCTGCGCTGAATTGTCGGGTCACGACAAATTTTAACATATGCATTCACTAATTCATGAGTAACAACAATATAAAATGCTTGATAAAGGATAAAGAAATAGTACAATCTAATTTCCGATTATATATTTCCCTTTTTAGAACAAAACAAAAACAAAAGAACTCAGAACTTACGATGTTCAACCAGTGACATATTATACTCATTATATCATTGCAAAATGAGTAACAATTAATGAGTAGATGAGACATAAACGTAAACATAAGACGTAAACATAAACATAAGGCACCTTACGAATTCTCTTTTATTTCACAGTTGCTGCGGATCAAAACCAATCTTTCAAAAGTTTTGTCTGAAAGAGAGTTTCTTTTGGGAGTCAAAGTGATTCCCGCGAATGAGAATATTCGTTCTACCGGTGCCGAAGATGGTAATGTCGTGTTATAGCGGAGGAACAGTCTTTTTATGAGAGGATGTTTTCCCAAACTGTTGAAACATGAACCATGCTGTACTACACTGTCGACGCGTAGTACTGTGCTAGTACAGAACGTGTATTAAACCAGTAAAAGTATTTACATTTTTATATTTTGAGTATTTAAATACATTGTATTTAAATACTCATTAAAGTATTTAAATACTATATTTAAATACATGAAAAACAATGTATTTATAAATACAGTTCTAAATACACAAATGTATTTAAATATGTATTTAAATACAAATGTATTTAAATACTGCCCAGCTCTGGGGGTATCCCCCCCGACTTCTACTCCCCCTTTTTTATTTTATTTTTTTATTTCTGGCGCTGACAAAATTAATTTTAAAACGGATTATTATTTGCGAACATCCTCAGATTTATACATTCATTCACTGAAACAAATTAAATAATTAGATTGACAGTAATTCATGGAGTTACTCGTTTCTCGAATAAACAAAGGTCTTTACCCCAAAAAGTGATTACTTAATTCTTGTTAAAATTCTGGACGAGTAAGAAAAATTGTTGCTATTTTGCGCAAATATATTATATTTATATAATTTTATTTAACTTAATATGTATAATTACTAAAATTACTAAAATTACTCGTCCCGAATTTTAATAAGAGTGTGCTCTCTTTGGTACTCGATTTGAGGGTGGGGTAAGGGGTAAGGGGGGGAGGTTCAGTGGTAGATCATCGGACTCGCAATCCGAGGGTCTCAGGTGCCAGCTTTCCCGTTGAGAAATAATTGAATAGTCAAAAAAGTTTGTTTACCGATAGCGCAAAATCGGTTTTTTCATCTTTTTATCCATTTGATGGAATGGATCAGAGTGTTTTATTTATGAAACTGGAAGAAAGGAAGGTGACACTTTACATATTAAATGTAGGGCCTACTGAATTTTTTGCACGCTGAAATTTCTGGGATCCTTTTGCGGGGTTAAACAAGGCATCATGCTCTCACTTCTATTCTTTGATATACAGGGCGTCCCAAAAAAATGTATACACACTTTAAATACTTATAAAGGCAGTGTTTATTAAAATACATTTCATTTTCAAAATGTAATAGAATCTACAGACATTATTTAATTGTTTTGTCAACGCCTGTTTTCAAACTGACGTCCGTTCTGGTCCAGGCACTGATAACGCGAAGCAATGGAATCGCAAACATCACGAAACATTTCGTTTGGTATTTGTGTGCATTCTCGTTCAATGGCTGCTCTCAATTCAGCGACTGTTGCGGGTTTTATAGCGTAGACTTTGTCTTTTAAGTATCCCCATAAAAAAAAGTCTAGTGGTGTGAGGTCTGGTGAACGCGGAGGGTATTCTACGAAACCCCTTCGTCCAATCCACATCCACATCGTGCCAAGTACCACTCGCAATACTCCACTCTTCGGTCCGGATCATCATCATCTTCATTAATAGCATGGACTAATCTTGGAATGTAACTTTTCCATTGACAGCGCTTCAAAATGCGTTGGACAGACGATTCTGAAATTCCTACCTCACGACTCGCTTGCCGCACAGATTTTCTTGGACTTTGGTGATACGTTTCCACTTTCCAGTACTCTTTCTTGCTTTGTGGGGCTTGTCGATGTCCGTGGTCTTCCGGAACGCTTCTTGTGGACATTCTGAACAGTTCCATCGGCTTCAAACTTATCTCTAATTCGAGTGATGGTAAGTCGCGTTGGTGGATCTGTTTGAAACTCCCTCCTAAACTGTCTTTGCACTTCAACTGCGTTTTCACACTTCCAGTAGCATTTTAGAATGAATTTCCTTTGTTCAAAGCTTAGTCTGACTGCCATTATTAATTCTAATGGGTTTAACTTGGAAAGAAAGAAACATCAATTGAGCTATCAGCTGTTAAAGTGTGTATACATTTTTTTGGGACGCCCTGTATATATATATATATATATACACACACTAGGGGCACTCAATATATTTTGCCGCACCCTTTTTTCTTAGCCAAATAATAGGCCATGGGGCTGAAATATCTTTTGGGCCGTAAATTTGACCTTTCTGTGCTTCACATAACCGGATTTTTCCAGTTTGAACCTTCCCTCCTTGTATAAAACCGCTTTTAAACACCTTTGTATAAAACCGATGGTTAACGAAGTTTCGAAAATGGTGCCTGACAGTGATGTGCGTCGTCAACAGAGAGCTGTTATCGAGTTCTTAACCGCAAAGAAGGAAACAGTTGGAAATATTCACAAACGTCTACAAAACATTTACGGAGATGCTGTTGTTGATCGAAGCACAGTTGGATGCTGGCCTAAACGTGTGAGATCATCGGAGAGAGGGAGAGCCAGCCTCGATGATGATCCACGCAGCGGTCGCCCGGCATCGGCTGTGACATCTCACACTATGCAACGTGCTAACAGCATCATTCGATCAAATCGGCACGTCACATACAAGGAGCTATCACTGGAGCTAGGAATTAGTGAAGAAAGTGTGAATACGATAATTCAGCAACTGGAATACTCAAAAGTGTGTTCACGGTTTGTTCCTCGCCAACTGACTGAAGATAATAAAGCCCAAAGAAAAGAAATTGCTTCTGAGTCGTTGGTTCGATACGAGACAGAAGGGGATGACTTCCTTTCACGAACTGTGAGTGGGGACGAGACTTGGGTACACCGCTTTGAACCTGAAACAAAACGCCAATCCATGGAGTGGCATCACGCAGACTCCCCACGCAAGAAAAAGTTCAAAATGGCTACCTCTGCAGGAAAAATTATGGCCACCATCTTCTGGGACATGAAAGGGGTGATTCTGGTGGACAAGGGCTACAACCTCAGTCAAACTAGGCGAAGAAATCCAAACAGTGTTCTGAACCATCTCCTGTTTATGGATGATTTGAAGCTGTACGCAGACTCTGACCAAAACCTGGAATGCCTATTGAGGATCGTCCATACTTTCTCCGGTAACATAAAAATGAAGTTTGGATTGGATAAGTGTGTTAAGTGTACACTTAGAGGAAGTAGGAAAATACAAACCCATAACATCAATTTAGGAAGAGACACTGAGATTAAAGACTTGGAAGAGGATAGTTCTTACAAATACCTTGGGGTAGAAGAAAGTGGAAATATAGAATACCGGCAAATGCGAGAGAAAATCAATAGAGAGTATGTACGAAGACTAAAAAAGATCTGCAAGACCCAACTTACATCAAAGAACAAAATAACAGCTATAAATCAACTCGCTATCCCTGTTATCAATTATAATATAAGGATCATAGACTGGCCGCAATCAGAACTAAACAAGCTAGATGTTAAGACCAGAAAAATCCTCACTCTAAATAGAACAACAAACCGGAACCAGTGTCTTCCCAGATTGTACCTACCAAGAAAACTGGGAGGAATGGGATTGATTGAGGTTAACCAGCTGCACCGATCATCAACCATCAACACTGGGCAGTATCTGAGGAGTTCGCATAGCTCTACAATAGCTCTGGTCCGTAAACACCACAACACAAGGGTAACGCAACATAACTTACTTCCATAACCAAACTGGCCCAGCACTTTGGAGGGAACAATATGACAGAGGAAGTAGAAACTGAAAGCGTACCAGCCACCTTAATAGCTAAGAAAAGTCGCAAAAGATATGTGCTGGAACAACAGGCCAAGCATACAGAAGAATAGGAACAACATCAAAGAGCTGGAAAATACTATCAAGAACTACAGAAGGACTACATCAACAAAGAAGGATCATTGGAATGGTTAAGGAGAGGAGTTCTGCAATACGACGGAGAGCGACTAATAATGGGTGCCCAAGATCTTGCACTCCTAACAAATGCTTTTAAAAAAAATGGCTGGAATAAGCAATAATGATCGATGTATCATAGATTCTGTCATGATGAGGTGGAAAGCTTTGGCCATCTAATATCAGGCTGTAGGGTGCTCATGGCAGATGGGTACTATACAGTCAGACATAATAAAATTTGCAAATATCCACTGGAAGATCATGATAACATTAGAACTAGAATGCAGTAAAAACGTATGGAACCACACACCTGCATCAGTCACTGGAAATAACCATTATACTATATACTATGATACAGTAATTCCAACAGACACTTTTATAGACAACTCTGCAGTAAAACCAGACATAGTAGTGTGGGACAAGAGGGAAAGGAGTGCCTTACTTATTGAGGTCAGTGTCCCAAACGACTACAGCCTTAATAGGGCGGAAAGGGAGAAAATTACCAAATACCAGGGGCTCATTCAGAGCTGGGCAATAAATACATTGAATGTATTTAAATACTAAATACTAAATACATGGGAAAATGTATTTAAATACTAAATACTAAATACATTTTACGAATGTATTTAGATACTAAATACAAAATACATCAATTGTATTTAAATACATTTGTAAATACATTTTAAATACATACAAATTTTAACATATGCATTCACTAATTCATGTTTTGATAAATTTCTACTTTAGGGGACACGGTGAATTTCGAAATAAATACACCACTCGATAGATCAGACGATTTAAAAGCTTTTTCATCAATGAATTTTCCATCGCAAATTGGATTGATTGCAACGAGTTAGTTACACAGGCCCACTTAAGGCAGAGCCGTTTTGTACGATTATTCGGTCAATTTCAAGATATTTTTTGATGTCTAAAAAAACACTTACTTCAGATGAGTGTACAGATTCGTTGTAGCATTGCTTGCAGCAGAGACTTCGTGTTTACACAGCAAGCAGGTGCACTTTGTTAGAAAATCTAGAAGAGGAAGAACCATTGTTGTCCCAAGGCGATACGATGACTAAGCTGATTGATGCAGCATTGCTTGTATATATATAAGTTAAGGTGTGTATATATATCCATCTCATATTTGTAAGGTTAGTGAAAAATTAAATTAATTTAGAGCTAGCATTTTTTAGCTCTTGTGGCATCATTGTTTGGTCACAATGTTGGCATCATTTTGAGACGCTGCGCGTCTTTCTACTCGTTTGTGGAAGGTCGTACGTAAAGGTGTGGTTTGATAGAGAGCTCTCTTGCAATTCAGTTTGGTTGTTTAGATACATGATTGTTGCATCGTGCAATAGTCCAGGTTGCGTTGTTGTTGCAAGGTTCATAAAGAAGACCACAAATAGTACCCTTTTTGTTTACCTTTTAAGTTCATGTAATTTAAGGTCTAAGGTAGGCCCGCATCGAGTCAGCAACCCTGAGGTTACCCTGAGTAGGACCTAATAGGATCTCAAATCCGTAAAGTTTAATTTAGCTTAACTTGGGCTTTAGGTAGAACTTGCCCTTTAGAATTTGGCCGTTCACGGCTCAGCTGGGATTTCGAACCCGACAAATAAATAAAATAACATGGTCCTCAGAACCGGATTTCTACCCCAAGACTGAGTCAGTGACCATTTTTCGGCAAAGTTCTGATTGTGCAAATTGTATCCCAAGTTAGGCCTAGACGGGTTGAGTATTATTGAGTTAAGGTCCCAGGGTAAAAAGTTTGGTCGCCCAATTGCGAAACTTGGCCAGTCGTCTGTCGTTTTTTGGCTACTTTTTTTCCGGTTTGGTTAATTTTGGGTTATTATTGAGTTAAGGTCCCAGGGTAAAAAGTTTGGTCGCCCAATTGCGAAACTTGGCCAGTCGTCTGTCGTTTTTTGGCCTACTTTTTTTCCGGTTTGGTTAAATTTGGGTTATTATTGAATTAAGGTCCCAGGGTAAAGTTTGGTCGCCAAATTGCGAAACTTGGCCAGTCGTCGGTCGTTTTTTGGCCTATATTTTTTCTGGTTTGGTTAATTTTGGGTCATTATTGAATTAAGGTCCTGGGGTGGAAAATTTGGTATTCCATACTGGTGTTTGGTTAGTACCCCACTCAGCAATTCAGTTTATTGAAAGTAAAATTTGCGTTTGATCAGTTTGGTTAAGTATTTCTGCCAATTCAGCTCATTTGGTATTGAGCCCAAGGGTTGTTTACATTGAAGATGAGTGCATCTGAATTGAACAAATTTATAAAAAGGAGAAGTGCCTACAAAGGTCTAATTACAAAGGTCATTGCCACTATAGATTCTGCCATAGAGCAAGAGGATTTACGCTTAGTGACTGCGAAGCTTGCCATATTAGAAACTAAAAAGGTGCTCTAAGTGAGGTAAATGTTAAAATTGAGGCTCTTATAGAAGAGGATGAAATAGAAAATAACATAATTTACTTTGAAGAGATTATTGATGATATGACTAACGTAGGCCTCCGAGCAAAAGAGTTTAGCAGCTCAGTACAGTTAGAGACCAGGTCTAATAATGAAACACAACACTCAACAAATGATGCTTGTGAAGTTAAGGTTAACAGATCTGTAGTTCAATTACCGAGGCTTGTACTCAAAACATTTTCTGGGAGTATTCAGGAATGGCAAGGATGGGCAGACAGTTTTCAATCAGCAGTTCATTCTAGTCAAGTGTTAAGTGCCGTGGAGAAGTTTAATTATTTGCGGTCCCTCTTGGAAGGGGAGGCAGCAAAGACTATAGCAGGATTAGCATTAACAGAGGCTAATTATAATGTGGCTTGGGATATATTAAAGAAACGGTTTGGTAAGCCAGAGATCTTAATTAAAAGCCACCTCCGTGCACTTTTAACTATACCTCCTGTTAATAATCCTAATAGTGTCAAGGAGTTACGGCAGTTATATGATGAATTTGAAATTAGAACTAGGTCTCTGGACAACTTGGGTGTAGGAATGGAAAAGTATGGTATAATGTTGGTTCCTACACTGGAGTCTAAATTGCCTAGCTCAATTTTGCTTGAATTAAGTAGGGGACACTCTGCAGAACATGTGTACATCCCCCTTCAGCAGATGTTAAGTCTTTTAGGCACAGAATTAGCAAGACGAGAGGGAGTTGAGTTTGCACAGTGGGATGGTAAACAAGAGGACAAATGCAGGCACAGCACCAAAGTTTCCACAAAAAGGAATAGCCCAGGTACAGTGTCAGCTCTACATGCCTCCTCTGAGAATAAATTAAAGGGAATCAAGGAATGTATATTTTGCGAAGGCAACCACAAGTCATATAAATGTGAGGTGGCTGAGGCCTTACCCTTTGAGGAGAGAAAGGACAGGGTAACTAAGTCCACAGCATGTTTTAAATGTTTTTTGAAAGGTCATAGAGCAAGGTTTTGTAAGTTTAAAATTTTGTGCAAAAAATGTCATGGTAGGCATCAGCCATTATTGTGTGAAAACACTCTTAGTAGGCCTACCCCAGAAGTAGAGACATCAGTGGCACATGCCACTGCTATGCAAGGGAGTAAAAAGTAAAGGGGATTATTGCAAACAACTGCAGCCTTATTAATTGGGAATGAGGGAGAAGCTACTGTAAGAGTGTTGTTTGATAGTGGTAGCCAGTGTAGTTTTATTAAGACCAGAATTTCCAGAAAATTGAAGTTTAAAGAACTTAAGAGGGAAAATTTAAGAATTTCTGGGTTTGGGGGTTCCGTTCAAAACCGAACCAAATTTAAGAAGGTAGAAGTTCTGGTTAAAGGGTTGTTACCGCAAAGTCCCACTATCAAGGTCCAAGCTGTAGAGATTGAGGAACTTTGTGCTCCAGTCACTACTTGTTTAGATATGGCATGTGTCCAAGAATTGCAAGTTAAAGGAATTAATTTGGGCAATAATAAGTTTGAGGGAACAGAAGATATTAGTCTTTTGATTGGAGCTGACTATTATTGGGACTTCATCACTGGTAATATTGTCCGTACATCTCAAGGCCCAGTAGCTATTGAAAGTAAGCTAGGCTGGATGCTACATGGTAGTTATTGCAATGAAATGGAAGTTAAGGCTCTCTTTGTTAAGATTGAGGAGAACAGCCATGGTCTGGAAAGGCATTTGAAAGCATTTTGGGAACTTGAATCTATTGGTATAAAGGACAACCAGGCAAGTACAGTGAACAATGATGTTTTAGAGCACTTTGAAAAAGGGATTGGGTTTAGAGATGGTTGCTATGAAGTTGGCCTACCATGGAAGGATTCTTGCAAACCCGGTTCAAACCTTCAGCTAGCTAATCGGAGGTTGGAGACTTCATTGTACAGGCTAAGAAAAAATGAGGAGTTGTTAATTGAATACGATGAGGCCATCCTAAGTTATGTAAGGGAGGGCTATGCTGAAAGGGTGCAAGGTGAGCTGGTGAGCCAGGAGGCACATTATCTGCCACACCATGCAGTGGTACGGCGAGACAAAACTACCACCAAACTGAGGGTAGTTTTTGATGGCTCAGCCAAGGACAAAGGTGGTGTGTCCTTGAATGACTGTTTGGATGCTGGGCCAAATTTAAATGCAGATTTATTTTCCTTGTTACTGAGATTCAGGTTTGGTAGAGTAGCATTGACTGCAGATGTGAAGCAAGCTTTTTGCGGATAAAGTTAAAACCAGAGGACAGAGATGCAGTAAGGTATCTGTGGGTGGATACGAAAGACTTGTTGGAAAATGAACCTAAGGTTCAAGCATATAGAATGAAGTCAGTGTTGTTTGGCCTCAGCTCTAGTCCATTTCTGTTGGCAGCTACTATGCAGTACCATTTTAAGAAATATTCTGAAGTCTATCCTAACACTATTGAACACATAAGGAAAAATTTTTATGTTGATGATTTGCTATGTTCCGTGGATAATACAGAAATGGCTAAACAGATATTCATGGAGGCTAGAGCTATAATGAGGGAGGCTGGCATGGAGCTCAGAAATGGCAGACCAATCATTCGCAATTACAAGAGTTTATGAGTCATTCCTCTGTAGTACCTGATGCAGCAGAAAGTATTGAGGATTCTGGTATTAAGGAGTTGTGGGCAATAGACGCAAAGGTGCTAGGCATCGTTTGGCAGCAAGATGATGATTGTTTACCTTCAATGGGAAATCTTTAGTAGAGCTGGCTGAGAATGAGACAAGGTGGACAAAACGTACAGCTCTTAGTTTGGCTTCGAAGGTCTTTGATCCTCTTGGATTCCTGGCTCCATTTGTGATAAAGTCAAAAATTTGGTTTCAGAGCCTCTGGGAAATTGGACTTGGTTGGGACCAAGAGTTACCTGATCATATGGTGGTAAGGTGGAAATATTGGTTCAAAGAATTGGCACATCTTGGAGACATTGAAATCCCAAGATGGTACTTTGGAGAGTTGAACAATAGTCCAGACAATTTGGAGCTGCACATCTTTTGTGATGCAAGTGAGGAAGCCTATGCAACTTGTATTTATATAAAAGGCGCATTGCAAGAAGAAGTAAGTTGCAGGTTGGTTGCTGCAAAGTAGAGTAGCACCTTTGAAAAGGCTTTCTGTTCCAAGGTTGGAATTGATGGGTGCCGTTATTGCTAGTCGGCTTGCAATTACAGTGCGAAAGTCTTTGGCCCTCTATGAAATTCCAAGCTATTATTGGACAGACTCCCTATAGTTTGGCACTGGTTAAGAAGTCAGGCAAGGAAATGGAAACCATTTGTTGCCAATAGGGTGGAGGAAATTCAAGCGCACACAGATCCCAAGCAATGGAAGCATTGTCCAGGCATCCAAAACCCCGCTGATTTACCAACACGAGGAATTTCGGTGAAAGATCTTCACAATCAAGTTTGTGGTGGAATGGGCCAGAGTGGCTAAAACTTGGAAGTGAAAACTGGCCTTCTAATCAGCCTATTGTAGGAGAATGCCAGGCTGAAGAAGCATGGGTGAGTGAGGTGAGAAAATGCGCTGTGAACAGTTGTCAAGTTATGCAGCAGGACCCCATATTGAGGCTTGAGGACATTAGGGAGAAACATTAGGGAGAAACAAGAAGGGAAGGAATTCTGAACAGTAATGAGATTCAGCAAGCCAGGAAATACTGGGTGGTATATATGCAGAAGAAAAATTTGGTGAAGAGAGAGAATTGCTCACCAGCCATCCATTACAGGTTCTACCAACACATTCTGCGCTCAAGGGTTTGGATGTGTTTTTGGATCAGGATTTATTGAGAGTAGGAGGTAGACTACAGTTTTTCTGGGCTTCCAGAGGAGAAAAGACATCCAATTTTGCTACCTTCTGGGGGGCACTTTGTGGACCTTTTGATCCTGGATACTCATCATAAGCTGTTACATGCTGGAGTTAGAGAAGTGATAATAGAGATTAGACAACAATTTTGGATTCTCAAAATTAGACAAGTAGTGAAAAGGTCTTGCATAAATGTGTGGTTTGCAAGCGTTGGAGTGCAAAGCCTTATTATGAAAAGGTGGCTCCACTTCCAAGAGAACGGTGTGTCTATACTGCCCCATTTGATGTAGTGGGAGTAGACTTTGCAGGGCCAGTCTATGTGTATGAGCGAGGGGAGTCTAACAAAGGTTATATATGTCTTTTCACCTGTGCTACCACCAGAGCAATCCATTTGGAGTTGGTAAGCAACTTAAGTAGTGATGTATTTCTTTTGGCCTTTAAACGGTTTGTGAACAGAAGGGGTTTCCCAAATAAAATCATATCGGATAATGCAAAAACCTTCAAAAAGGCTGCAAAGGAACTCCAAGAAATTTGGTCCTTGCTAAAAGAGGAAGGATTCCAATCCTACTTTTCACACCAAGGGGTACAGTGGGAGTTTATTGTTGAGAGAGCACCATGGTGGGGAGGATTTTGGGAAAGGCTAGTGAGAAGTGTAAAGTGTCCATTAAAGAAACTTTTAGCTAATGCTCATTTGAGCAAAGAAGAATTCTCTACTGTTTTATGTGAAGTAGAAGCAATGGTGAACAGTAGGCCTATCACTTTTGTTTACAACAGTAGGCAGGATGCAGAGCCATTGACACCAAATCATTTTCTTTGTGGTAAACGATTAACATCAAACCCCAGTGTGCCAGAAGACTTGCAGCCCATCCAGAGCACTCAAGGAGAGTTAACCAGACGGTTCAGGTACCTTGAAGAGCTACAAGATCAGTTATGGAAGAGGTGGCAGATGGAATACTTGCCAGAACTCAATTATTACCCATCAGGCAAGGTAAAGGGCTCCAATGCAAATTGTATCAAGGTGGGAGAAGTGGTAATGATTGGGGATGAAAGACCAAGGCAATGCTGGAAGCTTGGCATAATTGAAGAGTTGTTTGTTGGCAAAGACAATTTAGTTAGGTCTGCACTGGTAAAGACTTCAGGAGGAAAGTTAAAGAGACCTATACAAAAACTCTATGCTTTAGAAATCAGCAAAAACACAGATAGTCAAGATGAAACATTTGAGTTACAGCCTCATGAAGAAGGCTTGGCTAACCTTGCAGAAGGTAATGACAACAATGCCTCTTCGGTGGGGAGTGTTAGAAATCTAGAAGAGGAAGAACCATTGTTGTCCCAAGGCGATACGATGACTAAGCTGATTGATGCAGCATTGCTTGTATATATATTAAGTTAAGGTGTGTATATATATCCATCTCATATTTGTAAGGTTAGTGAAAAATTAAATTAATTTAGAGCTAGCATTTTTGAGCTCTTGTGGCATCATTGTTTGGTCACACTGTTGGCATCATTTTGAGACGCTGCGCGTCTTTCTACTCGTTTGTGGAAGGTCGTACGTAAAGGTGTGGTTTGATAGAGAGCTCTCTTGCAATTCAGTTTGGTTGTTTAGATACATGATTGTTGCATCGTGCAATAGTCCAGGTTGCGTTGTTGTTGCAAGGTTCATAAAGAAGACCACAAATAGTACCCTTTTTGTTTACCTTTTAAGTTCATGTAATTTAAGGTCTAAGGTAGGCCGCATCGAGTCAGCAACCCTGAGGTTACCCTGAGGTAGGACCTAATAGGATCTCAAATCCGTAAAGTTTAATTTAGCTTAACTTGGGCTTTAGGTAGAACTTGCCCTTTAGAATTTGGCCGTTCACGGCTCAGCTGGATTTCGAACCCGACAAATAAATAAAATAACACACTTTACCTTATTACTGTCTTTAGATTTAATTTTAAAGTTTTTTCCATCAAACAGGG
Source organism: Bathynomus jamesi (assembly GCA_023014485.1). NCBI lineage: Eukaryota > Metazoa > Arthropoda > Malacostraca > Isopoda > Cirolanidae > Bathynomus > Bathynomus jamesi. The sequence continues at coordinate 780,859 of JAJOZX010000747.1, read as the reverse complement.
GTGCACTAAATTGTTATCTGCAGATATATCACTGTTTGATTCACCGGATTTGCTTGTTGAAGCCATGACACGCACACGATAAAGAAATCAACCGCTTTCGACTAAGAGTGGCACACAACTGATTGAACTGACACGTTGAAACATGAACATGCTGTACTACACTGTCGACGCGTCGTACTGTGCTAGTACAGAACGTGTATTAAACCAGTAAAAGTATTTACATTTTTATATTTTGAGTATTTAAATACATTGTATTTAAATACTCTAAAGTATTTAAATACTATATTAAATTAAATACATGAAAAACAATGTATTTATAAATACAGTTTCTAAATACACAAAATTTAAATACTGCCCAGCTCTGCGCTCATTTATGACAAAGAGAAACTGGACATGAAAGACGCTGCCATTCTCCCCATCATAGTTGGGGCAACAGGTATGATGAAGAACAACCTATCAACTTACCTGAATTCGATCCCAGGACAGCCCCAGGCCATAGAAATCCAAACAGGAGCATTAAAAAGAACGGTCACCTCCTTAAACGAACGCTAAGACAAGTTCAGACATAGTTGAAGTGTTGGCTTCGGGTGGAAGCCCCACTTCAGCTATAAAAATTACAATAAAGAGTATAAACCAAAAGTGGACATTATGAATAAAGGACAAACAATCAACTCAGAGGCATATATGCTACCCTACAGAGACTCCAGAGACGTATAAAGCGAGTTCGACCGGAGAGAAAACTGGAAAACGTCCTTCTTTTGCACGATAAAGCAGACCACCACAGTTTGCAAACAGAGAGGCCATCACAAAAATGCGCTTGACTGTGTTACTCATCCTCCATACAACCCGGATCTGGCACCTTCAGACTTCCATTTGTTTGGGCCAATAAGGATGCTATTCGCGGAAGAAGTTTCATAGTGACGATGAGGTTGTTGAGGAGGTTAAGAGGTGGCTCCAGCGGAACCCAGCGGATTTTTACCAGCAAGGAATAAAGGCCCTTGTTTCGAGGTGGAGGAAAGCCGTAGAGAAAAGGATGGAGACTATGTGGAAAAATAAAAACTTGTAAAAAAGGTATGTAACTACTTGTGTATAAAATTTCTGGAACTTACGAGGAAACGGGAAAGAAAAAAAGGTGGGGAAAATACGAGGGCCACTCAATATACAGGGGTGATTCATAAGTCTCTTACCACCGTAATGGTGAATAAAAAATAACTACAAACCACAGTACCTGTGCTGTTTTTTTTATTTGAGGTTATTTTTACACAATTACACATTGGAAATTAAGAGTGGAAATTCTTTCTTTTAAATCATTGACATTACGAGGTTTTGTTGCATATACCCTATCCTTGACCATACCCCATATTTTCACAAATCAACAATCTGAAACACAGAAAATATTTCACCATTACAGTGGTAACAGACTTATGAATCACCCGATATTTTGCCCCACCTTAACTCAGTAGGTCTCAGATGTTCAATACTTGTTTCCAAAGCATATTTCTTCTCTTCTCTTATTTCATTCCTTAAAAGTGGCTTTTTGGCTGCAACACCCTCCTTTAAGACCTACTGAGTTAAGTTTCCTTCGTACAGTAGAGGGATCGATTGAGACACCTGTTGTTTTTTTCGAGATCTGCTGCAAGTGAAGTGCTGGATTTGCGTCTGTCTCGAAGGAAGTAATCTTTAGATATTGTAGATCAGATGGAGAAAGCTTAGAAGGCCCTCTAATCTAGAACGATCAACTGGGGGACCCATTTGATCTCTGACGAGCCAAGATTGTTTTATACCAGTTTGGCGGACCGTGTATAATCAAATTTTCCGCTTTCGGCAAATAATTGTTAACATTTATTTTTCCGTGTATAAGCAAATTCGTGCTGGACAAACACGCGTTGGACGAGGTTGACTATTGCAATTAACTTTGAGCCGCATTAATTAATAAATATCATTATTGCATATTGTTTTATATATTGATAATTGCACAATATACCCAAAACTGTATTTGAGTTATCTTTTAATGTTTATTCCAGAATTATTGCTACATTTCAAATTAATTCTATTATCTATGTTTCAGTTATTTGTGTACAATATTAATTTATTTGTCTATTTGTATTTTGTTAGTAATTCATTTGTTTATAAATAAATAGTCTTAATACACTTTCTTGTGACGTTCGATTTATTTTAGATTTGTCACAACTCGTGCGTATACCTTTTCAATGTCTGGCTACGCCATGTTTTTTTTCTGTAAGGCCCATTTTATTTATTTATTTATTCATGATGACATTTTATTTCTTTTTATTTTTTTTATATAAATTTTGAGAAGATTGTGTAGTGTGTGAAATGCATGGACTCGTACGTGTAATGAAGAATAGAGGGAGAAGTGTGTGTTTGAGAGCATGATGGACTGCTCATAGAGGAGATGAGAGAGAAAAGGATCATCTAAAGAGGATAGTGACAGTAAAATCGAGAGTTCCAGCATTCCGTCTTCTGCCTAATGTGCCCCCGGAGTACTTCCCTGGTCGATTGGTGTCTACAATCTCCTCCTATACACACACACACACACACATATATATATATATATATACACACACACACACATATATATATATACACACACACACACACACACACATATATATATATTATATATATATATATATATATACCGTATATATAAGAACCAGCTGGACAGATTCCTGTGTAAAGTCCCTGACCAGCCATGAGTGGCTGGCTACGAGGCAGGAGGACATCGGAAAGCAATTCCTTCCTTCACCAAATCCCCCAAATGAGGCGGGATGCAGGGGGGGTCGACCGCAGGTCGATCCTGAACCGTCGTCCAAACCCTCATAAAGTACAAGATATACAAACATAATTATTACCTCTAATTGCTCTAACTGGGATAAAATAGATCGATTGAATCCAAATAAGAACAACGTATAATGTAAATGTGGGACTTTTGAGTATCGAGATTTAATAAAAAAGAAAAGGCGGGAATTCTGATGAAAAAAAATAAACGGAGCGGGGACAGATAAAAGTACAACCTGTATGTGGAGGATTTGCGATTGCGGATGATTTGTTTTTGGTTGAGTTTGTGTAGAGTAAGCCTGAAGTAGTACGAATTTGACTGTGACTGATACAGGTAAATTTGCGCTGCCTTGGGGAGGAAATACATACAGTGCTTCTTCCTCCTACAGAATCATGCACATGGACTAATAATAATACATATATATATGTGTGTGTGTATATATATATATATATATGAAAATTATTTCACGAAAGTAACACGTGAAAAATATTTATGATGAATAAAACCACGAAGGAAAGGAAACACAAAATGGTGCTCAAGCGCTTTCGTCTAATGACATCCTCAGGAACACTGAAGTACATAAAAAGGTTAAGCCTATATATAGGTTACAGAAAGAAAAAAAGAAAAAATAAATAACATACATACACACACACACACATATATATATATATATATATATATATATATATATACATACATATCTATATATACAAATACATACATACATACATACATACATATATATACAATAAACAGAGAAGTAAAAATAAAAAATAAAAAATTAAAACCTTAAAGGATTACCAGTGAGGCGTACAGATTTATAAGGAAAAATATCGATTTTTAGCACAAGATCAAATGGATTATAAAAATACAAATTTATACTGGAACTCTGCCCGGGTTTTAACACACTGCTGCCTATGGTCAGGTTTCGATATATATAAAAAAATAAAATGCAAATTAAAAGTTAATCGATTTTTAGCACAAGATCAAATGGATTATAAAAATACAAATTTATACTGGAACTCTGCCCGGGTTTTAACACACTGCTGCCTATGGTCAGGTTTCGATATAAGCACACCGGACAAAAAATTAGTCACCCCTAATAGCACCGATAGTAGGAAGTTCAAAGTCACACAGAGGGCGCTGATGTAGCATTGGTAAGTGACAAGTAGCGGTGACGTAGCATACAGGATCAGATCTGTTTCGTGAGGTGGTGAAGAACAAAGTGTGTGTTGGATATAGTCTGCAAAATGGGTCGTGAGGCAGACGTTACTCAGTGGCAAAAAGGAGCCATCGTGTTTGGCAGAGCCCACGGACACAAAATGTCTGAAGTAGCCCAATTTGTTGGTGTGTCAACGCGTACTGTCCAGCGAGTTTACAAAGAGTGGTGTAGTTCGCAATCAACTGACAATCGACGGCGTAACTGTGGCCGGAAAACAATTCTCGACAATAGTGGCCGCCGCCATGTTTCTCGTCTAGTAACTGCAAATCGTTTTCAAACCAGAGAACAATTGCTCCAAGAAACCAATGAGGTTCTCCAGCGACCAATTTCCGAACGGACATTGCGACGAGAACTGCATGCGATGGACATCTGGAGCAGGGTACCACGGAAGAGGCCGCTGTTAACAGCAAGTCACAAATTGGCACGTTATAAATGGGCTCAGAGGCACAAAAACTGGACTGCGGCAGATTGGAAACGTGTAATTTGGTCCGATGAGTCCCGTTTTTGTTTGTTCTCCAATGATGGGAGGCGACGAATACATCGCAGGTCCAATGAAGCCTTTAATCCTGAATGCGTCGAAGGTGTTGTTCAGGCTGGAAACAGAAAGTGAAGCGCAGGAATAGACACCCACGGACTCTGGCGGAACTTCGGGACCGGCTGATGAACGAGTGGCAGCAAATCGATGTTCAGTACATGCACAACCTCGTAGAGTCTCTGCCTCGCCGGATTCGTGCGGTTATCAAGGCCAGAGGCGCCGTCACACGTTATTAGGTACATTCTGAGAGGGGTGACTAATTTTTTGTCCGGTGTGCTTATAAAAAAATAAAATGCAAATTAAAAGTTAATAAAGTAGAAGACAAGTTTACCAAAGATTTAATGTTTTACTCTTCTTATCTAAATCTGTTTTAAAGGAATTCAAAATAACAGGATCGAGTTGAAAAAGACCTTTGCTTATGTTGAAGTTATTTGAAAGTTGGATAATGGCAGACTCAAGAATATTTCTATTAACAATGTTGCTTGAATGGAATAAAACTGAAGCATTATTCCAATCAATACAGTGGGCTAACTCTGACAAATGGACAAAAAGGGCACTGGACAACTGTCCTGTTCTAACGGAATATTGATGCTGTTTTATACGTGTGTGCAAATCCTTTCCCGTCTGACCTATGTAAAAGGAATCACATTGTTTACAACCAATTTTATAGATAATGCCTGAATTATTGGTAAGGCTATTTTTTACTATGATATTTTTCACAATATTGTTATATGAAAATACTACATTAATATCCAAAAGTTTAAGTACATTAGCAATGCTTAAAAAGCCCGGGAAAATGGAAGTACTGAAATATTTTTTGACAAAGTACGAGTGTTAATATTGACACGATAGAAAGTTCGTTTTGCCTTGTTGAGACAAGATTCCATAAACGCAGATGGATAACACAAATCACTTCCAATACCGTTGATTTTTTCCAATTCGGCATCGATGTATTCCGGACTGGCGATCCTAAGGGCGCGGAGAAACATTGATGAAAATATGGCCTTCTTAGTCGGGGTATCATGTCCCGAGTAAAAGTGTACGTAGGACAAATTGTTTGTCGTTTTCCGATAGATACTAAACTTAAAACCTGGGCTTTCACTATGTACACGCACATCCAAAAATGGGATTGAATTGTCTTGCTCAACTTCTAAAGTAAACTTAATGGGGGGACTTGATCATTTAACTGAAGGAGGAAGCTATCCAGGTCACGATTCATGGGCCAGATACACAAAATACACAAACCTTATAAATTCTCCAAATGGCTTGTCAAAGTCTTGTCCCCCATTCTCGGAACTATCTCTGATTCACATGTAAAAAATTCCATGGATCTTACGGAAAAATTGAATAATGCACGTACTGAAACTAACGATAAATTGATCAGTTTTGATGTTTGTTCATTGTTTACAAAAGTGCCGATTGACGATATGCTTGACTTTCTCTCCCAAGAATTACATAAGTATGACCTGCCACTACCTTCACACATTGTTTTGGAACTCATTAAGTTTTGCATCAAAGACTGTAAATCCACTTTCAATAACGAGTATTATCAACAAGTTTTTGGGATGGCTATGGGCAACCCCTTATCGCCCCTCCTCTCCAATATTTATATGGAGTTTTTCGAAATTACCTATATTCCGAGAATCCTGGGGGGTTGGCATCCCTTGGTTGCGGTACGTCGACGATATTTTGTGTATCTGGCCCATGAATCGTGACCTGGATAGCTTCCTCCTTCAGTTAAATGATCAAGTCCCCTCCATTAAGTTTACTTTAGAAGTTGAGCAAGACAATTCAATCCCATTTTTGGATGTGCGTGTACATAGGGAAAGCCCAGGTTTTAAGTTTAGTATCTATCGGAAAACGACAAACAATTTGTCCTACGTACACTTTTACTCGGGACATGATACCCCGACTAAGAAGGCCATATTTTCATCAATGTTTCTCCGCGCCCTTAGGATCGCCAGTCCGGAATACATCGATGCCGAATTGGAAAAAATCAACGGTATTGGAAGTGATTTGTGTTATCCATCTGCGTTTATGGAATCTTGTCTCAACAAGGCAAAACGAACTTTCTATCGTGTCAATATTAACACTCGTACTTTGTCAAAAAATATTTTAGTACTTCCATTTTTCCCGGGCTTTTTAGGCATTGCTAATGTACTTAAACTTTTGGATATTAATGTAGTATTTTCATATAACAATATTGTGAAAAATATCATAGTAAAAAATAGCCCTACCAATAATTCAGGCATTATCTATAAAATTGGTTGTAAACAATGTGATTCCTTTTACATAGGTCAGACGGGAAAGGATTTGCACACACGTATAAAACAGCATCAATATTCCGTTAGAACAGGACAGTTGTCCAGTGCCCTTTTTGTCCATTTGTCAGAGTTAGCCCACTGTATTGATTGGAATAATGCTTCAGTTTTATTCCATTCAAGCAACATTGTTAATAGAAATATTCTTGAGTCTGCCATTATCCAACTTTCAAATAACTTCAACATAAGCAAAGGTCTTTTTCAACTCGATCCTGTTATTTTTAATTCCTTTAAAACAGATTTAGATAAGAAGGGTAAAACATTAAATCTTTGGTAAACTTGTCTTCTACTTTATTAACTTTTAATTTGCATTTTATTTTTTTATATATATCGAAACCTGACCATAGGCAGCAGTGTGTTAAAACCCGGGCAGAGTTCCAGTATAAATTTGTATTTTTATAATCCATTTGATCTTGTGCTAAAAATCGATTAACTTTTAATTTGCATTTTATTTTTTTTATATATATCGAAACCTGACCATAGGCAGCAGTGTGTTAAAACCCGGGCAGAGTTCCAGTATAAATTTGTATTTTTATAATCCATTTGATCTTGTGCTAAAAATCGATATTTTTCCTTATAAATCTGTACGCCTCACTGGTAATCCTTTAAGGTTTTAATTTTTAATTTTTAATTTTTACTTCTCTGTTTATTGTATATATATGTATGTATGTATGTATGTATGTATTTGTATATATAGATATGTATGTATATATATATATATATATATATATGTGTGTGTGTGTATGTTATTTATTTTTTCTTTTTTCTTTCTGTAACCTATATATAGGCTTAACCTTTTTATGTACTTCAGTGTTCCTGAGGATGTCATTAGACGAAAGCACTTGAGCACCATTTTGTGTTTCCTTTCCTTCGTGGTTTTATTCATCATATATATATATATATATATATATATATATATATATAATATAAAAAAGGAAGAATGTTCACAGCGGATGAGGATCTGCGGAATAAATGGAAGGCATATTTCGAGGGTTTGATGGGTAGAAAAGATGAGAAAAGAGTGCAAATATAAATATGGAGGGATTTGGCAGGACACATGACAAAATGGTTGAGAACATAACCAATAGGGTGGCCCTTATTTTTCAACTTTTGAAATTACTTGCTCCCAACCCCTAATCTTCTTCCAATATATAAAAAAGTGCTCTGTGCAAAATTTCAGCTCAATTGGGCTATATTAAGGTGGCCCCCAAAGGCCCTAAAGTTTCAAAATTCACCGATAATTGGTATTTCTAATATAAAACCTTTATAATTCATTTGCAAACTTTGTTTGGGAAAATAATCACAAAGCATAATCGAACTTTCTAGAACCTTCCAGAAGCGTTTTTTTTACGCACTTATGATACTTTTCAATTTCCGTGAATATCTCGTCCAAATTTTGGTTTTAAGTAAATAATGGTTATAACTAAATTTATTGTAAATTTGGTTTTAAGTAAATAATGGTTATAACTAAATTTATTGTAAATTGAATTCTCTTTCGATCATATTCTATATTTCTTTCGAATAAAACACTGTAAAGAAGATAAAAACGGTTTTATATGAAAAATATCAATATTGTTAAAATCTGAAACTTTAGGGCCTTTGGGGGCCATCTTAATATTGTCTGATTGAGCTGAAATTTTACACAGAGCATTTTTACATGGATTAGAACAACTGTGGAGGTTGGGAGATGAAAAATATTTCATTTCAGAAAATCACATACAATTAAGGGCCACCCTAAATTAACCATGGATGAAGTGAAAGTGGCGGTTCGCAAACTGAAAAATGGAAAAGCTTTAGGTGTGGATGGAATATATGGGGAAATGATTAAGCATGGGCGACTGAAAGGTTGGAGTGGTTGTGGTGCATATGTCAGAGTGCATGGAGGGAATGTGCCTGAAGACTGAAAGAAAACAATAATTGTTCAATTGTGCAAAATGAAAGGTGAAAGATGTGAATGTAAGAATTACAGAGGTATAAGTCTGTTGAGTGAGATGAAGGTGTATGATAGGATACATACTGTTGGAGAAGGTGTATGATAGGATAGTGAGAGAAACTAGTTCGTGGTATTACTGAATGTTTGGTGAGTAATGAGCAAGGAGGGTTCCGAGATGGAAGAGGCTGTGTAGATCAAGTGTTTGCAGTGAGACAAGTGATTAAGAAAACGTGAAAGGGGTTGCAAGTTGTACGTGGCTTTTATGGATCTTGAGAAAGCGTATGATGGAGTGAAGAGAGAAGCACTGTGGCAGGTAGTCACTCTATATGAGGTTGACGGTAGAGTCATGAATGCGGTGAAGAGTTTCTGTAATGGAAGTAGTGCATGTGAAAGAGTAAATAAAGAACTGAGTGATTGGTTTGATATAAGTGTTGGTGTGTGTCAAGGATGTGTAATGTCTCTGTGGCTGCTGAATCTGTTTACGGATAGAGTGATGAAAGAGGTGAACGTGCGACTGCTAGAAAGATGACTGACTCTGGTGTGTGTGTGATGGCAAAAGGTGGGGCCTGTCGAATCTGCTGTATGTCGATGACGCCTTGTTGTTGTTTGCCCAGAATGAGTGTGATATGGAAGTGGTTGTTTACAGTTTTGTGTCGGTGTGCGAGAGAAGATTGTTGAAAGTGAATATGGGTAAGAGCAAGTTATTAATTCTAGAGAGAGAGGGAAATTGGGACTATCATGTGATGGTGAATGGTGAAACGCTGGAGGTGCTAGAGTCCTTTAAGTATCTGGGATGTGTATTGAGCAAAAGAGGTACGACCGTACGAGTACGGATGAAATTAATATCAGAGTGAATCAAGGAAAAAGGGTGGCGGGTGCGCTAAAAGTAGTTGCGAGAACGCTGTGAGATGCTGTGAGATCTTTACATGAAGGTGTGTTAGTAGTTAATACTGACACTTTTGCATGGGTATGAAACATTGATGGTATGAGAGGGAGAAATAAGAGCAGTTGAGATGGATACCCTGAGAAGTATGTGTACGAAATTGTGAGGTTCTGGGAAGATGTGGTGTTCAGAAGTCGTGGAAGTAAAAATGAAGGAAAGTGTGTTAAGGTGGTTTGGACATGTTGAAAGAATGGAAGGTGACAGAGTTGTGAAAAGAATGTATAAGAGTGTTTGCGAAGGGAGAAGGAGGAGAGAAAGGACGAGAAGACGATAGATGGACATAGTGAATAAATGCGTGAGTAAGCGTGGCTTGATCTGGGAGGCTGCAAGTCGGCTCGAATGGAGGAGGTTTGTTAGAAGTAAGTAAGTTTGAGACTCTGTCATTTATTTTTGACAAGGCCTGAAACGCCACCACACAAGGCGATTGAAATGCTGCAAGTGTGCAATTTTGCCATGCGAGGGGGCGCTCGTATAAATGAATGTGTATCCTTAACTTCTATACTTTACATCCCGGTTATTTTCTGCCCTCTCACCCCAAATCCTTGGGGTTCTTATAAGGGGTTCTCATAATGTATGGCGTGACACACATGTTCGCCGTCATTTGGAATATGGTAAAGCATTTGTATTTTGGAAAAAGATACCTTTATTCTCTGTGCACATAAAATCTAGAGAAATACTATCTACATTATTATATTTACGTACACGTAATAGTTTAGTATTTTAATAAAGGTATACATACAAAATCATTTCAAGGTCACAGACATATTATAGCGTAATGCGCGTGCGTAGGTCACATTAATTAAATTTATATGATAATGAAAGTAATAATGGCATTGTACAGACATTAAATTCAGGTCATATTTCTACTATAACCCTTTAAACAAACATAGATTTCGTAAGGTAAAGATGTAAGGTCCGGGAAATTGGTAGGATATTTTAAGCGAAGATAAAATAGAAATCATAATGACGTATACGAGGATTGGATTGATCCGAAATTAACTCGGATTCGATATTATTTCAGTTAAACTACGAGTAGTTAAAAGGTTGGGTTTAATTACAGTTAGTATGAGTTGATTAATTCCGGTTCGATTTAATTGCGTTGTCTACCGTCGCACCTCATATATAGCCTCATATAACTTATACAGTTATAACGTACACAAGAGTTTTGTATGTACGATTTCTTCAGTTCTGAAACAACATTTCAAGTCCGGACGTATTTAACACGTCGAATGGATATAAAATAATAATAGTTACGCGCAAATTTCCATGATTGCTGTGTCGCAACATACATATGTAACGTTTCCATGGCAACTAATTTAAATGTTAATGTCGTTATGATTCATATTCTGTATTTACTTATTTCTGATGTGGACACGATTTTTGTATCCGGGTGTATATATATATATATATATATATATATATATATATATATATATATAAAACGCCCAAGTTGATCAAACATTTGTGTGAATTTTTGTCCAGTTGGTTGAACAGGTTATATTTTATATTTTCAAATATTTAATTACTTTTGCTTGTGTTAAAGTAAGATGGTTTTTGTAAGAAAGTTTAGAGAAAGCGTTTTTTTTGTTTTATCGTATACAATGATTATTTTCTCGAATTTTACCCGCGTTAGAACTTTAATGCTTCCTCATCCTTTACACACACACACTGATTTGTTTTAGATTAGGTTAGGTTAAGCTGAGTTAACCTAACCTAACCTAGCGTAACCTAACCTAAGAAAAGTAGGTCGTACAAGAAAATATGACTTATTCACAAAGTTCAACCTGACTGGTAAAACAGGTAGGTTACTGTTGGCGCTATATAAACTGAATGTATATATATATATATATATATATATATATATATATATATATATATATATATTTAACGTAAAGAACGACGCTTGTATAGGAGAACATTCCGCGCAAGATGAGAAGGGAGAACGAACAAATGAAAAAACGAGGTAACCACCCGGGAATCGAACCCGGGATCTTCCGATTGCCGGTCAGATATGATAACCACTACACCATGGTCCTCACTCGATCAGAAGTCGTAATTCTCCTACATACGCGCAGAAACCAATGCCCCGAGGGGGTGCACCTCCCGCATGCCGCACCTATATATACATTTCAACTGCAAAGAACACGCAGTATAATTAACGTAAAGAACGACGCTTGTATAGGAGAACATTCCGCGCAAGATGAGGAGGGAGAACGAACAAATGATCCCGGGTTCGATTCCCGGGTGGTTACCTCGTTTTTTCATTTGTTCGTTCTCCCTCCTCATCTTGCGCGGAATGTTCTCCTATACAAGCGTCGTTCTTTACGTTAATATACTGCGTGTTCTTTGCAGTTGGAATGTTATATATATATATATATATATGAGAGAGAGAGAGAGAGGTGACAAGAGCTAAGAAAGAAATGCGCTATCAGAAAACAGGTCGAAAGAAAGGTTAATGGGGAGGAGTGGCGAAGGAATAGAAGGTCGTTAAGGTCTGTCCGGAGATAACCGTCGCGTCGGTATGAATTATGAAACTGACGGAAAACACTCGTTACGGACGTACGGTATTAAAAGGATGAAAAAAAGAGGGAAGGAAATGGTGCAATAAACAGAGGGAAACTCATGTAGCAAATGTTTGAATGAAACGTGGGTTTTAAATGAGGGAAACTCCAAACTTATTACAATTAAATATATTTTTTTTATTTAATTTTAGTAGAGTCTACCTTTATTTTGCATTTTCTTTATAAGTAAAAGAAGTATGCGAGTACAAATGCCTAATAATAATAATAATAATAATAATAATAATAAAAATAATAATAATAAGAAGAAGAAGAAGAAGAAGAAGAATATAGTAACTAAAATAAAAGTTACACGATACATAACTAAGATGAATTGGACTGTTAAAGTTACTGGAAAAGAGACGAGCCAGACCACATAATCCAATTAAACGAAGTCCTAAGGTCGCGTTGAGTCCTTTCAATAATAAGTGGTCCAAAGCCACAAAGGAGCGGTGAGCAGCCATTAATAATTCGTGAGCGGGGCTCACTGCCGAGCTGAAGCCGAGTGAATGCAGCGTGGGCGGAACAACAACACACAGTTCCCTCGGCTTTAAGGAGGGCGAACCGCGGCCAAATTCGGCAACAGATATTCGTCGATGCGGTCTCCGCGTTCACGCGCCTCATCCATTGGAGAAACAGGTAGGAATTAAAGGGTCGACTGAAATGTTAGTAATTTGCGTGATGAAACCCATTTTCAAGTTTCTATAGCGCCAGATGTGACAGTTTTCAGAGCTTTTCTGCTTTAATAGCTTTATCTATCTGCTTTATCTATTATATTTACATCAATTACTTTTAATAAAACGATAAAAAAAGGAGTTGCTAACGAGTATTTTTTAAAAGACTGTGCTCACACACACACACACACACACACACACACAGAAAATAACAAAAGCAAGTAAATTAAATTAAGAAGGATCTTTCGTTTTGAGTAGCCGAACTTTATCAGTCTAAAATGAAACTGTCTCGCAATGTAGCAACAGTCATAATGTCTCTTCACTGTGACTGATGAGGTTACGGCGATTCACGTGGAAGACTTAGCTTAATCCTTTTTTGTCTATTTGTCGCTGTAGCTTATGTAAGAGAGCAAATCGTGTGTTTAGGTTGCTGAGGGTATGTGTGGGGCATCGAAAAAGTTTGTAGAAATTAAAAAGTGCCTCGTGCAGTTGGAGTTCCTGACACTATAAATCTCCATTTAGCTGTGGTTGCATGATGGGCAGTCAGACTGAGTTTGCTTATGGAACAGTTCATAACACGATCGCGAGTATTCATCAGATAAATGTACAAGAAACCATCAATCAGATAACAGAGCGAACACAAAGAACCTCGTTTCCAAGGTGAGGTCAAATTCACGCGAAAGGCATTTGTAGATATCATAAATAATGCCAACTTATCGCAACAAAAAATAAATAAAATAGCATTATTTATATAAAGAGAGCTACAGACAGACAGACAGACAATTAGGGTTGCCAGATTTTGATGACCGGATTAAAGGACACTCAAAACGTTTTCAAGCTGCCACTCCCAGATTCTCAAATTTATATATATATATATATATATATAGAGAGAGAGAGAGAGAGAGAGAGAGAGAATGATGCTCCCAAAATTTTTTTTAAATGTTATAGGATAAATATTTATTTCAACATCTTTGATTTTTACTATATTTAAAATGTTCTTGAATATAGACGAGAGCAGTACCACTACTGTATCTTTCAGCGACGCAGCGTATGGAAAAATAAGTTGTCGTGCACATTTGTGGGGGCACTCGGCTTATTGCAGTAGAGCTCACAGAATTATCTATTGCGGCTACATAGAAATCAATGAGCCTACACTGTTATTAACTTATTAAGCCTTAACGATGCAATGATAATGGTTACCTACTCTGTCAAGGAACAAAACGCAAAAAAATACCTATGTAATTATAATAAATTTCTTAAAGGATTTATTATTTATGATTTTGAAATAGACATAAAAATAGAAATAAAGGACATATGCCGTCCTTTGACGCTTCAATAAAGGACAAGGACAAGAGATCGAAATAAAGGACGTCTGGCAACCCTAAATTATTTAATTTAATTTATTGTGGAGTCCCAAAAGAAACTTGACTAAACTTTTGTAAAATTTTGACGTCGCCATGCTACAAAAACTCGTGGCTAAAACGTATCTTGACTTCTCATGGGGACAATGGAAAAGTTAATATTATTTTATTAATGTTTTATATTTTCCTATCTGTTTTTCTTTAATATTTTTATTTTATTTGCTTTTAATTTATTATTTTTTTGTCATATCCTCGTATTATGTTTGTAGTGAAATGAATGTAGTGGATGAAAATATATACAATCAGTTGTGTTTCTACCCATATATATATATATATATATTAAAAAAGTTTGAAGTTGTTTTTGTGTTTTAACTTCCAAATACAGTTTTAACTTTTTTCAGTCACTTTTGCGAAAGTAAATTCTTTAGGGTAAAAGGAGTCTTTTTTCCAAACGAAAATAGTTTTCAGGTCGAAAGGTAAAATCGTAGTTAGTAACTTACAGAAAAGAGCAATTCAAAATAAAAATTTCAGCTAACACACACACACACACACACATATATATATATATATATATATATATATATATATATATATATAGTTTCAGTGTTTTTCGATATCAGTTTTATATTGATAGTATGGCTACTCAAATATTTAGTTACTCTTATCTTCTCTTTAGTAAATATCGTTAATATATGCCCCTCTCTCTTCTCTGATCTCTGATATCTCAGAAATTATAAAGTTGTAATAAAAACCCAAAGCATTTCGTTCCAAATCATTCAAAGTGAAATATTTGTACGTTGGGTTGCTCCTACTTTGCCTCATTATAATATATACAATATAAAGTATTATATAGACCTCATATTCTTCTACACTTTATACGTCAACACTTTGTCAATTAAAGAAATATAAACGTACGAAGCATCAACAATCTCCAGTTATACCGGGTTACACCCGG
The DNA here is from genome assembly GCA_023014485.1 of Bathynomus jamesi. Lineage (NCBI taxonomy): Eukaryota > Metazoa > Arthropoda > Malacostraca > Isopoda > Cirolanidae > Bathynomus > Bathynomus jamesi. The sequence goes on along the minus strand of JAJOZX010000747.1, from coordinate 765,557 downwards.
TTACACCCGGTATATACCCTTTCGTCTATGAAAGTTTCAAATTAACTCTTATTTCAGAATTCAACGGGAGGTATTTATTTATGAACATGGGCTCGATAGGTGAGATCAATACTGACCTGACCCGCATAGTCACATAAAAGTAGCCAGTTGTTAAAATGATTAAAATGACCTGCCGTCTGCCAGTCATAAAAAAAAAATCCTTTAATGTATTAAGGTCTGCGTTAATCCTTTACTTTACCACGTGATTCAATATCTTTCATTAGAGTCTTATCACTTAAAGTTTGTATAGGGAGGAATTTCTTATCAATTGGTCGTAGGCCTATTAAAAACTCTCGTATTAGAAATTTTTGTAAAAATACTTTTGTTTTTCTTTGCTTATTCTCTAACTAACCCTTCCATTTCATATGATGTGATATTGTAAAAAAAATTAGTAGGACGTAATTAAAACTTAAGTAAAAATGTCTATTTATTTCTATTTCGATAACGGTTTCCATTTTTCATTTCATCTTATTTCAGTTTCAATTTTTTTTATACTTTCTCGATTTTAGTCTTTTTTCCAATTTCAGTTTCATCGGTTTATCGATTATATATATATATATATATATATACACGATTTTCACGATGAAAAAATTGCCCCAACCAGGGTTCAAATAGCACCATCTCTTGAATAGAAGGTGAGGGCGCTAGCCACAACACTACGACAGGGTAAAAGTTAACACAACCTGTCATACATGTAAATAATCGAAGAAACGCATAAAGCTTTCGCGTCCAGAGGCATTTGTTAACTCTCCCACACTCGAGGTGATGACCAGCATTTCATTCAAACTATCTGGTCAAACGCTGGGTCCCACAAATGGAATATCATGCATGAATTTGCACGATTTTTTTATGATAGTTTCAATGAAATGCTGAAATGCTAACTACTGAGTTTGTCACAACACACGACTGTTTTAACGTACCCTCATATATAAAAATCCAAAGAGGCTCTAAGTCAGGTGACTGAGGTGGCCATGCAATCGATCCACTACGGCCTACCTAGCGTAGAGGAAAAGTTGCGTCTAGAAAGTTGCAAACAGCAATGGCATAGTGGGAAGTCGCCCCATCTTGCTGAAAGGTTACACCTCTCCTGTCAACACCAATAGCACTTAGTTGGGGAAGCAAAAATGTATGTTCGGACTGTATTCATATTTGTGTCATTAGAAGTTTGCTCAAAGAAACGAGTGTCCCTTAATTTCATTCCCTCGAAGTACAACCAGGGAATGTCAGTGGTATAGATTGTTTTAGGATTCTATCAGAATATTTCCCATTTGTTATGGAATCAATTATAATTAATGTAAATTATCTTACATACAACCCTCCATTTATAAATTCCATCATATCATGCATGCATATTGGCTACAATAGGATTAAATCCTTTGCCTGTGCTTCGAAAAAATACATCTATTATAATATATGCCATTTTTGTAACTAATATACTATATATATATATATATATTTTTTTTTTGAAGGAAAGAGGGGACAAAGGCAAATCAAGATCCGGGGTTTTCGAGATGCCTAGACACTCTGCGTTTGAAAGATGGGAGGTTATAGACAGGAGGAAAGATGGATTGAGGAAGATTGTTCCAGAGTTCGCCGGTTGAGTAGATGAAAGACTGAAAATACCGATTAACCCTTGCATTAGATAGTTGGACAGAAGAGGAATGAGAAAGTGTAGAAAGTCTGGTACTGCGTGCTCTCCTTAAAGGAGGAGGCATGCAGTTAGAGAGTTCAGAAGACCAATGTCCGTTATGATAGCGATAGTAAAGAGAGAGTGAGGCAACATTGCAGCGAAGAGAGAGAGAGATTGAAGACAATCAGTTAGAGGCGGGGAAATGATGAGACGAAAAGCCTTTGATTCCACCCGGTCAAGCACAGCTGTGTGGGTTGAACCATCCCACACATGAGAAGCATACTCCATACAGGGGCGAACAAGACCCCTGTACAGAGACAGCAACTGAGTAGGTGTGAAGAAACCGCGGAGGTGGTACAGCACACCTAACCGCTTAGAAACTGTTTTAGAAAGAGAGTATATGTGATCTTTCCAGGAAAGATCACGAGAAAAGGAAACACCAAGAATGTTAAGAGAAGAGGAAGGATTGAGTTGTGTGTTGTTGAAGGTAAGGTGATAGTCGTGTGGAAGATTGTGACGAGTAGACAGATGGAGGAACTGAGTTTTTGAGGCATTGAAAGCAACAAGGTTTTCTCTGCCCGATCAGAGATAACAGAAAGATCAGAGGTCAGGTGCTCCATAGCCGTACTACTCGAATCATGGAGTGACTGTTGAGAGGGACGCTTTGGGAAGCGGGTGGAGAAGTGAAGAGTGGAATCATTGGCATAGGAGTGAATAGAACAGGAAGTGCGAATTAAAAAATCATTAACAAATAAAAGGAAAAGAATGGGTGACAATACAGAACCCTAAGGAACACCACTGTTAATAGCCTTAGAAGAAGAACAGTGAACATCTACAACTGCAGCTATAGATCGGCCAGAAAGGAAATTAGAGATTAAGGCACAGATAGAAGGATAGAAACCGAAGGAGGGCAGTTTGGAAATTAAAGATTTGTGTCAGACTTTATCAAAAGCTTTTGATATGTCTAGCGCAATAGCAAAAGTTTCACCGAAATCCCTAAAGGAGGATGACCAAGAATCAGAGAGATATGCAAGAAGATCGCCAGTAGAGCGTCCCTTCCGGAATCCATACTGACGATCTGAAAGAAAATTGTGAGAAGAAAGGTGTTTAAGAATCTTCCTATTAAGGCTAGATTAAAAAATTTTAGAAAGGCAAGAAATCAAAGCCATTGAACGATAGTTGGGGGGGCGGGGTTGAGAGCGGTCACCTTTCTTTGGGACAGACTGAACGAAAGCCAACTTCCAGCAGGAAGGAAATGTACCAGATGAGAGACAAAGACAAAAGAGTTTGCCTAGGCAGGGTGTTAGCACAGAAGCACAATTCTTAAGAACAACAGGAGGCATACCATCATGACCATACGCCTTCCTAGAGTTGAGCCCAGATAGGGCAGAAAAAACATATTTAGAAGAGATTCTAATTTCAGACATAATAAAGTCAGAAGGGGGAGGAGATGGAGGAACAGCATCAGAATCGTCCAGGGTTGAATTGTAAGCGAAAGTTTGAGCGAAGAGTTCAGCTTTGTCAGGAGAAGAGACGGCAACTGTGCCGTCAGAATGAAAAAGAGGAGGGAAAGAAGAGGAAGTAAAGTTGTTGGAGAGGTTCTTAGCTAGATGCCAGAAAGAGCGAGAAGAATTAGAATTGGAGAGATTTTCACGTTTTTGGCGGATGAAGGAATATAATTTACGCATATATATATATATATATATATATATATATATATATATATATATATATAAAATTTGAAAAAAGTGCAAGTTCCACCATCTTACTGTCTGCAACACCTATGCAAGATATGAAAGGTGGAAATACGGACAAAAATGTCGTTACCACCACCCTCAAAAGAACGCAACAGGTGAACAGGAAAAACGAGCATCAAAGACTGCTACCAATTTTTTAGACGTAGCCAAGATAATTCAACTGCTAAATACCATCCAGCAAATACAAAGTCAGCTGACAAATATAGGAATCCGAGAGCCGGACAGAAAGCACACACACAGACACTTCATGCGATATCGGGACAAGAGAGGAAAATTCTCGGAGGATCACACGGCAACGAAATCGGCACCATCAATGGAAAACGAATCGGAACCACATGTATATAAAAATGATAGAGAAAAAATAAAAATAATCCTAGCCAACATTCAGAGCTTTAAGTTAAACCATTCCCCGGACAAAGTTTTATATCTGAAAGGACTCATGCAAGAAACCGGAGCAGACTTTGCATGCCTTACAGAAACCCATCTTAAGGACTGCCAGGCGAACTGTGAAAACTGTGAGTTCTGTGTTGACAAAAATAAAAATAAAAATTGACAACTAAACATACTCCGAGCCGACAAAAAAGTGAGGCGTAAAGGAGGGTGTGCTGTTTACACACGAGAAAGACATATGGCAGAAATGACTATAAGTACTTCAAACAGCTACGTAGAATGTGTAGCAGCAAAAGTTGAAAAATATATATATGGTAGGTACTAATTGTAATGTTTAGACCCCAAACACGCCAACTTCAAAATTCTCAGATCCCATTACAGAGGTCAGAAACTGGGTAAAAGATCTACATTCTCCAACCCCAAATATTTTTCTTTGTGGTGATTTTAATTTTCCATTCATGAGATATAAAAGGATAGGAAAAAATATATGTAAACATCAGAACAAGGGGGCCACACGGGAAGATCAGGAGCAGGTAAAAATGCTACTAGTTCTAGCCGATGAATTTATGTTACACAAGAAATAACAGAAAACACAAGAAAAAACAACTGCCTAGATTTGGTATTCACAAACAACAGCAACCAACTATATCCCCAACTATAATATCGGATCACAATATTATTGAATAACAACCAATATAAAAGCAACAGGAAAGGAAAGAACACGAACAACAGAAAGAAGCAAATAAGAAAATTTTAATTTTCACTCCAAAGCTATAAACTGGGAAGGTCTTGCATCCCGCATGGAAGTAATAGATTGGAAAAACCATCTTCAAGGCCAAGCTAACGTAAGAGATGCTAATAACCTTAGCGGAGAAAACGCTGGAAATTGTGGGAAGACATTCCCAAAAATGCAACAAAGGAAAGAGAAGCAGGTTCGAGAAAGAGGAAAGAGAAGCAAGTTCGAGAGACAAAAGAGGTCATTGTTCCGAAAGAGGAAAAGAGTGACTGCAAAATTAAGTAACTACAAAGACAACAACATCAGAAAAATATTAAATGATAAACTGCAGAGTACAGATTGCGTCATACAGGACCTAATTGAGAAGCATACAGAAAAAGGAGAAGACGACGCTATAAAAGCGATAAAGGTTAACTCAAAGTACTCCAATAATTTTGTAAAGAGGAAGTCGAAAAATCACACGACTATCGGACTTTTGAAAAATGAAAACACTGTTTTATCTGATGATCTAACAGAAGTATCTGAAATATTAAGAGCTCAGTACGAATCATCTTTCAGTATCCCAAAAACTGACAAATTGATATGCGATAGAAACGCGTTCTTTGAAGAAGAATTAAAAGGGGAAAGCATAACGGACTTCGAATTTACGACAGATGATATTACACAAGCTATAGGGAAACTAAAAGCACACTCAGCGGCAAGACCCGACAAATGGAATGCCACACTGATCAAAAACTGCAAGAATGCAATCGCTGAGCCCGTATATTGGATATGGAGACGATCACTAGAAACGGGAGAAATACCGGGCATCCTGAAAAGAGCGAGCATAGTCCCAATATATAAAGGAGGAGATCGATCCGAGGCCAAAAATTATAGGCCAGTGTCGCTTACATCTCATCTCACTAAAATATTTGAAAGAATAGTTAGAGAAAATACCTATGACTTTTTGGAAACTCAAAAAAAATTAAATGATAACCAACATGAATTTCAGTCAGGCAGATCATGCCTATCACAACTAATGGACCACGATAACAACATTCTTGATGCATTTGAAAGTAATGAAAATTATGATGTTATATACACAGACTTTGCCAAAACGTTCGACAAATGTGACCATGGAATCATAATACATAAAATGAAATATATGGGAATAACAGGAAAAGTAGGGAAATGGATATATAATTTCCTTAGTGAGCAGCGGCAAGCCGTTACATTTCAAGGAATATCTTCACCAGAATCAGAGGTCCTCAGCTCAGTACCACAAGGAACAGTATTAGCTCCATCACTCTTCATAATCATGCTAACTGACTGACATAGATGAGGACGTTACCAGAGACAGCACAGTAACATCCTTTGCCGATGACACAAAGATAAGTAAAAAAATAAGAAACCCAGAGGATATAGGATCTCTACAAACAGACATGAACAGAATCTACAAGTGGAAAGAAGACAACAATATGAAGTTTAACACTGAGAAATTTCAACTGTTAAGGTGCGGAAAAAGGGAGGACCTAAAATCCATGGAATACTATACAGTACCCCAAATGAACAGGATATTACAGGATATTACCTCTAATAAATTATGCAACTTACAATTAAATTAGCTTATAAAGTAGCTTATAAGGCCCAGTCATGCACATTTCATGTAAAGTATTAATAATTATTAATGAACACACAAACATATAAACCTCAAAATATAAATAGCTGGTAACACAGAAAATTGAATGAAACTTATTTCATTGAATTTTCTGTGACTGAAACTCTTGAGAAAGTTATTATTTTTATCATAATGAAAACATTAATATTAATTTTAATTCTTATGCATTGCCTCCCATAATAGTAATATCACGAAATTTGAAAAATTATGTCATATATTCATAATTCTATATTATATTGATAGATTAACTAAATATCCGCATCCGCATCCGCGGATAATGAAATTAAAAATCCGCATCCGCATCCGCAGATGTTGAAAAACTGACATCCGGTCCACCACTAATATATTATAATAATAATAAATATATATATATATATATATATATATATATATATATATATAGAGAGAGAGAGAGAGAGAGAGAGAGGGTCTGAGTGCTAGTTGCGCACTTCTAGCGCCAAATATATCAGAAATAGTAAGGGGCCCAAAATGCTTCCTCGTTGAAATCGCGTCGCTTGTTTTATGGCCCTCCCTTAAACCAAATTGATACTTCGATATGAGGTTATTTTTCTCGAAATATTTCGAGAGCTGCTGTGCTCAAGTATATATTTTTCCTAATGTTGGTAAGATGGATACAGGTCAATAATTCGAAGGTAGAGAGAGATCTGTCTCCTGATTTGAATTTGGACAAACTCGTGCCTTTTTAAGTACGTCAAAGAAAATACCATGACGGAGAGATGAGTTGAATATTACTGATAAAGGGAGAGATAAAATATCTGAGCAGTATTTAAAGACAGCGTTTGGAATCGAATGAACGTGACATGACTTGTTTTTAAGGGTAGGAATAACCGTTGGGACATTTCTGGAGAGATAGGAGGTAAAGAAAAAATATGAACCGGGTAATTATTATTAAGATATTCTTCGTAGCTGCGTGTCGAGGGCGCAATAAGATCAGCAGTATTTTTACTACGGTAGCAAAGTACTTATTTAGATGATTAATTGTATCTAATGGTTCGTTATAAATAGTAGTATTTGTTGTATATTGGTGGAAAAACAACTTTGTTCTTTCGTCCTATGTAAAGTTTCATTGATAAGTTTACATTGTTTCTTAGAATCGCCTTTGTATTCCTAAAATTTACTGCTGTAGTAGTCTGGTTTTGCTTTTTTGATTAGGGTATTTAGTTTGTATCTGTAACTGGTGTAAATTTCTTAGGGAATTGTGCCTTTTTTGACGTGTTTATAGGTAAAATGTTTTTGCCATATATGTAGCTTTTAGAAGAGGATTATGTAATCACGGCTTATTTTGTCTTTTATGGGTCGTGTTTATGGTAGTCACAGGACAAAGCTCGCTGAATATATCGTATAGTATGTCCGAGAACTTAATAATTTTTTCATTTATGTCGTCAGCTCCTTTGAGGAATTCGGACCTATAATAATCTATTGAGTCTAATTTCTGTTTCAGACCTTCTAAATTTACATTTGTTTTTCTGATTTTTATTTTGATGCGATCTGTCTCGGGGATTTTATGACCCTCATTTAACGCTAAAACAGCCAAAATGGTCAGAAATCCCCAGCAGAAGTACACCGGCTATATGGTTCAGATGACCTTTATATTAACATATAGTTTATTAAGGTTGAATACTCTATAGGAGACGTAACACGTGTACGGTAGCTCGCGTAATGGTTGGGCAGAAGCCATATGTTAACCATTCTGTTTATGAGCATTTTAAGGTTTCTGTGTTTATTTCATTTTAAAATATCAGAAATGAAATCGTACAGGAAGATTGCTTTATGCTGTTTTATATTATAAAGTCAATATTCTCCAAGAAATGAATAAAACCTCCATTTGGAGGCCGGTAGATACCAATTATATTTAAATTAGTATTTTCCAGGGCGCATGTTTCGATAAAGTCAGACATTTAATGTAAGATCAATGATTTGTGTATATGGAATGGATTTATGTATGTGATAAAGGTTAGGCTACGCTACATTGGATTATGCTAGGTTAAGTAATGGTAGGTTGGGTAGGGTTTAACTTAACCTGGCCTTAATCTACAGTAATTTAACGAAATCTAACCAAACCAAATATAACCTAACCTAACCTAGCCTATCAGAAATTATTATAACCCTGTCTAATCCCAGTACTGCTTAGAACTGGGTGCGTATATATATATATATATATATATATATATGATACACACAGATAGCTGGTGAGGGAAGCTATATTTTTGGGACCTCTTTGCGAGTGACCCGTTGCCCACGTCGGGCTAGCATCATGAAAAAGAAAAACTATAGTATTTGTCATTTACCATTACTTATTCAGACTATAGTGGATTTAATTTTCCTAGAAGAGTTCCTTGTTCTATGCACGGTCTGTGTGTATCATAAAAAACATCAGGGAACCGATCTGAGTTCATTCCCATATATATATATATATATAACGTAAAGAACGACGCTTGTATAGGAGATATTCCGCGCAAGACGAGAGAGAACGAAACAAATGAAAAAATGAGGTAACCACCCGGGAATCGAACCCGGGATCTTCCGATTGCCGGTCAGATGCGATACCATTACACCATGGGCCTCACTCTTCCAAATGCCGTAATTCTTCTACATACTCGCAGAAACCAATGCCCCAAGGGGGCACCTCCCGCATGCCGTAACATTATATACATTCAACTGCAAAGAACACGCAGTATAAATAACGTAAAGAACGATGCTTGTATAGGAGATATTCCGCGCAAGACGAGAGAGAGAACGAAACAAATGCGGGAGGTGCCCCCTTGGGGCATTGGTTTCTGCGAGTATGTAGAAGAATTACGGCATTTGGAAGAGTGAGGCCCATGGTGTAATGGTATCGCATCTGACCGACAATCGGAAGATCCCGGGTTCGATTCCGGGTGGTTACCTCATTTTTTCATTTGTTTCGTTCTCTCTCTCTCGTCTTGCGCGGAATATCTCCTATACAAGCGTCGTTCTTTACGTTATTTATACTGCGTGTTCTTTGCAGTTGAATGTGTGTATATATATATATAATACACACACACACACACACATCGGGTTGGCAAAAAGAAGGGAGACCTCGAACTTTGGCTGTAAAATCCAAAGTTATGGTAGATTTCATTATTTTTTCCACAACCCACAACTAAGTAAATTTCCTATGCGGTGAGCGGATTTCAAAGAAAACTAATGAAAATTATGGATTTATTGAACATTTCTTTATGCCACTGGAAATTCTCCATTTACATTACTACTGCATTGTATGTGCAGATAAAAAGTTACAAAGTACTCACATATGGTGCTACCTTGATGTTAAAAAAACTGCTCGATATGTTTACCACGAATTTCTACAACCTTTTTCAGTCTAGGAAGGAACTCATCTATGGCTTTATTGATTTGTTCTTGTGTTAGCTCATCCCATTTTTCCAGGGGGACTGTGGTGCCTGTGGAGTTAGAAGACACGATGCGTACAAGTATACAGTACGACCTTGGCAGGAATACTTAAATTTTGGAATGACGCAAAATAATATATCAAAGTTATAAAAATTTATAATTGTGATTTCATAATGACGTTAATGGGGGTTATTCATATGATGTAATGTTGACGGATGTATGCTACATGAGAACTCCATTTTCTGTGTTTGTTAAATTGTATTCAATCAAAAATGGTGCGGTTAGAGAAACCTGCCACAATTTGTATCATCATATTCGTTTTTCTCAACAAAAACTACAATAAAATATCAGTGGCCCAATGGCCCATTGTAAATTATCATTTTCACTCCACCCTAATATATATATACACAAAGTGTAACAAAAGTCAGATCTCATTGGGAAATAAGATATAACAGAACTGATTGTGATAAGTTTGCATGCATTACGTGCAATTGTTTGGAAGGCAATTTAGGCATGTACTGGATTAACTGGTAAGTTGATTGTATTCTTTGTAATGTATAGTTAAAACTATTTTCTCCTTCAATTCTGTTATATTTTATTTCCCTATGAAAACAGACTTTTGTTACACCCTGTATATATATATATATATATATATATATATATATATATATATGAAATTATTTCACGAAAGACACGTGAAAAATATTTATGATGAATATATATATATATATATATATATATATATATATATATATATATATATATATATATATATATATGAAATTATTTCACGAAAGTGACACGTGAAAAATATTTATGATGAATAGCACCACTTGAGCACTTGAGCACCACTTTGTGTTTCTTTTCCCTTCGTTGTTTTATTCATCATATATATATACACAGTGGCGCTCATAATTATTCGTACAGAGAACTATTTCAGTTATATTCGTACCATGCAAAGAATAGTTATGAAAAGTTTACCGTTCGTTTGGAAAAATTTAACAAATAAAAAAATTAGTTTAACTCCAACATATAATGTAAAATGTCAAAGAATTTGAGGAAAATAAAAAAAAAGTTAAAATGCAAACGTTTTCATACATTTACTTACAAAATTATTTCGTACTTTGTGTGTCCACCTTTTGCTTGAATGGCTTCACTGATTTGTTTTGGTATTTTTCTACAAGGTTTCGACATCTCTCAGTAGAAATTTTAGCCCATTCTTCTAAAGAAAAAGTTTGCAATTCATTCAGATTCGAAGGGTTTCTCTTGCGGACACCCTTTTTAAAATCAAACCATAAATTCTCGATTAAATTTAAATTTGGGCTTTGACTGGGACACTCGAGAAGCTTGACATTCTTTCACTGAAATTATTTTATGGTGCTCTTACTTTTATGTTTTTGGATCATTATCTTGTTGCAGTACCCAACTGCGACCCATTCGCAACTGCCGAACTGAAGGCAATTTCCTGATATTTCTTGAATTCAAGATTCCATTGATGACAACAAACTTTCCTGGACCAGAAGCACTAAAGTATCCCCCAAAAAGCAACCTACCACCACCATATTTAACTGTAGGAAAGGTGAACTTTCTTACAGAATGCAAATCCATCATTTTGATGATCCTTAGCGTACTTTAAACGAGCTTCTTTAAGCGCTTTTCGTAGCAGAGGTTTGCTTCGTGCAACTCTTTCATGCAGATAATTTTTTCTCAATGTACGACGTACAGTAGAGGGATCTTAGACAGTCTTCATGTTTTGCAAATATCACTCGCAGTCATTCGTGGATTCGCAGCAGCCATTCTTTCAATCCGTGTAGCCGTACGTTCCGAAATTTTACAAGGTCGTCCACATCTTGGTAGAGTTTTGATTGTTCCAAAGCTTTTCCATTTCTTTATAAGTGCAGCAACCGTCTCCTATCTTCCTATAATTCTTTCCAGACTCGTGCGCGGCAATAACGGATCTCTTAAGATCCGTAGACAGCTCTTTACCACGACGACCCATTGATTACTAATGGCTCGTACAGTCATTCGTCTTCCATAAAGATTCGTAGAGAAAATTATAGAATTCAGAATTGCCAACAATCTCTAATTAATAAACAGCCAACTACTGATAAAATTTATAAATTCTTGAAGCCTAAAGCAGACGCACACAAAGTATTAATAATTTTGCAAATAAATGTACAAAAACTTTGGGGTTTTAACTTTTTTTAATTTCCCTCAAATTCTTTGATATTTTACATTATATGTTGGAGTTAAACCAATTTTTTATTTGTTAATTTTTTCCAAACAAATGGTAAACTTTTCATAACTATCCTATGCTTTGTACAAAAGATAAGGACGAGTATAAAACTGAAATAAACATTTTTCTCTACTTATGAGCGCCACTATATATATATATAAAAGGTGATTTTTTTTTGTAACGTTTAACACTTTAAAAGGTTTGTATTTTTTTATTAACTGAAATAAAAGCAACCAATTTTTAGTGTAGCTTTGCTACACATGAGAAATTAGTCCCCTAGTGCAAAATATGCTCTATGTGATGTCTTATCAGCTCATTAACTCTTTCCAAACGAACAACAAAATTTTGCAGTACTCTGTACAGAGTATTATGATAAATGAATATCATCATACCATGAAAAAGGGGCTATAATGAATGTTCGGTTACGTTAGATTAAGTTAGGTTAAATTAGGTTATGCTGAGTTCGGTAAGGTTTAAATTAACCTAGATTTAACCAAACGTGACATACATACGTTTAGATATATATAGTGGCGCTCATAAGTACCCATACAGAGAAATATTTCGGTTATATTCGCGCGCTCCGAAAGGAGCGAGCGAAGCGAAACCCATCCTGGCTATTATATTATTATATAATTATTATTATTAAACCGGCAAATTTTGAGAATTTTTGAAAAATCTCCATATCCGCTGAACCGATCTATTCCAAATTTAATGTACATTTTTTGAAAAAAGTTCGCCTAGAAACATAAAATATAAACTTACTAGTTATTATATTTTTTATTTTAGTCTTTATTGGTAACAATATTTATGTTGCTTGTTGGGACTAACGATGTTAAGATTTCCAGGTCAGAGGAGCTAATAGAAAAATACAAGCGGTTGATTGGACTTTAAAGGATAAGACTAATAACTTTTTTTTTTCCCAGGAATTCTTCCGAGAATATCAAGATCAGACGACTTTTTCAGCAGAGCTACTTACATGAATAATATTCTTAAGTCCCTTTGCCAACAGGAGAATGTTGAATTCGTCGATTTGTGGTGTCATTTTTATAATGTCATGTGTTGAATTTTAATATGAAATTTATAATGATTTAATAAAAACTCATAAAGCATTATTTCAAAACGGAACCAAAATCATAACCGTTACAAGGAAAGGAAAAAGTAGTACCTCAAAAGGCCTTGCGGCCCATACCGTTACTATTGTCGAGGAGGCAACCAATCAATTGTAGGTCTACGAGATTTTAAAATATCTTGTTTGGGTCAGTCTCGTTACGGGGTCTGTTAAGAGGAGGGTTTTTTTAAGATGTAATTTGTGATTTAAAGTTACATCTTAGGATTTATTGGTAGATCATTTAAATTTAAATCCGAAAAAAAACAATGCTAACATTATATAATTCTTTAGTACTCCCCCGCCTGGAATACTGCGTTCAGTTCTGGTCCTCATATTTGCCGCAGGACATAGACAGAATGGAAAGTGCAGCGACGGGTTACAAAGATGATTCCCAGACTTAGAAACAAGTCATACGTTGCCTGTTTAGAAACGTTAAATTTATTCTTACCTGTAAAAAGGCAGATTCGAGATTTAATCCAGGTGTTTAAAATGATTAAAGGTTTTGATAATGTCGGCAACGAAAAATATTTCACCTTCAAAAATGCAAATAGAACTGACGCCACGGTAATGGTCTCAAATTAGTCGACAAACATTTTAATTCTAATGAAATATTAATGCAGAAAGTACGAAACAGCTTGTCATTTAGCTTCGTTTGTACAGAATCTAAAGTTCCTTATAATCGTGTTTGCTTTAGCACAGTGACTTCAATATTGTTTTCTTATGTCCGAGTCGTCACTCAATGAGCTGGTGACAATTTGACCCAGATACTTAAATTCTTGTACTTGTTCTATTCGTTCAGGTCTCATTTTGATTTTATGTTTAGCTTATATATATAATTATTATATATATAAGCTAAACACAAAATCAAAATAAGACATGAACGAATAGAGCAAGTACAAGAATTTAAGTATCTGGGTCAAATTGTCACCAGCTCATTGAGTGACGACTCAGACATAAGAAAACAACATCGAAATAATATAAATGTATTATTTACTAAGTAACTGGTGATACACTAAATGGCAATTTGTTGGCAGTACTAATGTTTACTAACAAAATTATACATTTTATAATTCATTATGATGAAATTTACCTCGTTAATTAAACAACGAAGTGATATAGATGAAATAATGAGGAGAGGATTAAATGAGAGCTTGACCTTTCAACCCTGTGGCTGCAGCCTAACCACTTCTGCGATAAAAGGCTAGCTAAAACAAGCTTTCAAGCACACAGCTAATCCCCCAACCCCTAAAACTGGTGGTTCAAAGATGCTTTTTAACTTACCCAACTTCCACATTGGGATTCAGGGATTAACCCCTTCCGCACGACTTTGCCTCAGCAACGTATGGTGCAATATACGACTTTCATGACGAACGCACGCTCGTCATCGTAGGGAAGGGGTTAAACCTTCATTTATTGCTATCCACATAAATTCATTATTCCATTATATTACATTAACACGGCACTGGGCTACGTCGCAGCCACGTCACAACACCACTTCCCCTTAGTTCAGCGAGGTTAAACGACGTTGCGTCTATCCAGTAGTTGAATGGGTGACCGTCCAGTGTGTTCAGATGATGTAGCGATCCGTGGTTCGGATCCTACGCAAAGCTGTAGGTCCTCTCCGTCACATGTTACAAAGAAGGTTAAACAAATTTAAATATTATTATTATTATTATTATTATTATTATTATTTCCTGAAAACGTGGTATAATTATTCCTTTCAGACAAATGATTTTGAAATACAGATATTGGAGGCATATGAAATTTTAATTTAGTATCCCACGAAATATTTTTAGTTTATTTTTTTACTGAATATCTTGAGAAGGGAAACTGTATTTCCTCGCTTCCGAGTGGAAAAAAATATATGTTCATTCAGCGCCTAGTAAGGGGTTCCAAAAAACCTTAGTCCCCCCATTTGCAGCTTACATGTTTACTTGTATCGAAATAGTTTTTAGTGATTATAAAAACATATAAAATTCTTTATTTATTGCAGGTATTAAAATTACTCTAGCTGATAAAGTGATAATATAATGGCAATAACATTTCGGGAAGCTCGTGATGCTGGAGCCACCTTTATAACACGTTCATGGGTTGCCAAAAAGTTGCGAAGAAGTGAGGATTTCGTCAAAAGAAATTGGAATAAAACTTTGGATGAATGTGAAATGGATACAACCAAATCTGGGCGCCCAAATTTGCCACTCTCTCAGTAAACAAAGGACATCATTGAAAGCGGTACGCGTAAGCGGAAAAACAGCTGTGCTAAACTTTCTAGAGAGATCGTTAGTGGTGAGATCATTCGACTGTACCGTCATAGGCAAGGTTTAAAGCCTTGGCATGAACTTCCAAAGCCAAGAAAAACTCAACTTAACATCGATGACAGAATGTGGTTTGTCCATTATCTTGAAGATTGGGATGTGGATGATTTCATGCATTTAGCTGTCTCCGATGAATTTTTTGTTTACTTAACACGTCGGCCTAACTACCAAAATGATCGAGTGTGGGCCACAACACCAGATGAAATCGATGACAATGAACATTATCGCGAATTATTAAAAAGTCCAGACTGTGTTGGTGTGTTTGTTTTGTTCACTGCAAAGAAGCTCATGTGGGTGCTGAAGCCAAATGGTCAGAGTTGGAATGGACAGTATTTTCGTGATATTATTCTATCCCAGCATGTCATTCCTTTTCTAAGAAACCCAAACAATGTTATGGATGTCGATCAGGTCACACTTCTGCACGATAAGGCCCCCCGCTTTAAGGCATTAGGCACTCAACAGTTGTTGCGGAACCATGAGATCGATTTCTTTGGAAATGAAGAATGGCCAGGAAATTCTCCTGATCTGAACGTCTGGGAACACATTGGATCAGTTATAAAGGACAAGGTTGAATGTCTCTTGTTTCAAGAACCTGCAGCAGATCGATTTTCGAAGGATACAATGACGCAACATATTGAAACTGTTTTAGCAAATTTGCGTAACGATCAAGATCTATTCACGTCACTTTTGGCAAGCTACCCAAAGCGAATTCAGACTGTCTTGGAAGCCAATGGCGGGAACACCAAGTTTTAATTGTTTCTCATTAAATGCAGGATTAAATTCTCTTTTGTAAGGTATGTTTAGTTTTACTGTACCTCTAATGGTTTAGGCCATGGGCGGGGGGGCTAAGTTTTATTGGAGCCTCGTACAACTCCTTCTCATCTAATATAACCAATCAGGTCAAATAAATTAGTGCTGTGGGCGTGGCTTTAATGGTAACAAATGATACAGCCAGGAGTGAATGTGATGATTATTGGTTGTCATTCTAAGCCTTTAAAATATGTATTTTTCATTAAATTGATGGTTATGTTACCCAGCTTTTATTTCCCGATACTTGGAATGGACCCCCTCATGGTTCCCTGCTTTGGGATCGCAGCAACAACCAGGCTGCAGCCGCCTCCTAATCCAGATTTCACTTTCATACAAGGAAGTCGTTAAACATTCATAAACTACCCTACCAGACTTGTCTACAAGTCATTTTTGTCGAGTCTCAAGTAAGTCACGAGTCACTGAGAGCAAGTCTCAAGTCTTTTTAGCGAGTCTCAAGTCAGCATGGATAAATAATAGTTTATTCACATAGTATTTTAGTACTATGTTCAAAAGCTCTGAAACTAAATGCCTAACTGTTCGAGTAAATTAAACCTTACTTATCTCTGCATCTGGCTGAGTCTGCCTCACCACCTTACGCGTCCACTGGGCTAACACTGTTACACTATGCCAGGGGTCCCCAACCTTTTCAATGCGGCGAGCACCAATTTATTTTCTAGAA
Source organism: Bathynomus jamesi (assembly GCA_023014485.1). Taxonomy (NCBI): domain Eukaryota; kingdom Metazoa; phylum Arthropoda; class Malacostraca; order Isopoda; family Cirolanidae; genus Bathynomus; species Bathynomus jamesi. The sequence goes on along the minus strand of JAJOZX010000747.1, from coordinate 748,807 downwards.
TATTAAGCGAACACCACTATAATTTTACAAAAATAAAGACTAGCTAATGTGAAATGAAAAGAAACGAACGTCAACGTTATTACAAATGTTTTAATACATTTAAGAAGAAAACGATTTTTAAAAAAATTAAATTACTTTTACAAACCAACAACGTCCTTTTATCTAACACTAACTTAATAGATATGCAATATTATTTTGAATATGCTACAGTACCTCACATTATAAGAAAAGAACCGTTTTTACAGTACCAGAGTCGTTAACTGACATGTGATAGTTCTGGGATCAGGTGACATATTTTCATATTATTGCCAAAATGAAGCAAAATAAATGTACAAGGTGATGCACTAAAACTAGAACTGGTGCTCGTGAGCACGATTTTAATAATTGTAGAAGAGCACCGTGAGATTCTCCAAGAGCAGAGTGGTGCTCGCGAGCAACAGGTTGGGAACCCTTGCACTCAGAGGTGGATTAAGACACCTTGGAGCCCCGGGGCAATGAAGAATATGGGGGCCCTTTTCTATAGCTTTTTATTAACAATACATGTACATGTACAGTGCATAGTACATTTACACGAACTATATGTACGGTGCTCAGGCTAATTGAGAAACAAACTTAAAAGAACCTTAGCACAGTGTATTTTGTCGTTTGCCAAAACCAAACAGTATTAAACAAACTTTACTTTAGCAGGGGTGGATTTAGAGCGTCTTCCACCGTCTTCTGGAAGACGGTCAGAATTTTCAGTGAATTTTTTATTATATGATATTTTAATAATATATAATATATATAATATTTAATTATATAATATTTTGATAAATATGATGTAATTTTCCATTGTTTTATTTTTATCTTTCATTTCATTTAAAAATATGTTATAGCAACTTGAAAATGTACTTCTGCCAAAAAGGTGCTAGCGAAAATTTCAAGATTTACAATAGTTCCGTACGCATTTTTTACTTTTCAAATTTTGGAAGACGGTCAGCCCAGAAGGCTGGATCCGCCCCTGTTTAGGGCCTATAAAGCATAAAATAAAACAGGGAATTTGTCAGTTTATGTACTCTGTCATATTTAATCAAAGAAGTTTGCGAAATCTCGAATTATATCATCAAAACTCAGTTGATTGAGGGACCCTCAAGCATGGGAGCCTGAGGCTTCAGCCTCAATAGCCTCAGTGATAATCCGCCACTGCCTGCAGTATGCTCTCTATCCTTGTCATAAAAGACATGACCCGCCCACGCCTATTTACTGTTAAGAACTTAGCTTTACCAATATATTCTTCTAAAGATGTGACTTACCCGTGCTAATTTCTTATTCTTGATTTTAATAAGCATTGTTATTTATCTCCTTCCAACTGTTCCCTTACTCAAGGGCAGTGTTGGGCGCATTACTTTTTTAAAGTAACGGCGTTACCGTTACTTGCAATAGAGAGCAACGTCATTACCGCTACAGTTACTTCTATGGAAAAGTAATGCGTTACAGTTACCGTTACCGTTACTTTTATAATAAACTAGAAAATATAGTATTTCTCAATATAAGAATACGATATATCGCAATTATAAAAGAATTTCTGAATTTCGAGCAAATATTTAATTAAGGTCAGATATATAATACAATGAAATAATACCTGATTTTAGACTTATACTTAAATAATAAGCAATACAATTTAACAATTTTACCATTCGAAATAATAATAGCGGTCAAATGATCTTAAGTAAAACACTAAAACTGTAAAATAAAATTGCTCTTTGCAATTAGTATTACAAAAACGATAATTATTGAACAGAATATTCTAAAATAAATCGTGAATAAAAAAATTACAAAATGCCTAAAGGATTAATGGATTATTCATATCAGAAAAAAATAGAAATCTTAAAACTATTGCTGAATGTCTTTCATGAAGACATTGTTACATTTCAGAAAAACTAATTTTGCAAAAATGTCCTTTTTTGAGGACAGTCTGTCCACATGTTGAATCACTTAGTGTCACGAGTGTTGTGTTCAAACATGTTTGTATACGTTTAGTGTGAAGCCATTTTCATTCATATACGTTTCCAAGTTGAGCATATAAGAAAGTAACGAGTAACGAATAATGACTGAAAATGAAATGAAAAGTAACGGCGTTACCAATTTCGTTACAATATAAAATAACGGCGTTACCGTTACAAAATAAGTAACGGCGTTACTCCCAACACTGCTCAAGGGGACCTTACTTATCTTTTCTTTACCAATTGATGTTTTTATTAAAAGGAAATACAGTACACACCGAAGGTCATATTCATTACATATATACCAAAGTTACATATAATTTAGGTGATGCAAACAGCAAAAGTGTGCATTTATCTATGATTATATATTTTTTTTATGCAGGAAGGAGGGGCCAAGGGCGAATGCCTTCAAAAGCCCCCCCCCCCCCAATAAAAGAAGAGAGCCAAAATCAAAGACCAGGGTTTTCGAGATGCCTAGACACACTGCATTTGAAAAATTGGTCATAGATAAGGGAAAAGATGGATTGAGGAAGATTGTTCCAGAGTTGACCGGTCGAGAAGCTGAAAGATTGGAAGTACCGATTAACCCTTGCGTTAGAGAGTTGGACAGAAAAGGAATGAGACTGTGTAGAAAGTCTGGGGCTGCGTGCTCTCCTTAACCCTTCAAATACGGGAAGCGTACATTGACGTACATTAAACCCTTCCCCTGTAGCGGAAGGGTTAAAGGAGGAGGCGTGCGGTTAGAGGGTTCAGAGGAGCAGTGTCCGTTATAATATCGATAGTAAAGAGAGAGTGAGGCAACATTGCGACGAAGAGAGCGGTACTGACACTAGCGTAGCTAGAGGGGGGCGGAGGGGGCGGTCCGCCCCGGGCGGCACTTTTGGTCTACTGCAATGAAAAAAAAAGGTGAAGGATCACGAGATGCTGAATTGCCATACGAAACTGAGTTGGCGAGAGAAATGTTTTCTTCGCTGGACAGAGTGATCCAAGAAATAACTTTGAGATTTCAACAGCTTCATGAACTTGCTGAGAAATATGCCTTCCTTACCCCGTCGAATCTTTTGGATGATAAATATGAGTGTCAACTAGATCACGATGACATTGATAAGGAAGAGTTCCTCGTTGAGAGAAAAAGACTTCAGCATTTTATTGCTGTTGCTGCTACGCAAGACGAAACAGAGACGTGGAAGAAATGCCCCTTGAACTTTTGCAGTTTATTCAAAAGTATAATCTTGGTAACTCGGTTCCAAATATTGTAATACTGCTGCGGATTTTTCTCACAATTGCTGTTAGTGTTCCTAGCTGTGAGAGGAGTTTTTCTAAACTAAAACTGATAAAGAATTACCTAAGATCTACTATGAGCACCTTGCGGTTGAGAAATCTTGCCATACTGTCTATAGAACAACAATTGACAGACGAAATAGACTTCGACAATGTCATCGAAGATTTTGCTAACAGAAAAGCAAGAAAAATAACTGTAGAATGTTGTAGTTAATTTTTTCACTTCAGAAGTAAACATGTCCTAATATTTTTCACAGGTTTTTTTCTATACGTCGTTTTCACTTTTTGTTTAAGTATGTTTGTTATGTGTATTGTGTTGTGTTTCAGGGGGGCGGCAAACTCAAGGACCACCCCGGGCGGCACAAACTCTAGCTACGCCACTGGGTACTGAAGACAGTGAGAGATGGGGAACTGATGAGACGAAAAGCCTTTGATTCCACCCGGTTAAGTACGGCTGCGTGTGTTGAGCCACCCTATACATAAGAAGCATACTTCATACAGAGGAAGACAACACCCCTGTACAGAGACAGCAACTGAGCAGGGGTGAAGAAACTGCAGAGGCGGTACAGCACACCTAACCTCTTAGAAGCTGTTTTGGAAAAAGTGTATATGTGATCTTTCCAGGAAAGATCACGAGAAAAGGAAACGCCAAGAATGTTAAGAGAAGAGGAAGGACTGAGTTGTGTGTTGTTGAAGGTAAGAGGCGGGCGGCACGCGGCTAAACCCAGCTGTTCATCCTTCCACACAATAAAAAAAATTGGCTGGTAGATAAATGGGTACCCTGGGTAGCCTAGTGGTTAAGACGCTGGGCTGCTGGTGGAGTGTGGTTCTGACTCCACGTTAAACTGTAGGTCTAAGGTGGAGTGACAAGCTTTAACTTTGTCAGAATGAACAATTCGGGCAGAAGCTAAAACAAGGTAAACCAAGGTTATGTCTAGCGTAATAGCAAAAGTTTCACCGAAATCCCGAAAGGAGGATGACCAAGAGTCAGAGAGATACGCAAGAATAACGCCAGTAGAACGCCCCTTGCGAAACCTATACTGACGATCTGAAAGAAGATTGTGAGAAAAGAGGTGTTTAAGAATCGAAACTTTAGAAAGGAAAGAAATCAAAGCAATTGGACCATAGTTGGAGGGTTGAGAACGGTCACCCTTCTTTGGGACAAGCTGAATGAAAGCGAACTTCCAGCAGGAAGGAAAATTACCAGATGAGAGACAAAGACGAAAGAGTTTGCCTTTAGGCAGGGTGTCAGCACAGAAGCACAGTTCTTAAGAACAACAGGAGGAACACCATCAGAATCGTACACCTTCCTAGAGGTGAGCCCAGATAGGGCAGATAAAACATCTTTGGAAGAGATTCTAATTTCAGCCATAATAAAGTCAGAGGGAGGTGGAGATGAAGGAACAACACCGGAATCATCCATAGTTGAGTCGGAAGCGAAAGTTTGAGCGAAGAGTTCAGCTTTGTCAGGAGAAGAGACGGCAACTGAACTGTCGCAGTGGAAAAGAGAAGGGAAAGAAGAGGAAGTAAAGTTGTTGAAGAGGTTCTTAGTTAGATGCCAGAAAGAGTGAGAAGAATTAGAATTGAATAGGTTTTCGTATTTTTGTCGAATGAAGGAATTTTTGGCGAATCGAAGAACAGGTTTTGCACGATTCCGTGCAGAAATACAAACTGAGTGAGAGTCAGGAGCTGGATGGCAACATTACCTCCTGAAAGACTCCTCTCTGTTGCGGATAGCATTATAACAAGTAAAGTTAAACCAAAGTTTTTTGCATTAGTAGTAGGAATAAAATATGGAATGTACGCCTTCATGCCCCCCCTCCGTGATGCGTTCAGCACACCCGGAAGGGCCCCGGCCATGGAATCGGTAATCATTCTATGGAAATACTGCCTAAGGTCCTCCCAATCAGCGGCACCAAAGTGCCAAAGGCGCCTCCTCTTGGGAGGATCCAAAGGCCGAAATGAAGCGATAGGACAGGAAATAGATATAAGATTGTGATCGGAGGAGCCCAACGAAGAAAATAGTTTGACAGTGTAAGAAGAAGGATGAGAGATAAGAAATAAGTCCAGAATGTTGGGCCTATCTCCAAGGCGATCGGGGATACGAGTAGGGGGCTGTACAATCTGCTCTCGGCCATTTAGGATAGAAAAGTTGTAAGCCATTGTTAGTGAAATAGGAGGAAATCCAAAGGTGGTGGTGAACATTGAAATTTCTTAAAATGGAGATTTCAGCAAAGGGAGGGCGAGATAGAATGTAGGCCACTTTGAAAGTGAGGTAGTCAAAGAATTTTGGATAGTCAGTAGAATTAGGAGAAAGGTAAACAGCGCAAATGTATTTAGTTTGAGATTGACATGTAAGCCGTAGCTAGAGGGTATAGAATTCGGAAGATTTGAATTCGGGAATACGAGAACAAGTTAGGCCATTGCCAGGGCCCAAGTTTGGCACCTCCAAGCCCTGGTAGTCCATCACATTTCGGGCCCCCTTCTCCTAGCTCTAAAGATAAACATTACTTTTTCACTCAAATTATTTGTTGTTAAATCAAATAAACGATAAATATCAAGTATTTTAAGTATAACATAGTAGAACGCAAAAAACAACTTTTTTCTACGTGAAGGTCAAAATATGATAATAAAAACCCACTCTAATAGACAGAGTTTATTTCCACAACAGTTTCGATGCCCACTAGCATCCTCTTCGGGTGGATTAGTTTTTCTGTATCCACCCGAAGAGGATGCCAGTGGGCATCGAAACTGTTGTGGAAATAAACTTTGTCTATTAGAGTGGGGTTTTATTATCATATAGTAGAACGTCTTCAAATTGAAACTACTACTAATAATTCATTGCATGTAAACGACATTAAATGGATAAAATATTACAAAAGTAGCTAACTTTATTTTATATAAATATTCAACTAAAACAAACATAAGTATAAAAATAAATTTTCAACACTCAGGCCAGGCCAAATAGTGTACTGTCGTAAAATTTTATGCCAAATTCGCGAGTTATCACCAAACGGGGCATTTTTTCTAACTTGTAGAATATTCTACACTGACGTTGTATAGATTCTATGTGAGGTCGATCGCGCCAATGAGTAATGCAAAAAAATTCTATATTTTACCCATTTATTCATTCAGTATGAAGCCTCTGAGCCACCATGCGGCTCCCAGGCCCCTCAGCTTCCAGGGCCCCGGATGAACTCTCTCTTCTGTCTCCCCCATGCTTGGGCCCTGGTCATTGCGTACATATACACAACATCCACTTTTGGAGTGAAATTGAGTATAGAGAAAGTAAGAAGGTACAGAAAAGGGGTTGCTGTCAGTCGTCCCAGACACCCGAGTTTCAGTGAGGAAAAGAAGAGGAGGTTTAGAGGAGGAGAGGTGGTGTTCATCAGATTGAAAATTTGAGAAAAGGCCACGAATGTTACAGAAATTAATGAAAAGTGAATTTGGCAGAGGCCCAGAACATCTCGAATGGGCGGTAGCAGATCCAGCTCCACTACCTAGGTCTGCGTTCCCGGTATCGGCAGCGGGGGAGCCAGAAGTGAGGACATTTATGGTCCCCTCCCTAGAGGACTCTGAGGCTCTTGAAGTTGATGCCATTTTTTTTTTTAAATTTTGAGAAGATTATGTAGTGTGTAAAATGCATGTATATGTAGTGAGGAATAGGGAGAGAAGTGTGTGTTTGAGAGCATGCTGGACTGCTCACAGGGTAGATGAGACACGGAAAAAGATTAGCTAAGGAGGACAGTGACGGGAGAAACGGAAGTTCCTGCACTCCCTATCTTCTGTCTAGCGTTCCCCCCGGAGTACTTCCCTGGTCGATTGGTGTCTACAATCTCCTCCTGGTGGAAGCTATATTAAAGTTACATTCTACCCCTTTCGGAAGTACACGGACGACTGCTCCAAGGCCAGATAATAAGGTACGCCCATCTGGGCGTGAGAACTGGTCCCACCGGTGACGTAACAATAACGATATGGACTCCAAACTCGAGAGATCTTAGATGTTTCGGTCCAACTAATCACAAGCCAACATTAGAATAATGGGCGGAGCTTATTTTACATTTTGATAATAAACGGCCTATAGTTACTTGCACATTTACTGAAAAGTTGACATGAGAGAAAAATAATGGAGTTATTTCAGTCAAGTCGCAAGTCAGAATATTACAAGTCTCAAGTCAAGTCGCAAGTCTAGAGAGGCAAATCTCGAGTCGAGTCAAGTCTCAAGTCGGACTCGAGTCCCTATCTTTGCACCCTACACCCACCCTCTCCACACCATTCTCATCGCATCCTCTCGCTTCTTTCACACCGTCAATTCGTCTTTTACGCAGTCTTCCCCTCATACGTCTCTCTTGCCACTTTGTTACTAACGCCTTTTCAACATGTACTCACCTCCCCATCCTCTCTACATGACCAAACCACCTCAACAGACTGGTATCCAAAGAACTATCACACCACACCTTCGCTCGCCACTTCATTTCTAATTCTATCGTTCTTCCATTTACAATTGAGACTGTCTAGGTCAATCACTATCATCCTAGTCCTCTTGCATACACCCTGTATCACAGCCTCCTCGATACTGCAGAGTTGGCATAGTAATCCCTCCATGAGGCTGAGAGCATTGGTAATGAAGAGACTGCTGTCTATGAATGCAACGAGACAAATATTGTAGTTATATGCATTGTCCTAAAAACAAATGCCGACGGACACACATACGTACATTATATATATATATATATATATATATAATATATATATATATGTATATATATATATATATATATATATATATATAAAATGTCGACTGTATCAACTGGTATAATATTGTTTGCGCAGTGTGGTACGCTCAATTGTCGTCTAACGTTTGCGTAGAAAAGTTGCTGCAGTTCAAACAGCGTGCTAATGTAATTTTTTTTTTTAGAAATTAGAAAAAAACGGCGCAACAAGTATATAGAAAAGCTGCAGTGTCACAAGTGAGGGCATATGAATGGCGTCGACGGTTCAAAGAAGGGCATGTATCTTTGGAAGATGAACCTCGCCCAGGAAAACTATCCACCAGACAGACACCAGAAGTAATTAAAAAGGTGAGGGAAATGATGCATACAGTTCGTCACCAACCCAGCAAACATGCTCATATGGGCCCCACGTGGGCAACATATGGGCTTGGCACGGGATCCATGTAGTACCCATATGGGTACCATGTATATACCACATGGGTCCCACATAGAGCCCATATCTTGCCCACTTGAATACCATTTATAAACCACATACGGCCCATCAATAGTCTATATGGGCTCTATATGGGACCCATGTGGTATATACATGGATCCCATGGCCATGCCCACGTGGGGCCCATATGGGCATGTTTGCCGGGAAGGGATCGTGAACTTGCAACTGCTGCTAACATCCCTGTTGGGTCATGTCACGCTGTGTTAACTGAGGATCTTAATATGCATCACGTGTGTCAACATAACATGTACCACGACTCCTCACGGATAATCAACGCCACGAACGAGAAACAATTTGTAGAGACGTGATTATTGCAGCAAATTCAGATCCTACTCTGCTAAAGAGAACAACAACGAGGGACGAGACTCGTCGTTTTCTATACGACCACCAAAACAAGCGAGAATCCTGTGTGGTCTATCGCGAGAGCTCTCCACGTTGCTTCGGTTGCAAAATAGGACAGTCGCCGTTTATAAAAATGTCTGGCTCAGCACATTACTTTACCCAAATAAAAAAGTAACATTTTCTCTCTCACTTTTAAAAAAAGTGGAGGAAATATTACAGAGTAAAGAAATGATTTTCACTCAAATTATTTGGCGTTTGGCGATGTACATTACACTCTTTATATGTGATTTTATGTATAAATAAGAAACACAAATTCACAAACGCAAATTAGTAGTTTGTTTTGGTTCTTTATATATCTTCAACTGAAATTGCACCACAGTACCCTTAGGCAACCACTGAATCTGGGCCCGAAATGAGAAATATCATGAAAAAAAGCATTAACTTCCAGAAATTTTGCTCTTATACACTGCAACTTCCTGGTTCACATCCCACAATTACCGGCAAGTCCAGACCAGGGTCACGTAAAGGCCCCCGATGTGAAAAATTGCTTTAAAAAATAGGTCCCGTGGGGCCCATCGTTGCCTCGGGGACCCCCTGCAATTGCAGGGATTGCAGGGCTCTAACGCCGCTTGTAAAGAAAAGAAATTGCAATGAATTATGAGCAATATTACAACCACTTATTGCATGATGAATCAAATGTAATAAAGAAACAATACCAAAGAAAATGAAAGCATGTAAAACATAAGTTTTGGGAGAATTAAAGCAATTGTTGAGTGTTCTCCTCTGGCACGCGAGCAGAACTGGACACGGTGATTCATGTCGAGAAACACGCCTGCACTTCACTCGCGTGTCTCGTATTGATGACATGAGAAATCTCTGCTTCTAATTCGTATATCGCGCGTGGACTGTTCACATACACCAACACGGTGTCCTTAAAATTTAAAAAAAATATACACTTAGTTATAACTCATAATTCACTGACCAGTTTCTTTTTGATCACCCTGTGGAAAACTGTTTAACTTTAAATGTCAGAAGAATCTTCTCAGTTTTCGACATCCAGCATTTAATTTGTGGTCGTTTATAATTTCAAAATAAAACTTTAAATTTACTCAACAACAATAACAATAATGACGTTGTATACACGTGAAATACAAGTAAACTTCTGACGTAATTTTTTGTACGTAGCATAGACGTTATCTGCACATAAGGTTTTACATCCATAGCATAGTTTTGTATTACATTATTCTTTGTTACGAAGGAGTTACTTACGGCATAATACTATTTCAAATAGGGTGCCTTTGTTGGACCAAATTCTATCCTTGAGACATTGAGACAACGTTGTATCTACGTAAAGTTTATGTAATATCACAACTTGGTGAAGACGTAACTGAGACCACACAAATTTACGTTGTATCTACGTCACAGTGCTAAAATGCAACCTTGTGACAACGTTGTATCTACGTAAAATTGTTAGCTGGGACGTTAAATATAATATAACGAAGAACAAGAGTATGATACAGAGTTAATAAAACTTGTTTAGGGACTACTTTATAGCAACACTCCTTGAAATCTTTTTTGAGATATAATTTACATTATCACTCTATTGCAAATTCTTAGTTTTAACTTTGATTAACCTTGGTTTTGTTTCTGCCCGAATTGTTCACTCTGACGCAGGTCAAATTTGTCATTCCACCAGTGGCCCAGCGTCTTAAGTACTAGGCTACCCATTTATTTACCAACCAATTTTTTTTTATTGTATGGAAGGATGAACAGTTGGGTTTTGCTGTGTGCCGCCTGCCGTCACCGGGTCTCGATCCCGGGGCCGATGGATTCGTAGTCAGCGACGCTAACCACTACACCACCGAGGTGCATTGTTGTCTAGAATAACACCAAGAAATTTTGTTACAGTACACTCCTTTACAGCGATTTCATCAACATTTAGTTCATCAAGATACACATTTCGTTTATTAGTAAAAATCGTGAAATTTGTTTTACTGGCATTTAGGAAGAGTTTGTTGGTGGTCAGCCATTTCATTATAGTGATAAATTCTGATTTAAATATATTTTTAGCTGAATTAACATCTTTGCAAGAAAAAGACGCAATTGTATCATCTGCAAACATTATGAAGTTAAGTATATCAGATAAGCGTGAAAGGTCATTTATATATAAAAATAAGTGGACCCAAGACTGAGCCCTGTGGTACACCATGTTTGACAAGCGATTTAGTTGAGCAGACCTTATTTACTAATACAAAATATCTATTGGACAAATAACATTTAAACCAATCACTGATTGCTCCTCTAAACCCGTAACAATATATATCGTTATTTCTTTGTTCTAGTTATCTCGAGTATATTTGTATTTTCCATAAGATTTAAAATAGCAATTTCCGTTGGTTTATTATTACGGAAGCCATATTGTTTGGAGATAATAAATTGCAGGATTCTAAATATCGCTGCATTCTACTTTTTAAAATTTTCCAAAAACGTTGCTGAACACACCGGCCTGTAATTAATTGCTAGTGCAGGATCACCCTCCCCCCCCTTTGAAAAGGGGTGTTATAGAACCAGTTTTTAGTACTGATGATAATATTTACTTGGAAATACTTTGATTGATAATTTTAGCCAAAGTTAAAGATATTTTATCTTTAAGAGGCTTCAATATAGGTACAGGATTATGAATTTTTTTACTTACTAATAATATTCTTGACCTCAGTAGAGGTAGCAGGGACAAAAGAAAACGAATTTAGTGAGCTGGGTGGCATACATTCTAACTGTGAGTGATCAGATACACACATCTGTGTATTTATATATACATATATATATATATACACACACACAGCTTGGTTTTGCTTCTGCCCGAATTGTTCATTCTGACGAAGGTCAAGCTTGTCACTCCACCTTAAACCTACAGTTTAACATGGAACATCTTAACCACTAGGTTACCCAGGGTACCCACTTACAAATTTTTATTGTGGAAGGGTGAACAGCTGGGTTTGCTGCGCGTCGCCTGCCGTCACCGGGTTTCGAACCCGGGGCCGGTGGATTCGTAGTCAGCGATGCTAACCAATACACCACCGAGGCGCATATATATACTATACAAGTTATATTTTGCTCTACACAGAGCCAGATTTTGTTTATTCACCTAAAATAACTCTATTTACGATAACGACTCTCTTTTTTTTTTTTTAGCAAAATAATTTTCATTTTAGTTAACAGTTTTATTTTATTTAACAGCTTTACTTCCAGTTCAATGTACATTAATATTCTTGGAATTTTTGTATAAAATGTTAATTTTCTGAATCTCCTTTTTATACTGTATTTCGTTGGACAAAATGAGTTTATTGATTAACAAACGTTTTCATATTTTTTCTCTACATTTGTATTTAAACGGAAATAACTTATTGATGAAACACGCTTTCAAAAGCGAATCAAAGTAGATTAGAAAAAGCGTATCATTAGAAAAATTGTATAATTTGAAATGCTATTCCATAAAAAAAGTAACCCTTGCCTTACCACTTACAATATATATGTATGACATGTTTTGGACTATGACGGTAAGTTACCCCAAATTCAGATCACCAATTTAATTTTTAGGCACTTTTAATTTCATAAAATGTCGATCATCTATGTACAAGGTGTAGCAAAAGTCATGATCCATATCAATTACATTATTTCATTAACAGAAGTTATTGTAAATGTTCGAAGTGAGCACCGTTAACTCGTAAATACATTTACATTTCCGCAATTGTGTTCAATATTTTCGAGCGTTTGAAACACAAAAGAAAAAAAAATGTTTAAACAATTTCTCGTTCTATATCCCTGTGGCAAAAGTCAGGAGCCATAAGTAATGAGGAATTGCCCTAATATTTTTATTTTTAAACGCTTAAAAAGTTCAACACAGTTATGCGAAACGTATTCAAATGTGTTTACGAGTTACGTGTTCGAATTGAGCACCGTTATGTCAATAAAATGATATAACTGATATGGCTCCTAACTTTTGCCATATCTTCTACATTAAGAATAACAAAAAATCAAATTCTAACTACATAAATTATCCAGCTTAAGAATTTGGTCGTTAGCCTTCTTTCTTAAACAAAACAAAATAACAAAAATAATAATAATAAATAATAAAAGAAAATGTCAGTAATATTTTGAAGAAACAGTATTTGCTTTAAAATGACCGTTTTAAAAGTGTGTTAATATTTCCTGAGCATAACAAAATCCTATACTTCCAATGAAAATTTCCTTTAAAGAATTCAACAAAATTTCGATTCTCAGCGTAACTTCTGTAATTTTTCCCCATCTTTGTACATTTTTGCTTTTGTTTGAAAATTGAATATAATCTTATATAACTTCTGAAATAAGCTTCTCATGATTTATTTAACTGTTTGAAACTGACCAAAAGTCCGAATAACTTATTCTTGGATTCAGCTGATTGACGGGAAGCGTGTTTTCCGAAACATCGGCATGGCTAACTTCAGTAAAAGGAAAAGTCCAGATCCAGAGCAGTATATGCTTTTTTTTTTTATCCTTGTTACAGTTCTCTGTAACTCGTAAATGTATTTGAAGTAATAACCATAATTTTTATCTGACAGAAAGTTCATCAATTCGCAATTTATTTATTGCTTTAATACTTCAGTTATCGCTACTAAATTTTCATCAAATCCCGTTTAAATTTTATCAGTGCATATTTCATAATCATTTTCGAAAATTATTCGCCATTTCTTGCTTAATACAGTTCAATGCCAGCAGAAGAAAGGCAGAAACGTACGTACTGTAGTCTCCTTTCCTATACTTATGAAAATGACCAGAGCTGGGCAAGGTGTGCGGAAGCGCGAAATGGTGTGCGGAGGTGCGGTGTGCAGTCACCTCGGTAAAAAGGTGCGGAGGTGCGGGTGCGGAAGGTGTGCGGATTGGTCCGCACACCCGTTCTTTGGGGACAGTGAGTACAGTGTATTCTAGTAATTTTCTGACCTCTCATAACAAAAAAAATGACTTTATTGTATTAAAACTTTATTTTCACAATTAAATATTAAATAAAAGTTTATAAAAGTATTAATATATTAATGGAAACATATATTTCCTTGCGATAAAACGTTATATATGTAAATAGGGTGCGGGTGCGGTTGTGCGGAAGTGCGAAAACTTAGAGGTGTGCGGAATTGCGGGTGCGAAAGAGGCTAAAGTGCGGGTGCGGAGGTGCGGGTGCGAACCTCCCATTTGGTGTGCGGTTGCCCAGCATTGAAAATGACTTTCCTTTACATTATCTCTCCTGGTGAAGAACCACCATTATCCTCTTCTAGTTTTAATCCTCTTCAAGGAACCACCTTGGTAACTCATTATGTAAACATTACTCGTTATAAAGGGTGATCCAGAGAAATGGGACCCAAAAGAAACCCCTGTAACTCTTAAAGTATAAGTCCTTTTATAAAATCATACGCATCATTCGAAAGAGGATAGTTACAAGTTTGTACAGGATTGTATAGGTTTTGACAATACAAGACAAGATAAGATACAAAACAAAATAAAAGTGTTAGTTAAAATTAACCCTTCAAGATGACTGCATGGACTGTGGAACAGTTGCGTTTCATAACTGAGCAATATTATGAGCATGGAAGAAGTGTAGTTTCAGCTCAAAGATCTTTCAAGACAAATTTTCAGATGTCAAAATCACCTTCTAAGAAAGTAATCCGTCGGTGTGTCAGAAATTTTTCCCTAACTGGCAGCATTGGAAAAAGAAAACCAACTGGAAGAGTGCGCACAGCAACGATAGACGAGATCATTAACAGAACTCATGAAATTGTACAGGATAATCCTAACATAAGCATCAGACGTGCTTCTCAGCTGTTAGGAGTTGGATATGGAACAACACACCGTATATTCAAGCAAAATTTAATGCTCTTTCCATATAAAATTCAAACAGTGCAACAACTAAACGATGGAGATTTCGCACGAAGACGACAATTCTGTCAATGGATCCAACAGAAGGTAAATGACACCACCAATTTTCTAGCAACTTTGATTATGTCAGACGAAGCCCATTTTCACTTGAATGGAACTGTAAACAAACAAAATTGTCGTTTCTGGGCAACAGAAAATCCATTGAATATTACCGAAGTCCCGTTGCATAGTCAGCGTGTAACTGTTTGGTGTGGTCTTACTGCATCTCAGATCATAGGGCCGTACTTTTCCGAGGATTCCACCGGAAACACGGTCACTGTAAATGGTGATCGCTACGAAAAAATGTTGACCGATTTCCTTATTCCTAAATTAAGAAATCTTTGTCTAGAAAACCACTGGTTCCAACAAGACGGAGCTACCTGCCATACCACGAGGAACTGCATGGCAGTTTTGCGTCAAACGTTTCCAGGCGAGTTAATCTCAAGATTTGGAGACGTTGAATGGCCCGCAAGGTCTCCGGATTTTTCTCCCTTAGATTATTATCTCTGGGGATATTTAAAGAGTAGGGTCTACAGAAATAACCCAACGACCTTGCAAGAATTGAAGGCCGCCATCACAAATGAGATACAGGCCATACCACCGCACACTCTTGCAAAAGTGATGCAGAACTTACGAGCGAGAACACTGGAATGCTTGGCAACTAATGGAGCACATTTGAAAGCAGTCATTTTTAAAAAATAAATATTTCATAATAAACTTGTAACTCTACTCTTTCGAATGATATATAGTTTTTATGAAAGGAATTAAATATTAAGAATATTTGGCTTTTTTTTATGGGTCCCATTTATCTGGATCACCCAGTAGTTTGATATAATTAGAAAGTCTAAGACTTCGACAGTTTTACAAACCGCAACGCCTTTAAACTCGGAAACAATAAATAATTAAATCATAATCATTGCTGTTTCAAACCCACATTTTATATATGGAGGCTCATTTTACTTATTTATAAAAAATCTTGTAATATCCAATACAATTTAAAAATATGGATCCATACACATTTCGTTGACGGGAAATTTCATCGACACTAATAACTTGATAACCTAATCAGACTTAACCTGACCTGACCAAACCTTAAGCTAACCCCCTCCCCAAAATAAAAAGCTTGTCGATAGTGTGTCCTGTGGACCAAATGTCATTATGCCAAAAAGTACGATATATATATATATATTATATATATATATATATATATATATATATATATATATATATATATATTAGGCCTACTAGCATACAAATGTGATGTTGATTTATTTGACGTTATATCAGTTAGTTCTAAATTTAAAGTTTAATGATGGACTTCGTGTTCAGATTTCAAGATCGGTGATTGAACATGTTTAAAACTAATTAATTTTCCTTCATATAACAATAATCTACAATAATAGCCGACTTACATTAGAACATTATCAATAGGCCACATAACGAAGAAATAATATCTATTTTTAGAAAATGATTTTGGACGGCTATAAATTTTAAAATTCAGTCCTAAAATCAATTCCTAGAAATTTATGTAACATTCTAATAAAATGCGAGATTAACACATTACAGTAAATGTGCTACTTTATATCTAACATTCTTTTCATCAAAATATGTAACATGTGTGTATGTTCAAATTGAATGCGAATTTTATTGTATTGATTCTTCATTTCGTTCGTTATGCGTGAGTTTCCACTATTTTAGAAGGTTAAAGTCGCATTTAAAAACTGCAAAACTTTTTTCTCATTCGTTGGTAGTAAAATGTAAGAACAAAAAAGGGAATAAATGTTTAGTCGACACATCGACCTTTCAAACAAACAGAAATGAGTCCTTTTAAAAGGTAAGATGATATTTTCTATTAAGAAACCTACTCTGAAATGTTCTCTCATAAACGAACAACTCATTAAACAAGTTTTACGAATGACATTTTATTTCTTAATCATGACTACGGAAGGTTTGTTTTTTCTTCCTTTGAGAAAAAGCAGTCTCTCCTTTTTGTAAGTATTCAATAGTATTGTACTTATTTTTAGCGATTCTACCCGCAAGAATCTATGATATTTCTGAAATGTCGAATTGGGTAAAATTTCGTTGGTTCTATTGATAACAACGGAAAATCATGTACAATATTCTTCTTTTTGATGAAAAGCATCGTTGGCGCTAACAAATTTGAAGAATGAAACAAGATCAGTTTCAAAAACCAGTGACCAATTTCAGAAAAGAACCTGTTCAAAACCGAGAGAATCATGTATGAAATCGTAAACAGAGGTACGAGTGGACAATGAAAAGTGTGACTTTCCAAATGGTTAAGTTTTGGTCAGTACGAATAATTATCATAAAACCTATCCTACTCCATTTACAGAATCTCTCTGCGTAGAAATTTTCCATTTTAAGTACAGGGTGCAAAATATTTATAAATTCTACTACATGAACTTATAAATAATTTATATATTTTGCACTGGAGTCAAACGAAGAACTACTAATACTTGTTCTAATTATCAGTACACCTGAGTCAATTTACCTTATTTTAATTTTAATATAAAAAATAGAATTCATATATATATATATATATATATATTAGTGGTGCACCGATTAATCGTATCGGCACCTTTCATGCCGATTAATCGGCAAAATGCCGATCAATCGGCCATGCAACGTATTTTCCTAATATCGGCATGCCAGGTGCCGATACCGATTAATCGGTGCACCACTAATATACAGGGTGTCCCAGAATTAACTATCTATTTCAATGAAATCGGACAAATTTTAAAAAAACACACTTTTATTTATGTTTATCATGTTTAATATGTGTTAAAAAATGTATAAATTTCTAAATTTTTTTCATAATTATATTTTCATAATTTTTTCGTTATCTGGTCCAATGAAAGACCGTCTGAAGTCATAGAATGGCAAAGAGACTCTCCAAAAGTTAACGTGTGGCTTGGAATGACCAAATCCAAAATTTATGGCCCATTCTTCTTTGCGAAAGCAACTGTAACAGGTACCGTCTACCTTGATATGCTTCAGCAGTTTCTCGAACCACAGCTTCTTGATGATGGCATTCTTGATAATGTTGTGTTTCAACAAGATGGAGCACCATGTCATTATGCTCTAATTGTTCGAGAATACCTCAACAGACGCCTTCCGAATCGGTGGATTAGACGTGGAGGACCTCGACCTTGGCCTCCGCGTTCTCCGGATTTGACACTCCTGGATTTCTTTGCATGGGGTTTCATAAAAACAAAGGTTTATCGCCAAAAGATCAATGCTTCTTGTTGAAACACAACATTATCAAGAATGCCATCATCAAGAAGCTGTGGTTCGAGAAACTGCTGAAGCACATCAAGGTAGACGGTACCTGTTACAGTTGCTTCCGCAAAGAAGAATGGGCCATAAATTTTGGATTTGGTCATTCCAAGCCACACGTTAACTTTTGGAGAGTCTCTTTGCCATTCTATGACTTCAGACGGTCTTTCATTGGACCAGATAATGAAAAAATTATGAAAATAAAATTATGAAAAAAATTTAGAAATTTATACATTTTTAACACATATTAAACATGATAAACATAAATAAAAGTGTGTTTTTTAAAAAATTGTCCGATTTCATTGAAATAGATAGTTAATTCTGGGACACCCTATATACACACACACAATTTTTCTATTTATTGATTGAACTTAACCATTGTTTAGTATTAAAAAGATGCAGTTTTCTCACTGATTCATTTCTCTTATTCCTTACTAATAACAGAAGACTCGAGAAGAATAAAAATTGAACAATGAACTCACCCGTTGCTTCCAGATCTCCTTCACCCATTGCAAGGAGGACTAATTGTTAGAGTTTCTTGCCAATTCCAGTAGCCAAAATGCCACAAGGTTCGATGATAGTGCATACTTTCAATAGGTTAAATATAAAAATTAATCAAGTTTCTTTATGGTTTTGCACTCAATTTTAATCATTTATATGCACGTAAAAATTATTCACATTTATTTCTTAATGACAACTATAGTTGTAAAACAAGTATCATCTATATATCAAGGTTTTTAAGAAACACATATCGCTTTTGCATTTAAATAACACATAAATAATTATATTTACATAAATAATATATATCTCAAATATTAAGTTTTACGGAGACCAGATTACACTAGGTTAGGGTGTCGTTTTAGATTGGTTAGTTATTTCCCACGTGACCACTTTCGGCCAATAAGGATCTTTAATGTAACAAGTTTCAAGAAAGTGGTCTCCGTGAAACTCAATATTTACCATATATGCTCTTAGTAATAAATTATAAGGGAGGTAATACTCGTGGAAAACAAAATTCTGAAATGTGACATTTATTAAATTCTATTTGTGTTAAAGTTCCATAGAACATTCTTTAGTTTAGGTTAGGCCTGTGTGTCATTTATTGTGAAAATAATCCATTACAAGAAACTAATTTATCTTTAATCATTTAATAATTCATTAGCATAATTAAAGAATTACCTTCATACAGGTTTAAAATACTCAATGAAATATTTATTAAAAAAATAAATTATTTTGCTCCCTCAGAACTTTGCCCTACCTTGATAAAATATATATAGCCTATTAAATATATTCAAATAATTATATGTAGTGATGATTTAAAAGAAACCAGTTCACTTCTCAGGTTGCAGAATATAAAATTATTTATAAACTTTCAATAAATGTCTACAAAAAAGTTAAAATATTGAACAAAATTGAAATAGGGCCTACTTGTGATGAAACTGCCTTAAAAAATTTAATAATGCCTTTGTAAACAAGTTTGTATGAATGGAGGAGGGACTCTCATACATTATTATTATCCAAATCACTGACATTAATTTCACCCAGTGAAACTTTTAATCTAAACACTGGAGAGTTAATGACTACTCTACCATGAAATTTGAGCTTATTTTAGACAAATTCAAACAAAACTTTTCTTTTCGATGTCACAGTTAACTTCTTCCACTGACACTCAACACCTAAACTCGGAAATTGTCTGCTTCTCGCGCAGTCTCTCTACCTCTACTCATCCGCATATTGAGGTCAGATATATCCTCAATGAGAAAATTACATAAATTAAAATTCAACCTTAAGTGTTAGGAATTATTTTATCATCATAATGCTAATTTATTTATTTGTTTTAAAAGATTAAATTGTTTAAATTCTCAAAACCTTTCCAGCAACGTAGAACAAAAATCAATAGCATTTCAAAGTTTGTTGCAATTGGATCTTTTTAAATTTTGGTCGAGCTCTTCTTCTTTCTCTCTTCTTATGAAAATTAAAAATTCAAAAGCTAGTGACATGAAATTTGAAAATGAATTATTTAACACCTATGGAATAATTTTAAAGAAAATTCTTCTCCTTGTACGTGTTCTTAGTGAATGGTGTTCACAAATCACATTGAAAACGCTCTTAGGGATAACATTTTGAACGTTTAAATTCTAAAATCATAAAAACTAAGAAAAAGTTAACGCGGCCCTGATGATCAGCTGATCGTCTCTCACGAAATCGAGGTGAAGTTGAATGCTGATGAAGCCTACAACAATTTTTAATAATTTGTAATATTAGTGCTCTGTTCAAGTGCAAAAAATTACTTGAATTGGGTAAGCTTGTATTTAATCTAGTATTTTTCCAACATATATTTAGATCTCATCGTAGGTAAATAATTGTAGGTAATTTCCTCCATCCCTAGACTAGGTAGAGCCGCAATATAAGCGTAGCAATTTATCTTAGGTGTCACCCGACTCAGAAATTTCACTCGGGGAAATTACTTTTTAAGTTAGGTCAAAGTTAAGAAATTGATGCCTTCGTGAATTCATAGAGGCCTTAATCGCAGAACAAGGCTTGCGCTGACATACATACTTTTAAATTAGGCCTAAGGCCTAAAAATTAGTATTTTTCTTTTCGTTCAGAACTTGACTTCGTCACCTTCCTCCCCTAACTTGTTAGATTTGTGGATGAACAGAACGTGGCAACTTGAGTTTGTGACGTCAGATGTAAACAAAACTTGGTTAGGCCTACTCTTGGCTAGGTCTGCTTCAGAGTTTAAGGTCTCAGGCTTAGCCATTCTTCTGGACATTCAACACAGGACAGCAAGGTCCTAACTTCTGACTTCTCTTGAATAAGGCCTAAGTTTAAATTCGCCATAGCAATGCTAGTTAACATAAGCCCAAAATTGCAATGATTGAAGGTCAATTCTTTCCTTAAGACTTATTTATATATGTGTAAATTTGGTTAATGTTCGTTTTAACACATAAGCAACATCTCTATTTAAAAATTACCGTATATTGACATAATCTACACAAAAAACCCTAACATCAATAAAATATTTTGGTTAATATTAAGTTTCAGGGAGACCAGATTACACTAGGTTAAATGGTTGTTTTAGATTAGTTAGTTATTACCAGACATGGGGTAATAGTAGTAAACTATTACAGGATTTGGTAAATATTTGGCTGGACCTAGGGGCTACATTTTTTATCAAAATTACATTTCTCTAGTGTAGTTTTCTCTGCTTTCTTTGAATCTGATACCCATTTCTTGTGCAAATGAATAGAAACTATTTTTTTTTCCATTCCAAAATATGGAGTGTTTCTACTCATTTGCACAAGAAATGTGTGTCAAATTCCAACAAAGCAGAGAAAACTATACCAGGAAAATGTAATTCTGATAAAAAACTAGCTAACCTAACTAAATTTACCTTAAATTTACCTTAAAGTGCTTCTGCCTCAAGGATGTGCTGCTCCCACGAAGTCCGCTCAGCACCTCCTGAGGCGGGGTCACCACGGGGTCACCACCCTTCTTTTCTCTCGCTATTTGTTTATTTTGTAATTGTTAAATAATTTGGGATGCCAAAATAGGATATTGCTGTAGATTTTTGGAATGACTTGCCATACAATGTGATAAATAGTAGCTCCTTAGTTAGTTTTAAGAAAAATTTGGACACTTTCATGATTGAGATAGCTAGTTGATAGATTGTAAGTAGTCTATATTCTTAGCTTAAATTACTGTACATAGTTTTGTTACTTAGGCAACTTGAGATTGACATTTTACACAATTTTATTATAAATTACTGCTCATGACTTGGATAACCTCAATGGGCCTGAGTGGCTTCATGTTTTCTGAATGAAATGTAAATAAATAGGTTAGGGATAAGCTTGGTTGCCCTATGTTGCACACCTTCAAGTATATCAGTATCATGTTTAAGGTGAGGGGACCAAGCTTGAATGCAGTATTGTAAGTGAGGCCTAGCATAAAAATTAACTACATAATTTATAGACGACTTCCCTTCTCTTGTAACTAATATTTCTCTTAATAATGCATAACACTTTATTTGCCTTATTTCTAGCCTCTAAGCACTGTTTGGAAAATTTTAGATTACTATGGTAGGCTACTAACTATAATGCCAAGATCTTTTTGTCTAACATCCTTTAACCAGTTTCCTTGCATTTCATAACTAAAGTTTTCATTATTTTTAAAATGGATGACTGCAATTTTTTAATATTGAATTTCATCTGCCATTTACTATCCCAGGCCACTAATGTAGCAAGATCTTTTTTGGGTATTTCTTTACTATTACACCGGTCTCCAGTAGCAAGTTTTGAAAGTTGGTTTTCAATGTTTTTCAATGTGCTGAATTAAAAAATAATACTCATTTCCATCGCAAATGATTTGTTAAAGAGTTATTGAAGCTTAAACTCTCTAATGGGAAAAGGGTAAAAAAATGGGTTAGGTTAGGTTTGCTTAGGTTGTTTTAGGTTTGGCCAATTTTGAAGGTGAAATTTATGTTTTTCCTATGGTTTTTCATGTGTTTTGTATTAATCTGACTTTCAGAATCTTCGGAAACCACTCATTTTTGTGATTCTCCCCACCTAAAAACTCCCGGTTCCCACTGCTGGGGATCCTCCGGGTGAAAAAGGGTAGAAAGTTTTAAAAGCTTTAAGCTTCAATAACTTTAACAAATCATTTGCGATGGAAATGAGTATCATTTTTTAATTCAGCACATTGAAAAATATTGAAAACCAGCTTTTAAAACTTTCTATTGGAGACTGGTGTAATAGTAAATATTTACCCCTTTTTTGTGGTTTATAAGAATTTTCTGTATTTGTAACTGGGTCAACTACTTGTATCATCTACAAATTTAGAAACTTGACTACTTACTCCCTTCTCTAAGTAATTTAGATATAAACTAAAGAGTAATGGACCTAACACTTATTCCTGTGGTAGCCCAGTTTTCACTTTCTGCCACCCAGATTCATGACCATTTAGAATTACTATTTTTTTTTATGTGGGAAGGAGGGGCCAAGGTGAATGCCCACAAAAGTGCTCCCCCTATAGAAGAAGAAGAGAGCCAAATGAAGGTCTAGAGTGTTGATGGCAGGGTTAGCAAAAAAAACCATTTTTTGAAAAAAATATTTTTTTCATATAAAACTCAAAAAAGCTGGGAAAATCTGGGTTTTTCAAAATAGAGAATTCATAATAATATAACGAATAACTTCTAAATAAAATATACTACATAAGCTGAAAGCTATGGTAAATATCAATTGACATAATATGTACTTTAACAAAATACATACCCTTCAAAACAGTGTGTTTCAGACTTTTCTGTAAAATGCTTCATGTTGAGACATGTACAATATGGTAACATTCCTCTCTGTTAGGTCACAGTGGTGTCATGATGTGTTGTAACATGGCTTGGCTATGCCTTATGACTGATAACTAAAAGATATTGCTTAGGTTTAATTACAGTGCTCCAGTTTTTTATTTTGTTGCTGATTTGTGTTTGTAACCTGGTATGGATATGTATTACTTCAGTTAGCCAATGATATAAACTGTTTGTTTTTTTAATCTAATGATTACTTATTGTATGATAAGTTATTATAGCTACGCAGGGGTAGAAATTCATATATTGGCCAGTTGCCCAAAGTGACCAAAATATCAGAAGGGTGAGTAGATCTTATGATTTTGCTGGTTTTTGATTGCCTAGCAGGTAACTAGCATGTCAGACCCGCAGTGTATAAGAGCTATATATTCTATTAGCCCAGCTGGTGACTTGAAAAAAAAAGGTGAATTTCTACCCCTGCTATGTGGGATATTTGGATACACAAGTTCTTTTTATTTAGTGCTTGATCTCATGAGTGGTGCAGACATTATTGTATCATATGAGTAGTTAAGCCTTGAAATAAAATATTCTTTTTTCATTATCACTTTACTAACTTGCCAAAGACTTAAGGTAGCTATTTCGTTAATATTTTTGATCTCCCTAGTATTTCAAATTATTTTATCTGATTTAGCTAGAGCACTTAAAAGAAATTTTACCTACAGCGATCCACAGACCTGCACAAGGTCCAACCTGCACAAATTCAGAGATAGGATGAGGACATTTCACTACTCTTTTTTTTTTTAATTTGCGTGAGCTAAGATTCAAAGATAGATCAGCATGAATTTTTTAAAATTGCTGTAAATACTGAAAAATGACTTAACATTTTTTTGTGTACAGGAATACCCCAATTTATGAAAGAGTCACATTCCTGAAAAACCTTTTGTAAATTGGGGAGGATTTTCCCATTGACTCCCATTATAAAAGCTGAGATACGTTCCAGCCCCCCAAAAATCCCACCCATAATGTAATAAAATAACACAATAGTTACATAAAATTATAAATTTTAAGTAGAACATGTGTATAAATTGTAAAAAATGTAAATATTTAAAGAGAAAGATGATGCTTGGTCAGTAACTTTGCACTAGCAGGTGTGGTAGTTCCTGGCACTGGCTAATATCTTCTTCCCTTCCTTCCTGATTGTTCCATCAGTGGAGACTGATAAATTCATTGACCTGGTGATGTTGCTGAGTCTATTGCCAGCATCAAATCTCCGCAGAATTTTGAGTTTTGTTTGCAGAAAAATAGCTTTTCTTGCTTTCTTAGGCAGTGCACTAGCACTTCCACCTTTAAGCACATTTTTGCCAGTCATCTTCACTGTTTTTCGGGTTCTATGGCAAAGAAACACAAGAGAATAAAATATTCACATGTTTGAAACACGAGGTGCAAACAGGTCAGATGCTGTATGAGATGTATGAGATAAACATCAGCAAAATCTCCACATAGTACACACAATATGTATAAACAGACAAATTTTGTGAGAAATTAAATTTTGATTAAACGTGTAATATATGGTACTTATATTTTACATGAAAAGTGATTAGCGAGTGTTAATATCAACTTTAAAACATCCACTCACTTTCAAAATTTGTCAAAAAAAATTTTGTAACTGCAGGGAAAGCTCTATAAAATGAGGTTTGGTACAGAAATTTTTTTTGTAAATGCAAATTTTCATAAACCAGGGCTTTGTAAATCAGGGTATGCCTGTGCACAGTATGATACTTACACATAGGATATACAATACTTATGTGTATGATATGTATGATACTTATGCATATGATATGTACACAGTATGTATGATACTTTAGCATTTGCAGCTGGCAGCAACATTCCCAGTAGCATGTCTCTTGTACAACTGGCTAGTTATATTGAGTTGTCTTTCTCATGCTTCTCTGGATTATTACATGATTTTTATAGTGATGTATTTGAAATTTGTTTTTTTACAAAGTTTTTACTAAATTTATACTTGTTATACATTATTTTACATGCAATACCATACTGAGGGGCAATTCTGCCAAGTGTTTGGTATTTGTACCACCTACCTAAAAGTTTCCATTATTTGATTATTTGTTAACATATATATCAATAAATAAAATACATATGGCTGTATTACAAATAATAATATTATGTTATCAAATAATGGGAACTTTTAGGTACTGTAAGATGGGGTAACTGGGCCCTAATAATTTCAAGGTAAATTTCATTATTATTTTTCCATAAATTTTAGGTACCTTTGCATAGGTAGGTACCTACAATTTAAGGAAATAATTCATACTTTTATATAATGAAATTTACCTTAAACTTAGTAGGGCCCAGTTACCCAATCTGATGGTAGGTGGTGCAAATACCCGACACTTGGCACAATTTCCCCTTGGTACAGTAGCTATTTTCAGAAATTTATTATGGACATTTACTATATTAATAAAATACTTACTTATATATTTTTAGACATTTATTATGGACACAATAAAAAATTTAATTGACTGGAGGCATGGAAGCAACCAATGTCTTCCAAGATTGCATCAAATGGGTGATGGACATTGAGTCTTGAACACCACATGAATTCTGCCTAATAGGAATTGAGCATGCTTCTGTTGGTTCTGCACTAAAGTCCCCAATGTCAATTGCCCTTGACATTTGGTTAGGTTTAGTTGTAATATTTTCGTTAAAACTAATGAAAATATTACAACAATCTAACCAATCATCTATATATATATATATATATATATTAGTGATGTAGGTCACATCCCCATCCGCGGAACATCCGCACATTTTCTCGCATCCGTACCCGCATCCGCACTTTAGACTGCGGATGTCGTGCGGATGTGGACCGTTGAGATAAAATGTCATTAATAAGCGGAAATTATCAAATTCTACTATATTAATAGAACTAGTTCATTGTGCGCAAAAGTGATGCAAGCGACAAGACGAGAGGCTGTTCTTGTATGAAGTTACTCTCTTGCAACCTACTTAGATCCACGTTACAAAGCTAAGTTATTTTCACCTAGTACATTAGAACGAGTTAAATCATCACTTGGCAAAGCAGTTGAAGAGCTTCAATCTCTTGAATCTGTCGCTTCGCCACCCACCAAAAGAATAAAAGTTTCAGTGACAGAACCAACACCTTCAACAAGCAAATCTATCACAGAAAATCTCTCTCAGTTTCTTGAGTCAAGCAGCAATGACGAGACCTACGCGATGTCAAAAGATGTAGTAAAAATGATCGAGAGCTATCACCAAGAAAAATGCCTGGCTGCATGTGACAATCCTATTAGTTGGTGGAAAAATACGCAGAATATCTATCCATATTTGAGTAAACTTGCAAGGAAACATTTAGCCTGTTCTCCAACAAACGTACCAAGCGAGAGATTATTTAGCAGTGCTGGATTAATATATGATGAAAAGAGAAATAGACTGGCAGCAGAAAAGGCAGAAAAATTAATGTTCCTTAAGCATAACCTTCCTATAATTAAGTTTGAACATTAAACGATGAACATCTTAGTTTACTTTATTTTAATTACTCATTTATAAATATGCCTAATAAGACTTTAAACTTAATATAAATAGTTATCAAGCTAATTAAAGATCTCTTTCTATAAGGGTGGAGGTTGGGGAAAGAGGTCGGTGGGGTGCATTTGAGTTGGGTTCACATCCCGCATCCTGGTAACACAATTATGGTTTCCAATTGTGGCTGAAACTCAACAAAATATAACGAATTTATTTGCAGACGAATTCACTAATTGATTTCTATATTAGTTAGATGCTTGATATTATTTTATATGTTCAGAGAAAAGTACAGCAATTATTGTACAATTAATCAATTATACTACATTATAGCTACAGCTCTCTCTATATAATAACTTATTATATACGTTAAACACAACAAATCTCGAATATATCCTAAAAAATAACGAAAATGTAGACATCCGCGCGGATGTTGAAATCAAACATCCTCATCCGCATCCGCATCCGCGGATGTGAAAAAAATGACATCCGCTACATCACTAATATATATATATATATATATATATATATATATATATATATATATGATTGGCTAGATTATTGTAATATTTTCATTAGTTTTAATGAAGATATTACAACTAAACCTAACCAAATATATATACAGTATATATATACATACATACACAAAATGACAAAAATATCATGACTAAAACTAACCAATCATCAAGGGTGATTGACATTGGGGGCAATGTTCCCTCTAAGGTGTGCGCGTGTGCGCGCGCACACGCGTTGTGAAACCCGCGCACACAGCAAAATAAAATGCGCACAGGCTCAAGTGTATCATGAGTCACGACAGTAAATGAAATAATTTTAAAAATATACCGTCACACAAGGTCTGACCATTTGCATCAACATACCCTATAGTTGCTCTTTTAAGTATTAACCCCTTCCGCCCAACTTCGCCAACGTCCGCGTAATTACGCAATACAATACAGATTTTTTTTACTCTATGTATTTGCATTTTTTTCTTTATACATTAACGCATTGAATATAAACCTTCTCTTTCTTATTTTTGTATAAAAACGAATAGTAATTATCTCATAATTCATAAAAAATAAAATTATTTTTATTTTATTCCTATTTTGTGAATGGATAAAATCATGTATTAATCTTGATAGTCTATTTTAAATTGCTAAATGCTAAAAATTGTTTTGAGAAATGATAACTAAAATAGTCATTTTCAATTAATGTTATTTTTATTTTATTTATTTTGTTGAATTTTATTTTACTCTTTTTTATTTTATTCATATTTTAAGAATGGATAAAATGTTTTCTTTTTTTAGAATATATAATATTGTAAACAGTTTTTTAATATCCATTTAATAGTACCGTAATCATCAAGCTATCACTTTATGGAAATAATATTTATTAAGTATTTAATATTTATATATATTTCATTTTGAAGATAATAGCGCTCAGAAAAGTTTGCACAATTTTTCACAATGAATCTAAATGTATGCACAACGAAAAGTTCTTGCGCACACGGACTAAAACAAATTAGAGGGAACATTGATTGGGGGCTAATTAAAATTGCAGGGGTATAATGGAAAAGTACCAAATATTTAATTCTACACATAGCAGCATTACTGAAATACTTTCCAAAGAATGAAACACAACTTTACTCTACCAGAACCAACAGTAAACTGAAAGGCTGCCCAAAGCAGGTCTGATCATGTCTGAACATGGCTAATCATGCAATGCAGCATCAAAGCACTTGCAAAAAAAATAATATCTCATCTCATTCATGTCTCAAAATGAAGTTTTCCAAAAAGGTACTAAAATACTCAAATGTTTTGAAAAAACCTTAAATAAATTTGGCTCTAGATCTTTTAATTAATTAAGGTCAAGGTCAAAAAATCAAAGTTAATGAAAATATCTTGAGTAACATATTAAATGAAAGCCCAATTTCAGAGCTTTATGTTGGTACCAGGATGAGCTCTCTAACTTAATTATCACCAGAGTTATAAGCATTTTAGTGAATCTAAAATAGGAAAAATTTCAAAACTTCAAATTTCAAAATGTTGTATCTCCCAAATTAAATGACATAGGGAGATTAAATTCCATATTTATCACTACCATACCCAACAAGCATGCCAAATTTTATTAGAATCCAAGGTGGTCATGAACTCTGCTGTGTTAATTTGACATGGAATGACCCTTATGTCTTTCCTACTGTAAGATTCCTAATAACCTCATAATCATTGGATAGAACTGAATCTAAGATTGCTTGATCCTGAGTTGGTTTGTCTACAAATTGTTAGAAAGCTATAATTACAGCACTGAATGAAGAAGTTACCTTCCCAATTATTTCCTTCTAAAAGGCTCTAGTCTATATGTGGCAGGTTGAAATCTCCCATAATTAATGTTGTAACACTAGTTACAACCTTTATTTATTTCCTGAACCGTACTATCATCAACTTCCAATGTTTGGGTTGGAGGTCCGTAAAATGCACTTATCTGAATATACTTTTTACATGATTCACAAATATCAACCCAAATTGATTCTACCCTGTTGTCTAATTTTATATGATCATTCTGAATTGAAGTTAAATCATTCTTTTAAGATCAAACAACCCCCCCGCCTACTCATTCTCTGACAACTGTATAACTATTTAACTCATACTCTGCTCTAATGTCATTGAATGCTGCATCACTAATCCAAGTCTCACTAATGCAGACTACATCCAGATTTTCACTAATCATATAACTAAATATTCACTTTTCTTATTCCTAAGACTGTGTGATTTGTATAAAAACACTTCAGCTCCTCAGTTTTAACTCTTCCTACTTTTGGCTAGAGAGCTGATATGCCTATTCATGATATCATTTGTATTTAAGACCCTAACAGTATTATCTTTACATACAGGGCTGGATTAACCATTAGGCCAATTAGGCCCTCGAGTTTAGCCCTAATTTTTATATCATGAACCCTAAATCTTTGTCATAAGGTTGGTTAAGTAATATCATATAGGCCTACAACTGCATAATTATATCTTCAGAGGTGGAAAATAAGCAGTTTTTTTTAGTTTTAGTTAGAAGTTTTTTACGTCATTGTATCTGATGGTGTAATATTGTTGATTTGTATCTGATTTTCATCCACTTTTGTATGATTGGCTTTAAAGGGTTAATCTGTTTCGAAAATTGTTTTTCAGACATTGGGAATTTTGGCCTAGTGTAATGATTATTCAGCATGTCAAAAAAAGGGGGATGTTTTGTTTGATATCATAGTTTAAAGCCAGGAAGGAAAAAATCATTCTCAATTTGATTTGTATGATAGCTTCATTGGTAGCAGGCTTTTTTTTTTTTCTTTTTTTTTTTTTAAATGTATATAGCTTCATTGGTAGCAGGTAACTATATGAAACAAATTCTAAAAATGTAGGAATTGGCACCTTAGAAAGCCTACACAAAGGGAAACTGTGTGTTCCTACTTTTTGATTGATTGCACCGCATGAGGAAAATTAATTTAAACAAAAATGCTGTAATTCAACATTTGACCCAAAAACTGTTCAAATTTTTTCTGTAATTCACCCTTGCCAAAATTGTTTGAATTACAGTTGTCGAATTAGGGGAGTTTGAATTAGTGAGGTTCAAGTGTATATATAATAGTGTTATTAGAACTTCACACTGCTCTTATATATATATATATATATATATATATATATATATATATATATATATATATATGGTAGACTCGCAACTTATGTGGGGGTTATGTTCCTGGGACACCGCACAAGGCCAAAAACTGCGTAAAGTCTGAAACCAAAAAAATCCCCTAAATTGCCCTTAAAAGTTAAATCACTATATATTGTAACTGTTATACGTATAACATACCTATAACACAAAAGTGATGCAATTGGCAATGTTGAATTCCTTCCAGCATGCCATAACACTCTTGTTAGTGCTGTCCTCCATGGCATTGCGGATGAAGGTGAGATGTGTGTATGCTGCCTTAAAGCACCAAAATTGTAAAATTATAACCCGCATATAGTTGAAACTGCGTAAGAAAAATCTGCGTAAGTTGCGAGTCTACTATATATATATATATATATTTTGGCACAATTATAATTATACAGTTCATGTAATATAATATAAAAGTGAAAATATAATATAAAAAACACTTGCCAAAACTGATGACTGAAGAATGTTATGCTGATGAGACAGGGAGTTGAGTTGATGAGGCAGGCAGTGTGATACTATATTTTTTGTATTTTTGTTATTTTACTATTTTTGGGGGGGAGGGGTATTTTATATTTTATCTATTTTTTGTGATTTTTTATTAAAACACTTAAACAGTACACCAATCACATTCTTCCTCTTATGAAAGAATGTTGGGAATGTATGTCCATTTGTCCATTATATCATTATATCCGTTTCTCAAAGACACTAGCAGTGGACCACTCATAAGGAGTCCAAAAAGTTATTGTACTAGTATGGTATTGCCCTGTTGTCTGTTTGGTTAACTATATAAATACCTATGGTACCATAATCTAGATAGATGGGTGACAGGCCTCTTGTAAGTTAGGGTATTAATGAATTTTAATTTAAGCAGGTTGTCCACTGGAGGTTTTAATGAGTTTCAGTAACTTCCTCCTTTTTTAATTTGGAAGAAATGAGTGACAGTTATGCACCACTTAGCTCTGTTATTGTTAGAGCATTGCTTGATAAAGGATATGACAAAAGAAGAAATGCTGGGTATGAAGTTGAAAGGTAGGTTTTACTTCCATTATTTTATATTAAAATTTTATAGCTTAAACTGTGTCAATATTTTTATTCAAGTTTTAACAAGCTATTTGGCTACCACTGTACTGTACAGAAACTAGAAGACTTAGTGCAACAGT
Source organism: Bathynomus jamesi (assembly GCA_023014485.1). Classification (NCBI taxonomy): domain Eukaryota; kingdom Metazoa; phylum Arthropoda; class Malacostraca; order Isopoda; family Cirolanidae; genus Bathynomus; species Bathynomus jamesi. Next base: position 717,017 of record JAJOZX010000747.1, on the reverse strand, counting down.
AGTGTGGTAGTTAAGAGAATGCCCATAAATTAGTTTATTTATGAGCAATTATAATTTGAATCACTCAATTTTAATTGCTTTTAAGGCTGATTTGTTACATAGTGAGTGGCCTACTTTATCACATTGCTGAAAAATCTTTTTTAGGATTTGCTTTAGGCAGTTTACAGCTACTGTACAGTTTTTACAGTTTACAGCCAAGGTCTAGACCTACAGTCTCTAAAAATATCCTTTTTGGATTCAGTATTACCCAAATGCTAATTATTCTTTGCAGCTTAAAATGCATGTAAATAATTTTAAGCACTGTATAGTATGATACAGGGCCAGTCCTAGATTAGATAGGTATTTGGTGGCCCTCAGTTTAAATTGAAATGTATAAAAAAGGCTATAGTTAGATGAAAAGTTTCATTTTAATACAAAAACAATTCTCTTTAATGTACAAGCTGATTTAACATTTAACTGACTTTACATTTTACTTCAATACAAAAACAATTTACTTTTTTCCAGTTATGTCTGGTTCCCATTGATGGTATATTTACAACTAAACACTAATTACTACAATACAATACAATGAAATAAACTCTCACTGTACAAACTGAATTGATATTTAACTTGCCTAATAATAAAATTTTTATCAATTACAAGTTTATTTTTCTTGCTTTACAATTTGCAAAATCAGCAATTAAACTTCAATAATTGAGCAATGATGCTATAGAATTTTCAGTTGAAATAATGGAAAGGTTCACCACCCTTTCTTGTGTCATTGTTGAATGCAAGTAAGTTTTAATTAATTTTAACTACAAAAAAATTGCATTTGCCACTTACTACACTAACCAGTATAGTTAGTAAAATTCTTAAGATAATCAAAATATTTGGCATAATGTCAATGAAATGGTTGTCACAAATATATTGCAAGGCATTCAGTGCCATTCCACATTGATTGGGGATTGTGTGAGACACTGTTTTAAGCTCAGTAAATAGGCTTAATTTGTCAGTCACTTGGATCCATCTCCTTGCTTGGCAAGCAATAGCTGCAAGTCTTTGCATTGTTTAAGTACAGTAATTTTTTGTTTTGCAGTAGTCTAGTTTCGGTTTTTTCATTTTTAAGTCATGAATGATTTAGGGAACATTTTTGGTTTGCATTGTCTAATGTCTCAAATTTGCGAGCCCCAACTGCCCAAATTTTCCTTATGCAGCCAAAGCTTCCAGAATGTTCTCACGCACCTAGGTCATGTCTCAGCATTTCTCACTCCCCAAGTATAAAAGAGCATCTGGGACAGAGTTCACTCAGTATTTGTTCATCTTCTGTCCATTGAGGGTCTTGCTTGTCTCAGTCAGTTTGCTGCATTCTTTGTTAAAGAAAAGGACAATGGCTGAAAAAAGAAGTTTGTCATGGTCTTCTGAAAATGGTTCATATGTACAATTGAGTTTCTATATCCAAGATTGCATCCTTAATTATTTTAATTTTATTTTAAATTATTTTAAATTATTTTAATTTTGCACTTTTTTGATTATATTGTGGTTTTCAGAAATACATCCTTGATGCAAAATGAGGGACAACTGTACAGTAATTCACTGTCAAATGGGCTTCAGAGTGTTGAAATATTGAACATAAAACTGAAGTTTTCATTGAAACTTTTTTTTTATGCAGGAAGGAGGGGCCAAGGGCAAATGCCTGCAAAAGCGTCCTTCCCATAGAAGAAGAGAACCAAAATCAAGGTCTGGGGCTTTTGATATGCCTAGACACGGAGTTTGAAAGATGGGAGGTCATAAACAGGAGGAAAGATGGATTGAGGAAGATTGTTCCAGAGTTGACCAGTTGAGTAGATGAAAGACTGAAAATACAAATTAACCCTTGCATTAGATAGTTTGGCAGAAAAGGAATGAGAAAGTGTAGAAAGTGGTACGTGTGCTCTCCTTAAAGGAGGCAGCATGCAGTTAGAGAGTTCAGAAGAGCAATGTCTGTTATGATAGTGATAGTAAAGAGAGAGTGAGGCAACATTGCAGTGAGAAGAGAGAGAGATTGAAGACAGTCAGTAAGAGGCAGGGAATTGATGAGATGAAAAGCCTTTGATTCCACCTGGTCATGTGTGGGTTGAACCACCCCACACATGAGAAGCATACTCCATATAAGGGCAAACAAGACCCTTGTACAGAGACAGCAACTGAGTGGGGGTGAAGAAACTGTGGAGGTGGTACAGCACACCTAACCTCTAAGAAGCTGTTCTATAAAGATAATTATATGTGATCTTTCCAGGAAAGATGATGAGAAAAGGAAATGCCAAGAATGTTAAGAGAAGAGGAAAGATTGAGTTGTGTATTGTTGAAGGTAAGGGGATAGTGATGTGGAAGATTGTGATGAGTAGACAGATGGAGGAACTTGAGTTTTTGAGGCATTGAAAGCCACAAGGTTTTCTCTGCCCCAATCAGAGATAGCAGAAAGATCAGAGGTCAGGCATCCCATAGCTGTCCTATGTGAATCATGAAGTGACTGCTGTGAGGGATGCTTTGGGAAGCAGATGGAGAAGTGAAGAGTGGAATCATTAGCATAGGAGTGAATAGGACAGGAAGTGTGAATTAAAAGATTAATAAATAAATAAAAGGAAAAGAGTGGATGATGGGACAGAACCCTGAGGAACAGCACTGTTAATAGCTTTAGGAGAAGAACAGTGGCCATCTACAACTGCAGCTATAGATCAGCTAGAAAGGAAATTAGAGATGAAGGCACAGATAGAAGGATAGAAACTGAAGCAGGGCAGTTTGGAAATTAAAGATTTGTGTCAGACTCTATCAAAAGCTTTTGATATGTCTAGTGCAATAGCAAAAGTTTCACTGAAATCCTGAAAGGAGGATGATGGAGTCAGAGAGATATGCAAGAAGATCCCCCAGTAGAGCGTCCCTTGTGGAATTCATACTGATCTGGAAGAAGATTGTGAGAAGAAAGGCATTTAACAATCTTCCTATTAAGGATAGATTAAAAAACTTGGGTAAAGCAAGAAATCAAAGCAATTGGATGATAGTTGGGGGGTTGTGAGCAGTCACGCTACTTTGGGACAGGCTGAACAAAAGTGAACTTCCAGCAAAAAGGAAAAGTACCAGATGAGAGACAAAGATGAAAGCATTTGCCTAGGCAGGGTGTCAGCACAGAAGCACAGTTCTTAAGAACAACAGGAGGAACACCATCAGGACCATATGCCTTCTTAGAGTTGAGCCCAAATAGGGCAGAATAAACATCTTTAGAAGAGATTCTAATTTGAGAGATAATAAAGTCAGAATCAAATTCCCAGCATCTTCAGTGGGTAATTTGACTATGAAGAAAATGCAAGTGAATTTTGGAAACTTTGTGAAATAATGGGGATATTTTGTTGAGCAAGGGGTTCACATGCCTTGCCTTGAGGATGCCCAATCACAGCATCTCTAGACTAGATGCTTAAAGATAATTTTTAGTAAGTAAATACTTGCATATAAATGCATTATGCATGCTAAAGTGTAGCTAAAAAATTTTTTTCCACCACAAAATATGAATGGTGGACAAGTGCCTGGAGTGCAGGTTGGATCATGTATGCAGTTCAGATGTACCATGTGATTGCTGTGTAGTTGAACTGTTTTTTGGTGTAATTAGACTATTTTCACCATCTTCCAAAATTTGTGATATTTTGACATGCAGAAAAATAGCTGAATTACCATGACAGCCAAAATACTGAGTGTCATATTTTAGCATTTGCAGCAACATGCCCAGTAGCATCTCTTTTGTACAACTGGCTAGTTTATATTGAGTCTGCAAGACAAACAGATAACACCAAATCCACAAGTCATGGATCTTGGAGTAATAGTATTGTTGGATACAGAATTCAGAGAGCACTACATCATCATAATTACAATGGCTAGAAAAATAATGGGAATCATCTGGAGGAGCTTCTGTAGCAGAAAAGCTATAACATCATGCTCAAATTATGGAGAGTCTAGTCATACCAATAATTGAGTATTGCTCACAAGCCCATACAGAAAATGAGACTGTGTGAACATTGAAGCTATACAAAGGACTTTTATGTCTAAGATAGAGGCAATGGAAGGTGAAGACTACTGGTCTCCACTACAATCTCTGAAACTCTACTCTCTCAAAAGAAGGCGCAAGCAGTACACAATAATATACATATGGAAAATACTTGAGGGCTTTGTCAATAACCTTAGAAATGAAATAGAAACAAACTGGAATGAGAGAAGAGGCAGATTTTGTACAGTCCCAACTGCTGTTGGGCAGGGAGCCATGAAAATGAGGATGGAAAATATGCTCAGAATACAAGGCCCAAAGCTTTTCAATGCCCTACCAAATGAAGTGAGGAATCTCCAATGCACCAACCTGAATAATTTCAAGAACCAGCTGGGCAGTTTTCTGTGCAAAGCCCCTGACCAACCATGTGTGGCTGGCTATGAGGGTAGGAGGAGATAAAAAACAATTCCCTCCTTCACCAAATCCCACAAATGAAGTGGGATGCTGCAGAGGGGTTGACTGCAGGTTGATCCTGAACTGTCATTTGAACTCGCATAAAGTAATATACTATTGCCATATCAGATATCAAACTTGTACAAAAAAAAGAAAAGAAAAATATTGTAAAACTGTCACTTATTATTTTTTGAATAAACATTTTTGTTTTTTGTCACTAACATGTATGATACACAAAAGGATATGGAGGACACCAACAATCTGAGCAAACAAAAATAAGTAAAAATAAACTCAAAATACTGTGAATAGGCACATGTGTTCATTTAGTTTTAACAAGATTGAAAATATTCTTCCAACTAGCTACCATAGAAATTCAGAACAGTAAAGACAAAACAGTCTCTTGGATAGTTGTTCACAAAAAACATTTATGATCAAAAGACAGTTTGACTTGAGGAACATCAAGAAAGCAAAATCTCTATTTCCTCATTTGTTAACAAAGAACCAGTGGAGTTCAGTTATAAATCTAGATTTAACTTCAACTGAAGGTGGGACACTTGAAATCCTTCAAGTTGTTGTTGTAGTAAAAGTAGAATGAGAAAATTATAAATAACTGGGTTAAAATGAACTTCACTGCAACTTAAAACAAATGCAAGTATACAATAGCTGACAAAACCCTTAGTTCTAATGTAGTCATTGACATACAAATGCTCATGAGGGGTGATTATCTTGTTTGTAGGGGCATTTGGTATTAAAATGAGATGGAATAGCCATACAAACTCCCACCCCCTGGGAGATATAACTATTTATAATCATAATTCTGACACAGAAAACATAGAGTAAAATCACTACATTCGCTGATTTCTGACTAACAAATTCAAACAAAAGTACTGTAGTAACCTGTAACTTCACATTTAAATAGTAGTGACTCAACATTAGATGGTCTATATACCATCTTTGATTATGAGAATGAATTGGTATAAAAGAAAATAAAATTATAAATGAGGATCAATTAATGATAGAATAATTTAATTATTTTTTAATGGATGAAGGAGGGGCCAAGGGTGAGCCCCGACAAAAATGCTTCCCCTCCCCATAGAAGAATAAGAGAGCCCAAATCAAGGCCCAAAATTTTCAAGATGCCTGGACAGTGACGGACACGCTACATTTGAAAGATTGGAGGTCATAGATAGGGGGAAAGATGGATTGAGGGAGGTTGTTCCAGAGTTCACTGGTTGAATAAATGTGAAAGAGTGAGAATACCAATTAACCCTTGCATTAGATAGTTGGACAGGAAAAGGATGATAAAGTGAAAGTAGCACCCTTAAGTCAAAAGAAGACTATTGGTACCCTTCTTATTAGACCTAGGCTGAGAGTTTTTCATCCATACTTTTTATAAGGGTTTTGTCAATGTTAGCAAGTAGAAAGTTTGTCAGTATATTTCTTAATGTTGTAATAGGGTCATTAATTCATTTGGTTTTTGCATAGTTAGAACTAAAATTCCACTATATTTCATATAGACTTGCCTTTTAATTGTAATTTGGTCTTGACCTCATATAGAATGATGTGCCCAATTTTCAAATCTACTAAATAATATATTCATCACAAGTTAATGTGCATGGTAGTCATTCTTTTGTTTTTGAGGAGTGAGGCAGTCCCAAGAACGCCAGGGAATATGCAGGATGGAAATGGCAACAATATTGAAATATAATCCCATAGAAATTTTTTTTTTTAAATAATGAATTGGAAGAAAGTTTTGTATTTTTAGAAGATAATTATACAGTATTGAAATTTTTTAGTAAATTTTGTATTTCCCATGTGAAAATACTAAGAGTATTTTGAACTTGCAATAAATTTTTTAATTTTTATATGAAGTTGGATTTAATGTTTGAAGGATTAACATTATTGTCTCTGTTTTTATTGTTTAATTTCTGTTTGTATTTATCATTTGTGATTTATATGCATAATAATTAGGAATACAAGAGGTGGTCAGGAACAGATTCAATAATAAACATCATGATGAAAAACTTGTTTACAATTTGTGATTTATTTGCATAATAATTAGGAATACAGTAGGTGGTTGGGAACAGATGCAAAAATAGACATCATGAAGAAAAGCATGAAGATGTGTAAAAGGATATACATACAGTAGATCCTGCTGCATACATGAATTTGGAATCCATGATTCTCATATCCACAACCATTTAAAATCTTAATAAAACTTTTTGTATCTGCAAACTTGACCTCTAATATAGGGCAAAAATAGCTATAAAATAAAGAAAAAATGTTGTAGCTAGAAATAAACATGATTTTTGAAAATTAACTACAGGTATCCCTCAATATCCAATTAATCAGCTACCTATCCAATTTCAATAAATTAACACCCATATATCGATTTTCAGTTTCTCGGTTATCTAATTGTCCAACTGAAAAATCACCAAAAAATACCTCCTTGGGCTTGTGGTGTGTGCATCTCTACCTTCACTTGTACAGTACTATAAATCCAAAATGGCCACTATGTGCAGATGCATGTTTGCTTCCCAGTGCAAGGTATGCTTCCCATGTGCTGCTGAGTGTTCTTCTCTCGCTATGCTCCATTGGCATCAGAAGTGTTGTGACATGCTCCACAGTTTTACGCCATGTGATCAACTCTTGCCTTCAATTTGTGCTATTCACTGCACTTTCTGACTTGTCCAATTACCTATGGACTGTTGTTTTTGTGTCTGTGTTGGTAAAAATCACCCCCTAGGAGCCCCCTTCTAGACCCCTTGGAATGTATCCCCATTGATCCCATGTTATAATTGCTTTGATATCTGATCACTCGCCATCCAACCAGTTTTCTGGGAATGTAACCCAATCAGATATTGAGGGATGTCTGTATACACTGGTTTAACTAGATGTAATTTAAAGGTTATTAGAGCACAGTACAGTGATCCCCCGACCTGCATGAGGTCCAACCTGCATGAATTCAGAGATAGGAAGAGGAATTTCGTTACCCTTTCTTCAATCTGCATGAGCTAAGATTCAAAGATAGATCTGTGCAAATTTTTTAAAATTGTGGTAAATACTAAAAAAAAATGACACTTTTTGTGTGTGCAGTGTGATATGTACGATACTTATGCATATGATACAATATGATATGATACTTATGTGTGGGATATATGATACTTATGCATATAATATTTACGTGTATGATATGATACTTATGCATATGATATTTACGTGTATATGATATGATATGTATGCAGTATGTATGATACTTTAGCATTTGCAGCTGGCAGCAACATGCCTAGTAGTACATCTTTTGTACAACTGGCTAGTTTACATCATGTCTTCTTTCTCATACTCTCTGGATTATTACATAATTTGGATCATGTCAAGAATAGCAAACCCAATTTTACCATGTCAAGAATAGCGAACCCAAAAATTCCCATGTCAAGAATAGCAAACCCAATATAAATATCATGTAAAGGAAAAAGTTAAACATATGTAATCTTCACTTTATTGATGAAAGAATAAATAAAACAATTTACTGAAATGAAAATGAACTGTATACTAATTTATTAAAAAGGAAATTGAGTGGCAATTGCATTACAGAAATTAATTAACCTGTTTACTTTATTTCTTTCCATCCACATGAACTGTTGTAAATAACCTGGAAGAAATTTGCATTTGCATCCTCGCATGTTGTTAATTTTAGCCTTATGTCTTCCCCAATACAATTCAATATGTTGTGTATGAACGCCTGTCTGTGGATTAATGAAGTGCAAAGAGTGGTTGACGGTTCTGTGCTGGTAAATTGGATTATTGGCCAGATTTCTGTAGGCTCGCCATTCATCACTATGGATAATTGATCCATCTCTCACCACTTTTTCGATTATTGCCAAAAGTGTTTCTTGGTCTCTGTATTCAACTACTTCCATATACCCAACTGCTGGTGAATAACTAGTATCTACTAGGCCAAACACCCAAACTTGACTTCTAGGGCCCCGCCCTCGATGGTGTTTTGGTTTATAGGAAAAACACTATTCATCAATTTGAACAATTACCCCAGGTCCACCAAGTTGTATAGGATTAAGCTCAAAATGTCTTGTACACACACCTCTGAAAAAGTTGTAGAAATCCACTATGGTCTGATGAGACTTATTTACAATTTGAGAAGTTTCCTGTTCACTCATTTCATTGCACCAACAATATATGACATGTATCCACTGCTGAAGTTTAACTTTTGAATTAGCAAAAAATGAATCTTTTCTTATTGATAAATTTTGTTTGTATTTATAACAAGCTTTCACTTGGCACTTCCACACACAACCGTCTAGAGAGGCACTGCACTTTGTCCAATTCATCAATATAGAACACGATTCACATTTTAACTCGCGTCGAATAAGTGAATTTTGCTTCATCCAGTTAATCACTGGTAAAGTTTCTTCCCCAAGTAATGGCTGCACAACTTGTGTAAATGTAGATCTATCCATTTTGAAGGGTAAGGAATTAATGATTTAAGAATTGTTTGGGTTCTTCCACTAAGCTAACGTAGTCTCTATTGAGATTGGTAGTCCTATTATTGTAAAAATACTTATTTTATTTATTTGCATTTATAAATTTGTTTATATAATAAATATTAAAATATTACAATTTCTCTTATGTTACAACTAGCCTAAGACCCGCCCTTCGTGCGGGTCGCGGGTAGCAAAAATTAACCAAACTATCACAACTTAACCTAACCAATCGTCAAGGGCATACAATTAACCAAAAAAAATAAATAAAAAATGATAATTTTTTTTTATTTATTTATTTTTATATATTAAGAGGAGGATTCTTTATACTGTACGGCATTGACGATTGGTTAGGTTAAGTCATGCTAGTTTGGTTAAATAAAAAAAGACTAATATAAAAGCACTTAATACGTCCTTAACTAATTACTTAAAATTGGGAAACATAAACCTACCGTCTGAAGTTATGAAAACGTCCTTGAGGACTTCCCATGTCAAGAATAGCGAACCCAATTTTACCGTGTCAAGAATAGCGAACCCAAAAATTCCCTTGTCAAGAATAGCGAACCCTGCAGGTGTTGGGTTTGCTATTCTTGACATGATCCCATAATTTTAGTGATTTTTTTAAATTTGTTTTTTTTTACGTTTTTATTATTTATACTTGTTGTTATACATTATTTTACATGCAGTATTATTATACATTTATTGTACAATGATTTAAAAGCTTTTGTTCAGGTAAAAATGATTTTATATATGATTTTTAAAACTTTTATCCCCCTAATGATTCGTAATAAATTTAATAAATGGCACCTAGAGAAATGTTTGTAATGAACATTGTTAATTATAGCACTTTTTTTACATGGTCATTTTGGAAAGATAAATTTAAGATATCTGTTGAATGTAACTTCTTAGAGAATGTAATGGTTTTTGTATTTTTTGTGGATGTTTCTGTTGGGAATGGGGGACAAGAGCTGCTCTTCAGGGAAGAAGTTGGGTCAAACCCTCTACAAGGGTCCTACATATGAGGAGTTGAATTCTAGATTTTGTTCAATCAGGATCACAGGTTTTTGGGGCTCTTGTCAGTTTAGTGTTAATTGCAAATTACCAGAATCTCTCTCTCAGTGCTGTTTTATGTAATAACATTCACCCTTACTCTAAAGGCTTGAAATCCTTAAATAATTTAGTTATTTTAATAAACATAAACTCGAACTGGTAAGTTATTTTGTAAATCATTAAGGTTGTGTCAGTGAAATGTTGGCTGGTAAAGCTGGATGGATACTCATTTACCTGTTGCACTCTTAATATATTGGCCAAATAGGCCCTTTAATAAATAAAACAGTACACCATAAGAGATGTTCTATTCATATTCACATGGTCTCCTGGAATGTAACCTCATGGGTTACTGTACATGGCAGGATCTATTGTACATGGAAAACATCAGAACCAGCATATGATTGAATATTGCGAATTAACACAGGAATGAAGATTCTGAGTCAGTGTATGAAGTAATATTTTGAATCAATGCATGTAAAAAAAATTTGATTGGACTCTACCAATTAACTGATGAAATACACCATACACACAAACAAAACTGACATTTGGAGAAAAGGGAAGGAATTTTGTCATTCAGCTTTCTGATTTTGTTCTGTGTTGAACCCTACATTTTCTGAGGCAATTTTTACAGTCTGTTTCTTTCTGAAATGGAACCATAGCATGGTGAGTAAACTGGAATGTACTTCTATGTTACATTGTGCTTAGTTAAATGATTCTGTACTGTTTTGTTGTCATATATGATGTATAATTTTCTCACCTGATTTGAAGTATGTAGCATTGTCTGACCATATAGTTTTTGGCATAGAATTTTGTGCACATAATCTAAAATTAGTAGTAAAAACTGCTTCTGTCAGATCTATGTTCAGACAGATTGCACATGTTGCAGTACATATAAAGAGTACAGTGTATATATACTCTACATTTGTTTGAGCCCATTTTGTCTCCAAAACTTGCAATCATTACTCCAGTGTAGTCCATCCCTGTAGCTTCGAGTACTGTCATTGATTAAATGTTACTCACCACAGATAGATTTGAAGGGTTACGAATGGATCCATTTGCGAGGAATGCATATATCTAAAAATTCCTTTACTTCAGTTCTGCCTTTTGGTAGCCAGTAAGGTTATCTCATCTCTGTTAATGTTTATGGGACTCCCATGTGGTGTATTTTATAGTGTGAACTTGATGATGAAATCTGTTAAGTGATTTTTCCATTTAGGCTTTAATAAAGTTCAATTTTTAAGATTTTTTTCTTTGATAAATTAATAAAGTTAACTTTTAGAATATCTTCAGGTTTTGTTTCTATTTTTTCTTCTTAAAGTTTTAAAAAATCTTTTTGTAATTTAGGTTGAAGCTAATAGTTTTTCTGCAATTTATGTAACTGTTAGTTTTTATTTGTAATTTTTAGAGTTTAATTGAGACAATAATGTTAATACTTCACATATTAAACCCAACTTCATATAAAAATTTAAAAATTTATTTGAAAGTTCAAAATACTCTTAGTATTTCCACATGGGAAATACAAAAATTACTAAAAATTCTCACACTTATAAAAATACAAAACTTTCTTCCAATTCATTATTTAAAATTTTTTTTTTTATGGGATTATATTTCAATATTGTTGCTGTTTCTCTCTCGCATATTTCTAAGCTTACTTAGGGCCTACCTCACTCCTCAAGAGGAGAGTAAGGAATGACCCCGATGCACATCAACTTCTGCCCAATTTTCCAATCTACTAAACAACCGACATATTCATCGCATTATTATATATGAGGCAAGACCAAATTACAATTAAAAGGTAAGTTTATATGAAATATAGAAGAATTTTAGGTTTTACAATGCAAAAAAAAAATGATTTGACCCTATTTCAACATCAAGAAATATACTGATAAACTTTTCATTTGCTAACATTGGCAAAACCCTTATAAGAAGAATGGAAGAAAAACTCATAGCCTCGGTCTAATGAAAACACTGGAGATTAAGGTAATGTATTGAACCTTTTCTAAATGATTATGAATGCTTTATTAAAACAATGGTAGGTCTACAGCAATGATAACTAGGCCTACTGACTTAAAATTTAACTGCAGAAACTATGACTTAACCTCTTAAACATTATCAACAAGTTGTATTGTCTATCAGTGTGCATAAAAGTGAAAAAAGTGACTTTTAACACATTAACCCTAAGATATGTAACAGCCATTCTTTATAGAATTTTGTACACTGGTGTAAGTTTTATTTCCCAGTCAAACTGGAGCCAGCTTAATTTAGTCTCAATGAGATGTACATAAATTTTCAAGGAAAGCATCAGTTTATTGTCTATTGATTAGGCATTAATTCCATTGGAAATTTCCAGTGAATTGTTGGGACATTAGACATTGGGACAAAAACTAGCAGTTTTTCCACAAGGGTATGTTAAAGCATTTGTGTTTGTGAAAGACTCAGGGATCTAGTAGAACTTCATCATTCTTTATTCCACAAGAGAATCATGCTAATGCTGTAAGAGAGTTGGAACAACCAATATGCATTGTAGCAACAAATGATCGTGTGGAAGCATTCTAAACTTAGTTTGGAGATGTAAATGACCATAAACTTAAATGACATGTTTTGCACCATCATTTCTCGGACACCTTGAACTTATCACACTACTAAAATAAATAAGCATTTTGCCAATAGTAAAATTATAAGTAATTACTGTTGCATATTATGTATACCTATGTATGTACAACATAGTTAATTTTTTTAGACATTTATAAATTATATGTTAATAAGTACTTAGTAATCCCCCAATTAATGCTGTAGATGCATTCCTGAACCTTCCATGTAAAATAAATTGTGTGTAAATTGGGGGAACTATAATGTATAATTCAATGTGCTATGTACAGGTCCCCCCAACCCCAAGACACCCCAAAAATTAAGTTAAATAAAATATAATGATAATTTTGTATTATTATTATCTGCCAAAAAAAATATTAAATATATAAATAAATACATGAACTTGTCTGTAAAAAAGTAAAAATTAGTAATATGTAATAAATAAAAAAATAACACTCACCATTAGGGTTTCTTGGAGCTGGCTTCTTAACCACCAGTGCCTTTTTATTTATAAAAAAATTGAATATTTTTGGACAATGTTAATCTTTTTAATACATTTAACAAACAGTTATTGAAGCCAGCTATATATTTTTCTATGTAAGCAGATTTTCCATTACAGAGATAAAAAAAGTACAAAACTTTTTTTAAACAAAAAATCTGGCCTGATTTGCAACTCTGTATGAACTCCAGTTAATAAATTTGTAGAATTGCTTCATTCAAAACAGTAATGGTGGTTTTGCAAATCTATTGATTAGACTATATATACACACACCGGGTGATTACAAATGATCTTCCTGATTTTAAACATTTATTATGAAAAAAAAATAACAAAGCTGCAGCAAAAAGCAAGTTATACAAATAAAGAATATTTCAGGGAATTTTTATTTGTAATATTGGACATGTCAGAGATAGCCCTGAAGTTAGTGTGTTTTGTGCTCTTACCACTGAGAAAGTGTACAGTCCATTCTTCTTTACTGAACAAACAATTAATGTGGCTGATGCCCCAGCTGCTAGAGGACAAAGCTGATGTGTGGTTTCAGCAGGATGGTATGCCAACCCATTTTCACAGTGAGGTTACAACATTCCTGAATGAGGAATTGCCTGATTGTTGGATTGGGCATTGGGGGCCCATTCCTTGGCTGGCTCATTTGCCTGATCTAACCCCCTTAACTTCTTCCTCTGGGGCTATGTCAAAAATGAAGTTTTTGTTCCACCAATGTTCCACCAACTTTGGAACATTTGAAGGAAAGTATATGTGAGGCTGTTAGAGAAGTTCAGTATGATATGCTACTAAATGTATGGGGGGAAACAGAATACTACTATGATGTTTGGAAAGCCACAAAAGGAGTTCATATTGAACTTCAATAGGCTGTAAATAAAACTTTTTGAGTTCTTCTTTATTTGTATATCTTGCTTTTCACTGTAGCTTTGTTACTTTTTTCATATGTGCCTCGGTGGTGTAGTGGTTAGCATTGCTGACTACAAATCCATTTGCCCCAGGATTGAGACCTGGTGATGGCAGGTGGCGCGCATCAAAACCCAGCTGTTCATCCTTCCACACAGAAAGTGGTTGTTAGAGAAATGAGTACCCGGGGTAACATTGTGGTTAAGATGCTGGGCTGCTGCTGGTGAGGCATGGTTCGGATTCCACATTAAACTGTAGGTCTAAGGTGGAGTGACAAGCTTGACCTTTGTTAGAATGAACAATTCAGGCAGAAGCAAAACCAAGGTTAGTCAAGGTTAATACATTTTCAAAATTGTGAAAATCCTTTGTAATCACCTGGTGCACACACACACACACACACACACACACACACACACACACAGGGTGTTTCATAACATGTGGGATGCACTTTCAGGATGGATTCAGGACCTGAAAACAATGAAAAAAGTTTATATGAACATATGCTTGAAATTGCTTTGTTTCCGAGTTACAGCCTGTTTTGTTCCAGCAATTCTTTCTGCAGAACTGTTTACAAACATTGCTTGCCAACAATGTTTGTAAGTGTGTACAAGACTTATTTCATGTATGGCCTTGCTGATTGTAATGTTTTGTACACACTATGACATGTTTCAATATCATTGAGTGTAGAGCCATCAGTCAGTCAGAGGCGCATCGCAGTGTTTCACTGTTTGTATTTGTAACTTCTTACCATGAATAAGTACAGTCCAGTGAAAAAAAAAAGACTTAAGTTTTTGTGCTATTCAGTGATAGTGTGCATTTGAAGTGAGAATGGAGGCTTATTCAAACAGAAATGGCAGACATGTGTCTCATGTATGGACTTGCCGAGTGTATTGTGGCTGCAGCAAGATGTCTGTATATGGAAATGTTTCCGAATCGCCATCTGCCAGATAAGAAGACTTTTTGGAGAATAGATGAGCCTTTTGGTGATACAGGATCATTCAACAAGTGAGTTTTAGATGGTGGTAGACCAATCAGCACCAGAACTGTTGAATTGGAGGAGTGGTTCCTGAATTGCATGGAGGAACATCCTGATGTCAGCACCCAAAGGATAGCAGCAGCAGAGCGTGTAAGATGCACAACTGTATGGAGAATTTTACAGGAACAACAGCTTTACCCATATATCACATTCAGAGAGTACAAAGCCTTACTGAAGCTGATTTCCCACCACAGTGTGCTCTCTTCCTCTTTTCCTATCCTCCGTGTTGTTTTCTGATGAGGCTGCCTTCACAAGAAATGGCATGATAAATTTTTACAACACTCATCACTGGGCTGAAGAGAATCTGCATGCCATCATCCAGTCAAGGCACCAACAACAATTTAGTATCAATGTATGGGCAGGACTTAGTGCCAACATCTTAATTGGTCCTTTGGTTTGCCTGGAAGATTAACAGAAGAATCTTATTCCAATTTTTGAAGGAATGATTTAAGCGATTTACTAGATGAAGTTCCTCTTGGTGTCTGATGTCATATGTGGGTTATGTATGATGGCATTCTGCCTCATTTTAGTTGAGTATCCAGAGACTATTTGGATGACCATTTCCCTGATAAATGGATAGGCCATAGAGGACCCATTGTGTAGCCTGCTCACTCCCTGGACCTGAATCCACTTGATTTTTACCTGTGGGGTCATCTGAAATTCATTGTTTACATGACACCCATTGACAATGTTGAAATGCTTCACCAACATGTAGAACAAGAATGCCAGAAAATCTGAGCAAAACCTGAAATGTGCGAGTGCATCAGGCAGTCTATGACAAGGCGTGTTCAGGTGTATTCAAGCACAAGGCAGTCATTTTTAGCACTTCCTTTGAAGGTGAGGTGGATACTTGCTGGAACACAACAGGCTGTAACTCGGAAACAAAGCGATTTCAGGCATATGTTTACATAAACTTTTTTCATTGTTTTCAGGTCCTGAATCCATCCCGAAAGTGCATCCCACATGTTATGAAACACCCTGTATATATATATCAATAAAGTGTGTGCGTGTGGAGCAGCTATTAAAGGTGTAGATTCTTCCTAACTGAAGAACTAGGATTAGGCCTATTTTTTGCTGTAGTTAAATTCATCACTGTATTATTTTTAATATTCAGCTGAGAAAGGCAATTTTACTAAGATTTCTTTCTAAAATTAAAAATAAGGCTTAGACGTAAGTTTTATTTTTAATGAATGCTTTGAACAATAAAGGTAAGCGTCTTTGATATTTATTTCATAATTTTAACAGGATTGTGAAAGACTATGTGCAAAAGGATGACTTTGAACAAGTCAAGAATATAATATCTGTACTCAAGAATTTTGTCATGTCACCCAACCCACATTCCAGAAAAGGAGGTCTTATAGGCTTAGCCTCTGTTGCATTGGGTTTAGGACACAAGGTAAGATGATATATGTATATATATAGAAGGAATTCATAATTATCTAAATGCACAAACTGCTTCATATTTAGCCCACAAAGGGAATTGAAATCAAACCTTCAAAGTACTGTATTTTCAAATTTTTTATTTAAAAGTATTCAAAACTATTCAGAAGGATTGTTTTCTGTTTTCCTTTGAGTTTTTAATTCCCCTGCGTACTTATTACATGCGTAGCCCTATGGTTAGTGCTAGCATAAAACCAGTTGTATAATTCACCTGTAACTTGTAATAGTTTTTTCCATTAAAAGTCTCTTACTACATGCAGCAACTTCCCTCCAACAATGCATTCTTAATACTTGTCATAAGCACATTGTGTTTTATTGCATGCTTTTTTTTTTATGCAGGAAGGAGGGACAGGGGGAATGCCTACAAAAATGCCCCCATCCCATAGAGGAAGAAGAGAGCCAAAATCAAGGTCCAAGGTGTTTGAGAGCTTGGACACATTCCATGTTTGAAAGATTGAAGGTCATAGACAGGGATAAAGATGGATTGAGGAAGATTGTTCTGGAGTTGACCAGTTGAGTTGGTGAGAGAGTGTAAGAGAGTTGGAGAGAAAATTAATGAGAATGTGTTGAAAATCTGGCACTGTATGTTTTCCTTAATGGAGGTGGCAAGCAGTTAGAGAGTTCATAAGAGCAGTGTGTGTTATAATGGTGATAGTAAAGAGAGAGTGAGGCAATATTGTGTGGGTGTGTGGGTCAAGCCATTCCACACATCAGAAATGTATGCCATACAAGGGTGGACAAAACCCTTGCACAGAGACAGCAACTGAGTGGAGGTGAAGAAACTGCAAAGCTGATACAACACACCTAACCTCTTAGAAGCTGTTTTTGGAAAGAGAATATATGTGATCTTTACAGGAAAGATCATGAGAAAAGTAAGAATAGCTTTTGATATGGTATGTCTAATACAATAGCAAAGTTTTCACCTCGTAACATTTCATACTATTACACAAGCCCACAAAGGCCTTCATGACAGTGTTGGTAGACATGCTGCTGAAGTCTGAAGCATGTATGTAATGCTCATTAAAGAGTACTTCTCCAGAGATGGGACGCAGCTGAATCTCCAACCTTGATATATGTAGTGACCCATTCCCCTGAGGTCCTTGCATAGACACCTTTTATGTCTCAAACCAGAAAATCAGGATAACTGTTTCAAGTCTATTTACATTATAAACATCATGCATGCATTTTTATTTTCAATTAGTTGGTGTCAGTTGCCTCACTGTACTCTCACAAAATTGGTTCCTTTCTAAGAACTTTGGATATCCTCCATATAGCTCAGAGGTATTTATAATAACTGTTAACTTACTGCACCATACATTAATTTAATTGTATTAGCTTAATGCTTTATCAGGGATATTTGACATCTGACCAAAGGTCATCATTATAAATTTTTTGAAGTAAATTGTGGGTGCTAGGACCACTACTGGACAATTTGCTACTGGACAATTCACTACTAGGACATTTCGCTACTGGCATCTAACTTCGCTGTCATTAAAGAATTTTCTCCTATAAGAGAACATGCCTAGTCCTGTAATCTTGCCCTTTTGGATAAACATTTTAAAATTTTAGCCTTATCATCTGATGACACTTCTCTTAGAATTTTAGAATCTCTTTTTATAAAAACTGACATTTAACATTGATCCCTCTGCCTCTCCCCCTTTGGTTACTAACCTAACCTAACCTAACCTAAACTAAACTAAACGCAACTCAGAAAAAGTATAGGGACTGTGAGCAGAGGAGCCATAATTTACTGAAGATACGATTCTGGAAATAAACTGGAATTCCTTCACGCTATTGCGCATAATCTTAAATATTTTTAGATATTTTATTGTATCAAATGTTTTATGCATTCTTTCATTCTTTTAATAATTCATGTAATCATGCGTAATAATTTATGTAATTCATGTAATCATTTAATAATCCTTGTAGTCATTTAATAATTCTCGTAATTTTTTAATAAATTTTATTACCTTTTTAATTTTACTTACTGGTAAATTTATATATGGTAGCGAAATGTCCTAGTAGCGAACTGTCTGGGCACCAAATTGTGTTACATGTTTGACCTATCATTCTAGTTTTTGCATTTACTGAAAGATTATGCAATGCACAGTTGAAAGATACTTCATTTCTTTTAATTTAAATTTTATTAGCTTTTTTTTTTTTTCTAGTATTGGTGACAAAGAATAAAGTACCTAAATTTTAAATAAAAAGACACCATTCTAATTTTTACATTCAATGAAAGTTATGTTTTTACAATAGAAGATGTAATGAATATCCCTATACTAGTCATAGACATACCATTTGATAATGGTAATACTTTAGATAATATTGTGGTTAGTGAAAGTGAGGTAATGCACAATATTGGTAAAATGAAAATATATAAATTGCTAACAAAGATTTTTAATGTATCTATTTCTGAGGGGTGCGTACCAGGTGTGGTGGGAAATTATAGGCCAATCAGTTTAACATCTGTTGTAGGTAAGCTACTGGAATCAATAATTAGGGATTGTATAATCGAATACTTAAATTGCATAACTTGGTTAGAAATACGCAGTACAGTTTAAGGTGAAACAAATCTTGCTTAACTAATCTTTTGGAATTTTTTCAAGGCATGGTTGAAGTTTACGATAGTCATTGGGTGGTAGATGTAGTATATTTAGATTTTCAAAAAGCGTTTGACACTGTACCGCACAAAAGACTCATTGAAAAAACTAAGGCTCATAGAATCAGGGGTGTAGTAATAAATTTGATAGAAGAGTGGTTGTGAGGTAGGAAACAGATGGTGGTCATTGATGGAGCAGAGTCCTCTTGGGCTAATGTAGCGAGCGACATTCCTCAGGGTTCTGTATTGGGCCCCTTGCTTGTTCTTATATATATTAACGATTTAGATGTCAGCCTAGTCAGTACAGTTTCAAAGTTTGTGGATGACACGAAGTTGGGTGGTAGGGTGATTAATGATGAAGATAGAAGTAAAATCCAGGAAGATGTGAATAAAATTGTAGATTGGTCAGTCACATGGCAAATGAGATTTAATGTTGATAAGTGCAAAATTTTACATATAGGTTCGTGTAACAGTAATTTTGCAATGGTATGTCAGGGAAGGAGTGTAGAGCAGGAAAAAGATTTAGGAGTTATAGTCACTGGTGATTTAAAAGTGGCAAATCAATGTACAGCAGCAGTCAATAAAGTGAACAAAGTGCTAGGTTTTATAGCTCAGAATTTTGAGTACAAATCATGCGATATTATTGTTCCTCTTTATAAATAATTAGGTAGATCCCATTTGGAGTATGCGATCCAATTTTAGAATTCGCATATGCAAAAAGATAGACAAAATTGGAAGAGTTCAAAGACAAGCAACTAAGATGATTCTGTCACTTAGGTCAAAGTCATATGAGGATACGCTTAAGGAGTTAAAATTGACTACACTCGAGACTAGGATGCTAAGGGGTGATCTAATCCAGGTTTTTAAAATTATGAATGGGTTTGATAACGTAAATAGAGAGCGCTTTTTTGAAATATCACAATATAGTAGAACTAGAAATAATGGATGTAAGCTGACAAGTAGAAGGTTTGAGACAGCAGTTGCCAAAAACTTTTTTATGCATAGAATAGTAAATAACTGGAATAGTTTGCCAGTAAAAGTAATTAGTAGCATATCTATAAACATGTTTAAAATTTGATTAGACGCACATGTTGATAGATTGGGTATAGTTTAAGGTAGTAAAATTAAGGCTTTGTGGTTTGGAACCCACGTAAAATTGTAGGTTCCCTCCACCACCATAAAGGACATGCACATTACACAATTACAAACACTGGTAGACCAGACATGAGTGGCTCCTAGGGCCTTTGTTGGTCTGAAACATTATAACGTAACTTGAATGAAGATTTTTACAATTGTTTTCTCTCCCTATTTAAAGTATATATATACAGGGTGTCCCATAAGTCTGGCATCATAGGAGAAATTCATATTTTTCTATTTCTACAAACCATAATTCATATTTTTCTCTTTCTACAGGCCATAATGTCTGTGAGCAAGGAAGAATGAATCCAGCTAATTCTACTCATAGGAAATCAGAGTCAAAGAGAGGCTGCTGCTGAATTTAACAGACTGCATCCAGACCGCGAGCCAATAACACAAGAATTGTGTTAGCAGACTTGTTGCAAAGTTTAAGGAAACAGGATCCATAGAAGATACGGTAAACCATGCAGTGGACCTTCAAGGAGGTCCACTGATGATAATACAGCGACTGCTATCCTGGCTCATTTTAACAGAAGTCCCAATAAGTCTCTTCGGTGATTGTCTGCCGAGACAGGAGTGTCGAAAAGTAGCATCCATCGCATTCTTCAGGCTCACGAATGGCATCCATATAAACTTCAGATCCTACAGAAATTAAGCGATGATGATCCCGACTGGTGGATGGAATTTTGTGAATGGGCTACGTAACAATATGCTCGGGATGCCATTTTCCCATCCACCATTCTGTTCAGTGATGAGGCTGTTTTTTATGGAAATGGTGAGGTAAATCAACAGAACACCCGCTACTGGTCTCAAAACAACCCTCACTGGTATACGGTACCTCTTCAAAGGAACAAGGTGCATCTCAGGTGATGGTATGGTGTGGCATTTGGAAGGATCGCATCATAGGCCCCCTCTTTTTCGATGAACATGTCACTGCAGGCATCTACCTACGTATGCTCAAGGAAGAAGCATTTCCCAGTGTCTTTAATGAAGAAGGAAATTTCCCAACATGATTCCAGCAAGACTGTGCTCCTGCACATTACAGCACCCAAGTAAGGAAATACCTGTACCAACAATTCCCTGGTCATTGGATAGGACGTCGAGGGCCTGTGGAATGGCCAGTTAGAAGCCCGGATCTCACGCCACTAGATTTTTATCTCTGTGGCCACTTGAAAGCGCTGGTTTACGCAGAGAAAATTAGGAGTGTTGAACATTTGCGGCAGCGCATTATTGGGGCATGTAACACCATTACTCCTGACATCATTCACCGTGTGCTTGCTGACTGGGTATCACGTCTGAATTTGTGTATTGAAAACAATGGTGGACATATTGAGCATGTTCTGTAAATAAAAGCTTTTGTTTTGTCTCTTTTTATTATTTTTCCT
Organism: Bathynomus jamesi; assembly: GCA_023014485.1. Taxonomy (NCBI): domain Eukaryota; kingdom Metazoa; phylum Arthropoda; class Malacostraca; order Isopoda; family Cirolanidae; genus Bathynomus; species Bathynomus jamesi. The sequence continues at coordinate 695,436 of JAJOZX010000747.1, read as the reverse complement.
ATGATGCCAGACTTATGGGACACCCTGTGTATATATATATATATATATTATCAGGTCATCCCAAAAGTAATGTCGTTTTTTACGATAGATTAAGTTTAAACTAGTCCTACTCAGTTTAAGCATAAATTTTCCAAAGGTTATATCTAAGAGGAGATCTATTGTGTTTCGCTACATACTTTACAGACCGTGACCAGTGAAGATGTGTGTTTTGCTTTATGTGAACCTCTCATAAACATGGTGGACTGGTGGTATCAGAAGAGCATATCAGGCATATAATGCTTTACAAGTTCAAAAAAGGGAATAGTGCTACTGAAGCAACGTGAAACATTCAGGACATTTATGGCAATGATATTCTGCATGTGAGGAAATGTCAAAGATGGTTTCAAAAGTTTAGGAATGGTGACTGCTGTTTGACAGATGCAGCATGCTCTGGATGCCCTGCTGAGTTTGATGATGACCTTCTGTTAGCCGCACTTGAAGAAGACTGTTCAACAACTGTCAAAGAATTGGCCCAGAAACTCAATTCATCCCCGTCCACCATCCATTGACATTTGCAACAACTCGGGAAAGTGCCTAAGTTAGGAAAATGGGTGCCACATGAATTGTCAGTCGACAATCTGAGGGTGTGGGTAAACATTAACCAGGGGCGGATCCAGGAATTTAAGCAGAGGGGGGTCCAGTCTTGGTGGGGCTCATTACTGATATGTCCTAGGCCGAGGACGTGCGAGCGAAGAGAGCGCCAGAGGGGGGGGGGGTGCCCCCCCTCAGTAGGAAATTTTCATATTTGAAGATAGCTTTAGATGGATTTGAAGTATATTCCCTTTATCAAAATCCTGCTTGTTCACACCCAGGCCAGGTCTGAAATGTCTCAGGATCGGACATAAACTTTTTTTTCTTTATTCTTTTTAAGGAAATTAATTTTGTGGCAACCGGGATACATGTACCTTAAGCCATTTTAAGTCTTCAGGTCTTATTTTTCATATATAGGAACAAACAAACGCAATCGAAAAATCGTTGGTCACTGTGAGCAGGGGGGGGGTCTGGACCCCCTCGACCCCCCCCCCCCCCCCTGGATCCGCGCCTGTTAACACAGCTCTTCATTCCCGTGAATGGCAAGATCCATTTTTGCACTGTCAACAACTGGATTGATTGAACACCACTAAAAGAAAAGAGACCTGCTTTGGTTAATCGGAAAGGAATCGTGTTCCACCACAACAACGCATGTCCTCATACCACTCGGATCACTTCTGCAAAAATTGAGGAGCTTGGGTGGGAAAAACTTCCACATCCTCCATATTCTCCAGACCTTGCGCCTTCAGATTACCATCCCTTCAGGAGTCGCAAAACTATCTTGACGGGAAACGGTATACTACTTTAGATGACCTGTACACCAGTCTTTGTACGTTTTTTGCCTCAAAACCACCTGAATTTTATAAACATGGCATTGAAAAGCTTGTAGGACAGTGGCAGAGTGCCACTGATTCCGATGGAAAATATATACTAGATTAAAAAGTTTCAGTTAAGTTTTTTTTTGTCCTTCAAATTCTGATCTGAAAACGACATTACTTATGGGATGACCTGATATATATATGTATATGTGTGTGTCCCCCTCCCCGCGGGCGGTCTTTCTGGGGTGGATCGCCCGCGGGCTCCTGCCTCCATGTGGCGAGGGGGGTCAGCCGTGGCTGGGGGCCTTGCCGGGTCCCCCGCCCGGTTGCGAAGTGGACTTTTAGCATACCCTGCTATCCTACAGCCCCCTCTTTCCTGTCTTCCCCTCTTTACCCTCTTCCTTGCCCCCTCTGTTTTTTCTGCTTTCTCTGTTCACTTCGCGCGCCCCGTGGGCTGCCGGGGCTGGTCGCTGGGGGTCTCGCTCCCATGGCTGGGGCCGGACTAAGTTGGCTGGTAGGGTGCCCAGGCCTGGGACCCTGGGGGGCCTTGGTCTTTGCTGCCGGCGGGGGAGAACTTTCGACGCTGCAAGGGCCCCTTTTGAAACGGGGGTACCTACATGGGACGAGGCACCCATCCCCCGCCGGCGTGCGCTTGGTCCCCTTGGGCCCCGGGTAATCGGTTCCCCGCGGCCCCGGGCGCGAAATAATAAAAAAAAAATTTATGGAAACACTTACAAATCTAATGGACCTCGTTGACGACCACCCGGCTTGTGCATCTGACCTCCCTCTGACTACCTCTTTGGACCTTGGGTCTGGTAAGGGCAGTCGGCAGCCCTCGCCCACCCCGTCTGCTCTTCTTGCCGACACCACCTCTCCCCCTCTTCCCCAGGCTCGTGGCGCCGCTGCCCGACCCCCGCCAGTGGCGGATGGACCTGCAGTGGACCCCCCGACCCCTGGATCCCCCATATTCCACGTCCCGATAGGGACCCACCTGCTTTTTCGCCCTCAGGTGGGAAGCCCGCGGCCCCGGTCGCCTCCCACTCCGGTCGGGCCTCATCGCCCCCGGCCCCCTCGGCCCCTGGGGGACGTGGGACCCGACGTCGCCGTCCGCCTTTCTCGTCTCCCCGTCCCCTCGAAGTACCGGTGGTGTTTGGCCCGACGTCTTCGCTCGGCCTTAGGACGGTGGACAAGTTCCTCGTCCTCCGCCCCTCCTCCTCCAAGCCCCTCCCCACTAACCATGAACGCCTCTTTCGAGCGATCCATGGGGTGACAGGGACGGCTCGTTTTGACCTTCGGCCTCAGAGGGATGGCTCCATTCTGATAAGGTCGCGTTCCTCTGTCGAAACCTCCTCTCTGCTCGCTATCCCCAATGTCCTGGGCTGCGGGATTACGGTGTCCCCCCACCCCCGCCTCAATCAGTGCCAGGGCACAATTTACGCTGCTCGTCTTCTACCCATCCCGGTGGAAGACCTCCAGATTGACCTCGCCTCCCAGGGTGTTGTGAGGGTGTACCGCTTTCCTGACAGATCGCGATCCCCAACCGCCCCTTCTCCTCGCCTGCTCCTCACTTTCGACTCACTGGTGCCCCCCGTTTCGGTATTCTGGGGCTTTGGTGAGAGACGAGCGTGCGAATTCTCAGTACGACCATACGTGCCAGATCCTACGCGCTGTTTTCAGTGCAATAGGTTTGGCCACGTGAGCAGCTCCTGCCGTCAGCCGGCCCCGTTGTGTGTCCGTTGCGGCGGCCCTCCCCACCCCTTGCCCTGTACTGCTCCGCCTTCCTGCACCAACTGCCATGGACCACACCCTGCTTCATCCCGCTCTTGCCCGTCCTTCCTCTTTGAAAGGGAGGTTCGGGCCCTCTGTTCATCAGAGTTTCTCAGCGCTCGGGAGGCGCGGGACCGGTTGCGTGGCTGCGAGGCCCGGCGTGGTGCCTCGTACGCCGAGGTTCTCCGTTCCCGGACCCCGTCCTCACCGGCGGTTCCCAACGCGCCTCCACCCACCGTGACCAGCGCGTCCCCACGTGCTCCCCCCGCGAACGCCGATGCTTCGTCGGCAACCCCCCCTGCCCCTTCTACGCCCTCTCCAAAGGCGCCTTCGGCCACCCCCATTCCGGATCGTGACCCGCCGTCACCCATGCGGGCCGCACGACGGAGGGGTAGGGGCCGCAAGCGCCGCGCCAGTGGTGACCCCGAAAGGTTCGAAGCCATAAGCCTCGCATCACCTTCCTCCCCAAACACAAACGCCCCCTTCGCCCTACCGCCCCGGTGTCCTCACCGTCCCCACTGCGCAACCGTTATGCACGCTCCCCCCTGGGGTCCCCGACGGCCCTCGTGGTGGGGGCTGAGATACACCCCTCTCCGGCCCGGTCGATGGACCCACTGGAGGGGGAACTCGCCCGCCTGGTCGGGGTGGGTGGGACGTGCACGCCCCCGCGCTTGACCCGCCCCATCTCTCTCCTCGACCTGCCAATGCCTCTGGGTGAGGTATTATTTTCCACTCCCCCTCGTAGTCCTGCCTCCCCCGCACCTCCGGTGAAGGGAGGGGCATTCTGGATACCTCTCACATCCCCTTCTCTGCATCGCTCTCCCCCGGACGTCCGGGAGACTCCTCTTCTGGAGGACTTGCCGGCGTCTGGTTCCACATCGCCCCCTCGTCGGGGTGACCCTCGCCTTCGCCCTCGTTCGGCGTCCCTCGCTGAACTCCGGGGCTTTCCGATTCCCTCTTTAATCTCGGGCCGCCCGATCGGCCCACCCACCCCATAACCATCCTTTACGCTGACTTTCCTACCCCTCCCTATACCTCGCTCCTGCAGTGGAACATCCGCGGGCTCCTGGTAGGCCTCGAGAGTCTCTCCTCTCTCCTGGCCTCCAGGTGTCCGGCGTGTTTCTGCCTTCAGGAGACGATTCTGGGATCCCGTTCCCTCCCTCGAGTGTCCGGTTACTGCGGGCTCCCTTCCCCGCCTCTCGATGGGGCGGGGAGGGGGGGCGCCGCGGTCTTCGTGCACCGCTCCGTCCCTTTCCGCCCCCTCCCGCTCCGTACAGTCCTGCAAGCTGTGGCCGTGCGCCTTTCTTGGGGCGCCAGCTCACGGTCTGCTCTCTTTACCTCTCCCCTAACGTACGCCCTCCACCCGATTCTCTCCGTGACCTAATTCTTCAGCTTCCCCGCCCTTTCCTGATTCTCGGGGACTTCAACAGTCGGGACCCGGCCTGGGGGGACGTTTGCTCCACCTTTCTCTCCGGGACCCTTCTCTCCCTTATGGACGAGCTCGAGTTCACCTTTCTGAACGATGGCTCCCCAACCTGCCTTCACTCGGCCCACGACAGTTTCACCTGTATCGACCTTTCCCTGGTTTCCCTCGAAATCGTGACGGAGTTCACCTGGGAGGTCCTGCCGGATTCTTCCGGCAGTGACCATTTCCCAGTGTGTCTTACCCCGACCCGTCTCCTCCCCCCCACCTCTGTCGCGCCGAGCAGACTGGGCCTCATACGCGAGGGGCACGGCGATCTCGCCATCAATTCCTGCCTTTCCCTCCGTCAGTGAGGCCCTCGCCTTCCTCGAGAGTAAGATCCTCTCGGCTGCCGCCAGTTGCATCCCCCGTACCTCTGGCTCCCCCAGGCCGCGAAGCGTCCCATGGTGGACCCCAGAGTGCTCCCATGCCGTTCAGGAGCGGCGCCGTGCCGGCCGCCGCTTCTACCGGACCCGCCAGCTGGAGCACAAGATGAGTTTCAGCGCCTGAAGGCAGTGGCCCGTCGGGTCCTGAAACTGGCCCGGCGTACCTCCTGGCGGAGTTACGTGTGTCGGTTCCCCCCCCCCTGTTTGTTTTCGGGACCTCCCGTGCCCCTCGACTGTTTGGCGCAAGGTGCGTAGCTTTGAGGGGACCCGTGTCCCCCCTCGACCCCCGGTGCTTCGGGTCGGGGACGACGAGTTCGTCTCCGATCCGGAGGCCGTCGCGAACGCACTCGCGGCGCACTTCGCAGCCATCTCCAGTTCCGATTCCCCCCATTCCCGCCGCGACCCACCGGATTTTCCACCTCATAGGGATGACCCCTATAATCACCTCTTCCGCATGACGGAGCTTCGGGAGGCCCTCCGCCCCCGACGCTCCTCCGCACCCGGCCCCGATAATATCCCCTATGACTTGTTACGGCACCTCCACCCCTCTGCTCTCAGCTTTGTACTGGACCTCTATAACCGGATTTGGTTGGAGGGTTCATTCCCGGACCGGTGGCGTGAGTCCATCGTCGTCCCCATCCCGAAGCCCGATAAAGACCCCTCACTCCCGTCGAACTATCGCCCCATTTCCCTGACATGCTGCGCCTGCAAGGTTATGGAGGCGATGGTCGCCTCGCGGCTGTCCTCTTACTCTGGAGGCGAGTGACCAATACCCTGCTACCCAGGCTGGTTTCCGGCGCTTCCGGTCTACCACCGACCCCCTCCTCCTCCTTAGCCACGACGTGCAGGAGGCTTTCTCCCGGCGTCATTTGTACTCGCCGTCTTTTTCGACCTCCAGAAGGCCTACGATACTACTCGGCGGAGCGCGGTCTTGACTGCTTACGCTCCCTGGGTTTCGTAGGCTTTCTCCCCTCCTTTATTTATAACTTCTTGTCCGCCCGTTCTTTCCGCGTCCGCATCGGTTCTACCCTCTCTGACCGCTTTCCGTTGGAGGAGGGTGTCCCTCAGGGTAGTGTCCTTAGCGTCCTGTGTTTCTCACTAGTGATGAACACAGTCGCTACGGTCCTGCCTACTTCCGTTCGTAGCTCCCTCTATGCCGATGACCTGGCTATCTATTGCTCTGGCCGCCTCCCGTCTTTGGCTGAACGTCGACTCCAGCTAGCCATCAACGCGGTGGTTCGCTGGGCGTCCTCGGTTGGCTATGCTTTCTCACCCTCTAAGTCTTCCAGTATGCTTTTTTCGGCGCCTCCGTCTGTCGCATACCTTCGCCCTTACCCTTGCCGGCACTCCTCTTCCCCTCGTCCCATCCGTTCGATTCCTGGGTATGACCCTCGACGAATTTTTCGGTTGGGTTCCACACCTTAGGCGGTTGCGGCAATCATCTCGCCGCACCCTCTCCCTTTTGAGTCACCTGTCCCACATGACCTGGGGGGCGGACAGGCGTACTCTGCTGCGCCTGTACACCTCCCTGGTGCAATCCCGCATCGACTACGGCTGTGTGGTCTACAGCTCCGCCTCCTCTCCGGCACTCCGTATGCTGGATCCTCTTCTCCACCTGGCGTCGGGTGCCTTCCGCTCGTCCCCTGTCGCTAGTCTTCAGGTGGACTGCGGACACCCCCCCCTGCCCCTTCGCCGGGGCCTTCTCATGGCGAAGTGTTACCTTCGCATCTGCCGCCTCCCGAGATCCCTACTCTTCTCCGCGATCTCCCAGGCGCTACCCCGGCCTGACACGTGGCATTTCGCTGCCTCCCTGGCCGACGTCTTTTCGTCCCTGGGGATCCCCCCACCCTCTATTCTGCCGTTCTCCTTCGACCTGTCCCCCCTGGCTGACCACCCCTATCTGCCGCTGCCAGGCGCTCCGTGGCCTGCGTAAGGAGTCTCCTCCTACCGTCCTCCGGTCTTCTTTTCTGGCCCATCTTCCCGTACACTCGGACGATGTTCCCGTCTACACCGACGGCTCGCGCTCCCCTGCAGGTGTCGCGGCCGCCGTCTTCTCTCCGTCGCTGTCACCTACCTCCCGGGGTATCCCCCTGCCGGTTCAGGCCTCCATCTTTTCCGCGGAGCTCTTGCCCTTCTGGAAGCCCTCCGTCTGGTATCGGGTTTTTCGCGGTCTTCCTGTACCATCTTTTCGGACTCGCTGAGCGCCCTTCAAGCGCTCGAGCGCTATGATTCCCCGGACCCCCTCGTACGCTTATTCAACAGGAGTACCATGTCCTGCACACCGTTCACCGGATCCGGGTCACCTTCTGCTGGGTTCCTGCCCATGTCGGTGTTTCCGGTAATGAGGCGGCTGACCGCACAGCCCGGTCCGCCGCCTCGATGCCTCCTCCCCCGCCCGCTCCCCTTCTCTGACTATGTGCAGGTCTTTCGGTCCCTCTACGACCGCATATGGCAGCAGTCCTGGGACGATGCCACCGGAAATAAACTCTGGTCCATCCGCCCCCGCCTGTCATATTGGGCGTCCTCTTTCCACCGCTCCCGACACAAAGAGGTCGTCCTTGCGCGGCTTCGCATCGGCCATACGCGCCTCACGCACGGCTATCTTATGTCCCGGCAGGAGGCTCCTCGTTGCGCCTCCTGCCAGTCGCCCCTCACCGTCTTTCACATCCTTGTGGAATGCCCCACCCTGTCGTCAGTACGTCGTCGCGCCTTCCCGTTCCTCTCTGATTTCCCCCTCCCCGATCGTTTACGTCTTATGCTCGCTGAGAGCCCTCTCTTCTCGCTTGACCGTCTTTTCCTTTTCCTCTCCCAATCTCGCCTCCTCTCTGAGCTTTAGGTGACTTCTCACCCGTCGTCCGCGGTCCTCCCACTTCTAGTGCCTTTCCCCCGTCTCCGTTTCTCTTTCTCATATTCTGCTTCGCCATGATATCCGCTAGCGTATAGCGGGAAATGGCGGTAAACGCCCCAATACAAAAAAAAAATAAAAAATAAAAATATATGTGTGTGTGTGTACGCGCGCGCATGCGTGCACTTGCTTAATATATACCATCATAATTTCTGTGGTTGTTGAAAGCACTTGTTTGTAATATAAAACTCTTAAATTTGGTCAACTCAGCCATCTCAACAATTTTCTAGGTTATCACTATTCTTATAGAATATCTGTGATAAGAATAATTATAGGCCAGTAGTGCTTGCCAGTATACTTTCTAAGGTGTTAGAATATGTTATCAATAACAGGATAAGTACTTACTTGCAAACTTGATGACAATCAATTTTGCTTTAGAGTGAAATTGGTACTGACACATGTATTTGTATGCTGAAGGAAGCAGTCCTAAAGTATAAGATGTTAAGTAGTAATGTACAGGGTTGCCCATTAAGTCCCAATTGGTTATAATTAAAATGAAAATACAAAAATCAAAGTAAAAAATTTATAAGTTTAGAAATATTTATTGATTGGTCAAAGTAATACCATAAAACTATCTTGACAAATATTTTTTCCTTAGTAATTGAGTTTCGCTTTAATTATAACTTATTGGGATTTATGGGCAACCCTGTATATTCCTTGGTTTTTTTTTTTATGCATCAAAAGCATTTTATAGAGTTAATCATCGCAAACTTTTCAAGAAAGCGTTATGTCAAGGAGTCCCTAAATATATAGTTAGGATACTTGTATTCTGGTATACAGAGCAGACCATGTTTGTAAGATGGAAAAGCACTGTATTCATAGGTTTTAAGGCAGTGGTATTTAACCTGGAGGTAATTCAGCTTTTTTCTGGAGGTAATGAGCTGGTGCCACTGTCCAAAAACAAGCTGAGTTATGGTTCCACTAAAATTTTGTTGTTATTTCCTAATTTTCTTTTTCTCATGTTTCCCATTTAAAAAGGGGAGGGGATAATTATGCTTTTGTTGGCTGGCTGAAGGGGTAACAGTGCCAAAAAGGTTAAATACCACCACTTTAAGGTAACTAATGGTGTTAGACAAGGGAGTATATTATCACCCTACCTTTTTTGTTTATACAGAGATGACCTTACCAATGAACTAAAATCTGCATGTACTGGTTGTGTCATTGGAAAGGAAAAAATTAATCATTTAATGTTTGCTGATGACCTTATTCTTCTGTCACCCTCTCCTCATGGGCTGAGAGTACTATTAGAGATATGTGAACAGTATGGTATAGAAAATGACATCCTTTATAATGGGACAAAAAGCTATTCTGATTTTTGTGTAATGCACTGAATCCTGTATCATGTAGATTATATGTGGGTCTTTTGAAGTGAATGGTCAGGCAATACTTGTCAAAGACACATGTAAATACTTGGGTCAGTAATTACTCACGAGCTGCGAGATAAACTTTATATTGAGAGGCAACGTAAAAAGTTGTGCATACATAGAGTAACATGCTAATAAGGAAATTTGGTATGTGTTCAGAATCACTCAAAATTTGTAATTTTAGAACTTACTTTACTGCATTGTATACATTCCATCTGTTGTGGAACTATACAAAAACTGCCTGAGTAAACTCTTTTGCTTATAATAATAATTTCCATATGCAGTGCCATTTTTATGTTTACTATGTGTAATCTACCTCCCAGCCAAATGTTAATCCAGAAGAATATATATAATTTCATTACTAGGGTCAAAAACAGCTCAAATGTGTTATTGTTCAATGTCCTGTCCTCAGATACTGTGTACCTTTCACCTATATGGCAGTCTTGGTTCAGACAACTGCTGGTGTACAATGCCTTATTTTTATAATGTAGCAAAAATTGTATTTGCATATTAAGTGTATGATAAGGTTGTATTTGTATGTTAGGTGAAGTGCTGTGGATTGTGAATGATCCACAATAAAGATGTTATAAATTGCTGTTTTATAGCAAGTTGGTCTAAATGTTAACAAATTTGTTTCAGGTTATTGATCCTTACATAAAGGATTTGGTTACTCCAATATTCCCCAGTTTTAATGATCAGAATCCAAATGTCCGCTACTATGCCACAGAAGCCCTCTGTAATGTGTGTCGGGTGTCAAGGGCCGCTATATTAAATTTATTTGATGACATATTTTCCATCATAATTCAACTTTCAATGGAAACAGACCAGAACATGAAGAGTGCAACAGAACTTCTTGATAGAGTTATGAAGGTAAGGTATGGCTTAGTTTTTTCCCCCTCTCTCCCAACATCGTACCAGTGTTTATGTAGCCCGTGTTAACTAATTCTAAACGCATTTTATGCTTCATTAATATAATTTGTTTTGGTTGTGCCTTCATGAGATACAATATAATGACCATTAAAATCTCCCACTTAATACAGGGAAGATAACTAGAAAAGAGTGTTTAAACTGTTTTTGAAGAATAGCCAGAAAAAACAAAAGTATTATTTCTTATACTATATCCGCATAAGATAACAAGTTTAATTTGATTTTACACAGGGAAATCTCCCCCAAAATGATTGATTTTTCCTAAATACTCATTTAGTGTCTGTTGAAAGATTTACAGATTCCTCGAAGAAAAATAAGTTTTTCTGAGTGAAGGACCTCTAGATAATTCTAATTGTTTGGTTTAGGATGTCATAACAGAGAGCCCTGCCTTTGATTTGGTGGCGTTCATTCCAGTCCTTCGAGAGAAGTGCCTTTTGAAGAACCCTCCCACGCAAACCCAAATGATGCTCATCTCGTGGATCTCCAGTCTCCAAAGCGTTCCTGACGTTGATTTGGTTCCCTTTTTGCCCGAGATTATTGATGGAATCTTTATGATTTTGGAATCTCCCAAGAAAGAAGTCAAAAAAATGTAAGTATGAAATCTTGGGGCGTGGTGAAAAGAAGAAAGAAGAATTATGTAAGTGATCCATTTCTCTTGGGTTTGTTCGAAAATTGGTAATATATTTCTGTGAAGTGACCAAAAGTGAAGGCAAACTGGCTTAGGTTTTACGGTGTCACTGTCATCGTTTTATTATAACTTTTAAAGTAAAGTGTAACTTTATCTTAGTTACTTTTAAACAGAATACAGTATGCTAAATCTTTCCTGTACAATTACAGTTTGTATTTTCTGAAAGCTATTCTGTAAATAGTTGATATTAAGAGTAAAGTAAAATAATTAACAAAAAAGCAACATCCAGGAAGCTCATTTCCCCACAATGCCAGGGTGAGTGTGCCCAAGGGTCACCATTAATCTGAGCAATGACAGGGTAAGCGGCCAACTCAACCCAACCTAGGAGCCCAGCAGGCAGGAGCGAACTAGAGCCTCACCCCTCAGAGTCTACCACCGTAACACTGAACTACTTGGTGCCCTAAATAAATAACCATCATTCTAAGTTTTACGTGTAATTAAAGCATTTTTGATGTGGAGCTGAAATCGCTCATTCAAAATGTGTAATTATGGTGGACTTTAATGCCCACATTACTTTTGTACATAATTCGTTTCAAGTGATTTCTCATTTTCAGGTCCATAAATTAAGCATTTAAGGGAGTGTTTTATATTTGTAAGTAAAAGTAACGTGACAGAGTTCTGTATAACTACCATATGAATACTTTCTGATTATAAGCTGATTGAACTAAAACTACATACTTATACTGAAATTAATAGAATATGGTACGTAAAAAATACCAGACAACCATATAAAATGATCAAAGGTAATTTGTTGTCAAAAATTGAAATACTGTACCTAAAGCTATAATATTGCTTCATGAACTTCATGTATTTTATTTGGTATGTGATAATGTTGTGATAATGGTAGATGTAAGTTTTTGAAACTTGAAACAACGATAGACCAATCTTAAGAGTAGGATTTTCTTTTCTTTCTCCCTTTCTTCTCTCATTCTCACGGCAAAGTTGTAAAGACGAATGGCTGCGCGTTCCTAGTAATTTTTATGTTTTCGTTTTACTCGTTTAAAGTTCCCGAGTTGTTCCTGAAAATTAGTCTGAACTCATTTTGCTAAATAACAATTTCATCAGTAATGATTTACTTATAATGAGGTTATTGTTAACTCTAAATAATATGCCGTAAACGTATGAAGCGTAATAACTTACCACTCATTAAAGAATCTTTTGATCATTAAGTCTCATTAATAATAATAATAATAATACAAAGGACACCAAACAGCAACAGACTGGTTGGTCCCAACGAGGCCCTGTTTAAGGAAGGAAGGTTAAAAGAAGTAAGAAAATTTAAAGACAATTGAAAGTTTTAAAGCAAAGCCGAGAAAAGAGGTTAAAAGGAAGGAAAGAAATTTAAAGATGAAGTAAAAATTTTAAAATACAGAGAAGGGAATCCGAGTGAAAATTCGACAGTGTTTCTACGCGCTAATAAATGCTTCCAACTGGGTGGGGTTTAAGGCCAGATAAACATCTAGGTTCTTTTAAAAGGATTCGATCGACTTTGAACTACGCTGGCTGGCAATCCATTCCACAAATTAACTATACGATTGAAGAAAAAATGTTGAGCTTTATTGGAATTAAAATGTTTAGCCACTAATTTCAGACTATTACTGCGAGTTCTATCTGCATTCCTGAAGGTGAAATATTTTTTCGCGTCGACATCATCATAACCTTAAATCGTTTTAAAAACCTGGATTAAATTTCCTCGAATTCGCCTTTTTACGAGTAAGAATAAATTTACGTTTCTAAACGGGCAGCGTATGATTTGATTCTTAATCTACGAATCATCTTTGTAGCCCGTCGCTGCACTCTCTCCATTCTGCCTATGTCCTGTCGTAAATATGGGGACCAGAATTGAATGCGATAATCCAGGTGGGGGCGTACTAAGGAATTATATAACGTTAGCATTGTTTTCTCCGATTTAAATTCAAACATTTTACCAATAAATCTTAAGATTCTATTTGCTTTTGTAACCGCTTCCATACATTGCTTACTCGGTTTAATTGTGTCGGCAATAATGCCTAAATCTTCGTTCCGTAATACTTGTTAGTGTCTTGTCGCGCATAAAATATTTTTCTTTAACATTGTTTCTACCGATATGCAACGTTTTACGTTCATCTATGTTAAAGTTTATTTGCCAAATTTCCATCCACTCGAATAATTTATTAATATCTTGAATGTGCAAACGTTCTAACGCTTATTTTGGTTCGTCCCCCTAGTTTGGTATCGTCCACAAATTTTGAAATTATACTTTTCATTCCTGTGTCGATGTAATTGATATAAATAATAATAACTGATGCCTGAGCACGCCACTTGTTACACTTTTCCAGTTAGATGCTTTGCCATTAATGACCACTTTGTTTACATCTACTAAAGCCAATTTTCGATCCATTTGAAAACATTACCATCAATTCCTTAAGAATGAAGGTTAGCCAGTAATCTTCTATGTGGCACTTTATCAAACGCTTTTTGAAAATTGAAATATTTAATATCTGCTGCTTTACTCTCGTCATATATATTTACAATATCAGTAAAGAAGTCGAGCGGATAAGTAAGACGAGAACAATTATGTTGAAAGTCGTGTTGAGAATCTTTGATTAATTTCGAAGTGATTAACTATTTTGTCCCGAACGATCGTCTCCATAAGCTTACCAACTACTGAAGTCAGGCTGATGGGACGGTAATTTCCCGGAAGCGATTTGTCCCATTTTTTAAATAGTGGCGTAATGTTTGCACATTTCCAATCGAGCGGAACTTCTCCAGACTGTAACGATTTATAATTATTATTAAATGTGTGTGTGAAAGGAGGGACTATTGCGCAGTTTACTTCTTAAATTACCTCAGGGAACTGCTTATCTGGACCGGGAGTTTTATTAGGATTAATTTTACCTATGGCCGAGAGTACTTCACTTTCACTAATGGTAAAATCGTGAAGCCTTAAATGAGCATGATTGCGGGAACAGGAATGTTGTTCATATTTTCGTTAGTAAAGACGGAAGAGAAGAATTTATTTATAACTTCCGCCATTTGTAATAATAATGATAAATCTTTGGTAAAAATAAAGATTTCAGTACTACAATTTACAATGTTACAATTTTTTTAGGCTTTAAAACTATTTTTATGAAATAGCACATCAACTTGTAGCATGTTTCTTTGAATATAGTAAAAGTTAAAACTTTGCCAATTAATGCTTTATTTTGTTACAAGCTAAGAAAATGGATTCAGGAAGATTGTTCAAGAGTTGACCAGTTGAGTAGATGAAAGATTGAAAATATCAATTAACCCTTGCGTTAAAGAGTCGGACAGAAAAGGAACGAGAATGTGTAGAAAGTCTCGTACTGCATGCTGTCCTTAAAGGAGGTATGCAGTTAGAGTTCATAAGAGCAGTGTCCGTTATAATAACGATAGTAAAGGGAGAGTGAGACAACATTGCGGCGCAGAGAGAGAGAGAGAGAGGGGGGGAGAGAAAGACAGAAGACAGTAAGAGGCGGGGAAATGATGAGATAAAAAGCCTTTGAAGAAACTGCGGAGCCGGTACAGTCGTACAGCACACCTAACTTCTTCGCTGTTTTGGTAAGAGAATATATGTGATCTTTCCAGGAAAGATCGCGAGAAAAAGAAACTCAAAGAACGTTAATAGGAGAGAAAGGATCGAGTTGTGTATTGTTGAAGGTAAGGGGATAGTAGTGTGCAAGATTGTGACGAGTAGACAGACGGAGGAACTGAGTTTTTGAGGCATTAAAAGCCCAATCAGAGATAGCGGAAAGATCAGAGGTCAGGTGTAGCCATCCTACGCGAAGCATGAAGTGACTGTTGAGAGGGACACTTTGTGAAGCGAGTGAAGAGTGGAATCATTGGCATAGGAGTGGATAGGACAGGAAGTGCGACTTAATGGATCATTGATAAATAAGAGGAAAAGAGTGGGTGACAGGACAGAACCCTGAGCACCACTGTTAATAGCTTTAGGAGGAGGACAGTGGCCATCTACAACCGCAGCTATAGTTCGGCCAGAAAGGAAATTAGAGATGAAGGCACAGAAAGGAGGATAGAAATCGAAGGAGGGCAGTTTGGAAATTAGAGATTTGTGCGAGACTCTATATGTCTAGCCGAATAGCAAAAGTTTCACTGAAATCCTGAGAAGGTGACGACCAAGAGTCGGAGAGAGTAAGAAGATCGCCAGTATATAGGGTGGCCATTTAAAAAGGAGGACACGGCGTATGTGGCCGTACGTTAACATATATATATGTATATTATATATATGTTAACGTACGGCCACATACGCAGTGTCCTCCTTTTTGGAAATGTGGAAATGGCCACCCTAAGGTGGAAGGAAGGAAAAGTACCAGAAGGAAAAGTACCAGATGAAAAACAGGAGGCGAAAGAGTTTGCCTAGACAGAGGGTGTCAGCACAGAAGCACAGTTCTTGAGAACAAGAGAAGGAACACCATTAGGACTGTATGCCTTTCTCGAGTTGAGCCCAGATAGGGCAGAAAAAACATCTTTGAAGAGATTCTAATCCCAAACATAATAAAGTCAGGGAGGAGGAGATGGAGGAACAGCACCGAATCGTCTATAATTGAGTTCGAGGCGAAAGTTTGAACGAAGAAAATCTCTGTAGGATCTCCGACATCTATCATGTATATAGTTTATGTACAACCAAAAGGATTAAAGGACCAGACCTTAACAGCATTGTTTTCACTTCTTTCATTGACAGCAGGGACTTGAACCAAACCGAACCGCGAATCGAAAACTGGAACGAACTGCATATTTTTTGCCAACCTGAACCCTACCAAACATCTGAAAAATATATTACGCAAACCAGTTCGGCCGAAGTAAGAGCCAAGCAGAAGAGCGGCGGCGAAATCACAGCGAGATGTTCCAAAATGTTTAATAAAAATCGGTCAACTGGCAAATTAATGTAATTGTTTTTGGTGATCGACATTTGTATCGATAACATATTAATAAATTGCCATTTGGTCAGATTTTCAAAATAATAAATGCCCGTAATATGGAAATGATGTATAGTTTTTATTATTTTTGTAGTTATTGAATGACGTTTTATGTTCCGTGTTTTTAATTTTTCCCCTAAGAGACTTATGAAACCCATGATGATATTTAAATTGTTAAATAGTACAAATAGTTATTAGTGCCTATCATTTTTATTTCTTAAATAAAAACTCCTGTGAACCGGTTACAGAACCTATATATTTTTTAGAACTATTGAACCGGAACAAAACCGGAACATTAAAATATTCTCCGAACTGAACCGATTATTTCAGTCGGTTCAAGTCCCTAATTGACAGTCCAGCTAATTGCGAATTTTACATTTATAATAATAATAATAATAATTAACTAATAACTAAGCACCCTTTATAAATTGCTGTCAGAGTTCATTAGCGTTTCTTTATTCTTTGTCCCACAGATTCTCTGGGAAATCATTCAATTTAACGGTTTAACCCACAGTTACGGAGTAGTTTTGTATTATGGATGTTCATACACTGATTGTGTTCTCATTCAAGTTTATAATTGATTTTATAGGACGGAAATTGTGATTGGACAGTTCATGGACAGTATGAACAGAAAACCCGAGAGTGTTAATTATACTCAGATGATCAATATTTTAATCATTCACGCACAGTCACATGATCATCTTGTTCAGGTAAAACAATCCACTTATAGTTGCATGTTTAATGTACGATAGATTTCAATGGAAAAGGATATGGAAATGCCTAATTTGAGCAATTTTTATGGAAATTTCACTTGATTGTGAGGAAATGTCTTTAAATTGTAGACACCAGTCGACCAGGGAAGTACTCCGGGAGTAACGTTAAACAAAAGACAGGGCGTGTTGGAACTCTCAATTCTCCTGTCATTGTCCTCCTTAGCTGATCTTTTTCCGTGTTTCATCTACCTTGTGAACAGTCTAGCATGCTCTCAGACACGCGCTTCTCTTCCCATTCTTCACTACACATACATACATCTTACGCACTACATAATCTTTTCAAAATTAAAAAAAGAAAATCAATGGCAACGATTTAAAGAGCCTCAGAGTCCACTGGAGAGGGGACCATAAATGTGTCTACTTTGGCTCCCCCGCTGCCGATACCAGGAATGCAGGCCCGGGCAGCGGGGATGGTTCTTCTACCGCCCATTCGAGATGTTCTGGGCCTTTCCCTGATTCACTTTTCATTAACTTCTGCAACATTCGTGGCCTTTCCTCAAATTTTCAATTTGTTGAACATCACCTCTTCTGCTTTAAACGTCCTCACCTCTTCTCTACTGAAACTCGGGTGTCTGGGACGACTAACAGCAACCACTTTTTTGTACCCTCCTACTTTCTTTATACTCAATTTCACTCCGAAAGTGGATGTTGGGTATATGTACCCAATGATCTAACTTGCTCTCATATTCCTGAAATTAAGTCCTCTGAATTCTATATCCTCTGGTTCTGGCTTGCATGCCAATCTCAAACTAAATACATCTCCGCTGTCTACCTACCTTTCTCCTAATTCTACGATTATCCAAAAGTCTTTGACTACCTCACATCAAAAGTGGGATACATTCTATCCCATTCTCCTTTTGCTAAAATCTCCATTTCAGGTGATTTCACTGTTCACCACCACCACCACCATTTTGGCTTTCCTCCCTTACAACTTTTCTATCTTGAGTGACCTAGAGCAGATTGTACAGCCCCCTACTCATATCTCTGATCGCCTTGGAGATAGACCCAATGTTCTGGAATTATTTCTCATCTGTTGTTCTTCTTACACTGAAACTTTTTCTCCGTTGGGCTCCTCCGACTACAATCTTATATCTGTTTCCTGTCCTATCATTCCAATTCGGCCTTTGGATCCTCCCAAGAGGAGACGCCTTTGGCAATTTGACACTGCTGAATAGGAGGCCCTTAGGCAGAACTACTCTGATTTCCCATGGAATGATTACCGCTTCCGTGGCCGGGGCCCTAACGAGTCTGCTGAGCGCATTACGGAGGTGATTCTCTCGGGCATGAAGGCGTACATTCCATATAATATTCCTACTTCTTATGCAAAAAAAACAACTTGGTTTAACTTTGCTTATTCTAATGCTATCCACAACTGAGAGGAGGCTTTTAGAAGGTACCGTCGCCATCCAACTCCTGTCTCTCACTTGCCTTATATTTCTACCCAGAATCGTGCAAAATCTGTTGTTTGACTCTCCAAAAATTCCTTCATCAGACAAAAATGTGAAAACCTATCTAATTCTAATTATTCTCGCTTTTTCTGCCATCTAGCCAAGAACCTCTCCAACAACTTTACTTCTTTCCCTCCTCCCCATTCCAACGGCTCACTTGTTGTCTTTTCTCCTGATAAAGTTGAACTGTCTGCTCAAACTTTTGCCTCCATTTGAACCCAGAATGATTCCGGTGCTGTTCCTCCATCTCCTCCTCCACTTTCATTCGACCTGTCTCAAAGAAGGGTGACCGCTCTCAGCCCTCCAGATATCATCCAATTACTTTGATTTCTTGCCCTTCAAATGTTTTTGAATATATCCTTAATAGGAAGATCCTTAAACACCTCTCTACTCACAATCTTTCAAATCGTCAGTCTGGGTTCCGCAAGGGACATTCAAATGGTGATCTTGCCGACTTGGTCATCCTCCTTTCGGGATTTCGGTGAAACCTTTGCTGTTGCATTAGACATATCAAAAGCTTTTGGTATAATCTGACACAAATCTTTAATTTCCAAACTGCCCTGCTTCGGTTTTTCTCCTATCTGTGCCTTCATCTCTAATTTTCTTTCTGGCCGAGCTATAGCTGCGGTTGTAAATGGCCACTGTTCTTCTCCTAAAGTTATTAATAGTGTTGTTCCTCATGGTTCTGTCCTGTCACCCACTCTTTTTTTCTTTTATTTATCAGTGATCTCTTAAATTGCACTTCCTGTCCTATCCACTCCCATGCCGATGATTTCACTCTACACTTCACTCATTTCACAAAGTGTCCCCCTCAACAGTCACTCCATGTTTCGCGTAGGATGGCTATGGTGCACTTGATTTCTGATCTTTCTGCTATCTCTGATTGGGGGCAGAGAAAACCTTGTGACTTTCAGTGTCTCAAAAACTCGGTTCCTCAATCTTTCTACTCTTCACAATCTTCCACATCACTATCCCCTTGCCTTCAACAATACACAATTCAATTCTTCCTCTCAACATTCTTTGTATTTCTTTTTCTCATGATCATTCTTGGAAAGAACATATACTCTTTTTCCAAGACAGTTTCTAAATTAGTTTTTCATCCTCACTCAGTTTCTCTGTCTGTACAGGGGTCTTGTCCGCCCTTGTACGGAGTACGCTTCTCGTGTGTGGTGGCTCAACCCACACAGCCGTACTTGACCAGGTGGAATAAAAGGCTTTTCGTCTCATCAATTCCCCACCTTTTACTGAATGGCTTCAATCCCTCTCTTCGCCGCAGTGTTTCCTCACTCTCTCTTTACTGTCGCTATTGTAACGGACACTACTCTTCTGAACTCTTTAACTGCATGCCGCCTCCTTTAAGGAGAGCACGCAGCACCAGACTTTCGACATCCTACCTAAGCATTCTTTTATCTTCAGATTATGCTATTTTGTGAAGACAAAAATTTCAACAATCATTTTCTAAAGTTTTGCCAAACTCTTAATCCAAATAACATTTAAACTAAATTACTTATTTCAGAGAGTGTCCTTGAGAATGATCTTGACCTTCCTTCAGCTGTCAAAGAGAACTATGTTGCCTTTCGCTTCCGGAATTTTGCGAGCTGCCATTCCTTGCCTTGCTTTTGATGAAGCTTCTCTCTTAGGTAGGCAGAAATAAAGCCGTAAGAGAAATTTAAGTTTTAACTCGTGACCTATTGCGCTGTTTCTGCCTTAATATTTTCCTAATGAAGCTCTCTGTGTGTGTGTGTGTGTGTGTGTGTGCGCGCGCGTGTTTGTGTGCGCGCGCGTGTGTGTGTGTGTGTGTGTGTGTGTGTGTGTGTGTGTGTGTGTGTGTGTGCGTGCCATATCACAAGAATATATTACAGGAGTTTATGAAACTTATTTTTATTCGAAGAAACAAAGTCATTAGCGGAAGAAGTAAACAACTGCCTGATGGAGTTGATTACGACTGAGGACGACATTCTGGAGAGGGATCCTGTTGCAGAAGCCTCCACCATCTTCGACCCTCATTCGGAAGGTGAAATACAGAGCTATTCTTTCTCTTTGGTAGACGTCATTGGGAGGAATTAAAAACCTTAACAGTATTTTGTTGTGCGTACCAAGGTCCTTTTAGACATCCCATATTAAGTGCCTCAGTGTTTCATCGCATTTAGTATACCATCAGAATGTAAAACATTTACTTTTGTTTGGTAACCTTAATGAAAAAGTTCTGAAGAAATATTTTATGAAATTTTGGCTCTTTTTCCAAAGTTAAAGACGTGAACGCCCATTTTGTCCCTACTTTAAAGTTATTTATCTCAGTTTGTTTAGTTTCATAGTTACATTACTCCTAAAATTACGCCTGAAATGCAATTTGAAGTACTTAGTGAAAGCGCAGAAGTAAAATCAAGCCTAAAGTATTGGGACGAAATGAGTTGAATCACGCAGACTGGGAGTAATCGAGCAATATTGGAATTAAATTAAACTAATATTTTGTTAGGCTACTTTTTTAGCCATTGGGCGTACAATTCGATAGGTTAAAAGTATACGCTTTCAAAATTATGAAGATTGAAATTAAATTGAACCGAACTAAGATCTAACTTGGTCAGACTGGAATTAAATAAAATGGAGCCAAATCGAGTTCGACTTAATTCATTTAAATATGTCATATACAGTATGCTTACATCATTAGCAATTTGTAAATAATGTAGCAAACAATCGAAACAGTGATTATTATTATTTGTTTTGGGTTGTTTAATCTCCTTTGTAACGTCTAAGGTTATGTGGTTCAAACCACTACCTCACCAAGGCAGACCGGAGAAGCGCCTTAATCGTTGAAATCTTGTGCCCGAGCCGAGACTCGAACCCAGGCATTTTTGCGTGCAGGGAAGCGGGTTAGGGTTGTCATCTGTTGAAAAATCCAGTGACCAGTAAATAAGTGAGGAACAGCAGAGGCATATGTTAAATAATTTCAATATTAAAGGGATCCATGGTTCCTTGTATATGGTAAATTGGTTCTGGGTCATTAGCTGAAAACAAAGATGCGTACATCACAAATACCCCCCCTTTTTTTTTGTATTTCACCTTCGCCCTTTACTCTCTGTTTGGAGGGTTAGTGTCGTAACTGCTTCCTGTCGATCAACGAAGTTAAGTAACATTAGGTCTGGGTAGTAGTTGGATTTGGGGACCGTCCTCAGCGTCCAGATTATGTAGCGACCCGTGGTCGACACCCGAACCTACACGTAAACCCATAGGTCCCCTCCATCATATGATTTTGGATGTTGCGAATGAGGTTAAAGAACCCCCCATCAGCATCATCATCACCATCATCAATAATGTGTTTGGAATTTTTTCCCCGGATGATGGTGAACAAATAGCTTAAATACCAATTAAAGTTGAAGCCTCTATCAGAAGGTGAGTAATAAAGAATAGTAGTGTTTTGTAGGTTAGAGAGTATAATGGTGCTCAGTCGAAATTTTGTTTTTGTTTCCTGGCAAGATTTTTAAATGACGGCAAAAATTTGTGACTGTGGTTTTATTTTATTAGATAAAATAGATGTCGAAACCATCATGGAAGTGTTGCACCTTCAGTTAATGAACACCCCTGTTCCCTGCAAGACAGCTGTGCTGCGATGGATGCACCATCTGAATGATAAGACTCCGCTTATGGTAGGCAAATTTTGTTACTTATAAATTACATAATGCACGATGAGAATTTAAGGGGAAAAAAGCTTCCCCTTTTATATTATGTGTTCTTTCAAGTTTTATTGTTCGTTCTTGTTCTCAGAATAGTGTTATGCGTGCGTAGGCAACTGGGCATAAATGAGGTAGTGTGTGTGATGATTCGCAGATGTGGTGGTGTAATGTTTTGTGAGGTAGGGCCTAACATTTTTGGTACCTCAGAAATTTTTATATATATATAAAAAATCGGGACATTTTCATTGTTGGGAAAAAGATATGTTTGTCCTGATTAGGTTAGGCTAGATTAGCGAGTATTTCGCTGTTTAATGACTTAATAGAAGACACACTTCGAACTTTTAATTGCGCCCGAAACACTTGCAGTGTCACGCCCTTCTCAGTTTGATGGTATTAGGTTAATTATTTTTTTAAGATTATGGATTTTAATTATTTTACTGTTGTAATGCCAGTAAACATTTATTGTATTAAAAGAATAATAATATCTTTTATAGCGATGTAAATATAAACGGAAAACAGAAGCGCTAATAATAATCTACAGCTCCCTACCAATCTGTACTAAACTCTCTAAAGTGCCTATAAATCTGAACTAATTTCTCAGCTTTATTTTTACCTAACTTATTTCTAAGTTTTCTCCGTACATTGACAAAAGTTGAGAAAACTCTTTCAATTTGACCCAGAACTCGCTGGGTAAGAATGAAGAGAGCTAAAGAAGAAACACGCTTCTTCTGGCAAGTCCGAATCTTTGATTTTACTTTTTTAAACTCCAAAATTTTCTACCATTTTGCCGCTGACACTCTATTAATTAATGAGACGGTAAACGCGAGCGAAGGAAGTAAGGATTGATCCTTTATCTTTAGTAATTAAAGAGTACGTAAATACTCGGAATTGAGGAGTTTAGCCACTCCTCAACCTTCTCTCGTAGTATTTACAAGTTTCTGCCTGAAATCCTAAAATGAAGAGAGGAAGGGATTACATATACATATTTTGCAATATTAAAAGCAACAAATTATTTTTAGAGTGAGATAAAGTAAACTAAATAATGTATCGTAAAATGCTGAACGAAATATTTCACTTTAAAATTTTATTAGAAGTGACTTGGGTATACAACTTTTTTTTTTTAATATATCTATCATAAATTGGAAGGATAAACTTTCAGCAGCGTTTTCATAATGAAAATATAGTTATGGTAAAGATAACTGACGAATTAATGTTAATTTATTGCCTAAGTAATTAATTTATATTAGTATATTTGAGGGTGAACTTAGGGGGTAATTTGTGTTTATACATTTTTGAAGAGTGAAATTGCGTAACAATGGGTGTTTATACACGTTTGAAATATAACTGAGTGAAAAAATAATTTACTTTACTCATTAATGCAACCCCCCCCCCCCCCCCTTCCTCCTGAAAAAATGCGTGTGGGTTGGGGTTTTGCCAACTCTGGTTCCCTCAAGTGCAGCAGGGTTAACACACAAAATACTTATGGACGCGAAAGTGTTGCGCTTTTCCTCGGTTATTTAACCCCTTGAGTGTTTTGTACGTACTTGTACGCGGCGGCTACGGTTAGTTTACGTTATGTTAGGCGCAAAACGAACACTTAACGGCAGTGGTTCTTAACCTTTTTAGGCTGCGACCCAAATTCTGATTGTCGGGCTAGCTCGGCGACCCATACCTCCAAACAGTTCACTCGTAATAGATAATAAAATAAATACTTAACAGTAAAATTATTAGGGATAACATAAATGATAAATGACGATTTAGTAAAGTTGCTTTCTGAACAAACCTGAAAGAGTTACACGTGACAGCTTATTAATAACCAAATCACAATGGCTTGGCGACCCATGGGTTAAGAACCACTGACTTAAGAGATTAAATGTATGATAGGTTGTGTTAACTTTTACCCTGTTGTAGTGTAGTGGCTAGCGCCCTCACCTTCTATTCAAGAGTTGGTGGTTTCGAACCCTGACAAAAAAATTCTCTCTTCTCTCTTCTCTCTTCTCTCTTCTCTCTGCAATACAAAATCCTTAAATAGAAAATGAATATATAGTTTCACCAAGTTTTCTGGGCATTCGCTCTTGGCTCCTTCCTGCATAAAAAAAAGTTACAAACTCAAAATAATATAGAGGGTGAGTCGGAACTCCCGCCTTAAAAAAAATAATAAAGTAAATACTTTTGAGTCAGGACTTCTGATTCACCCTGTATGTATATTTTAAATATCAATATATATATACACAGTATATTTTCTTGGAATTAAATTTATATCTACAGGTGACAGAAAAAGTTTAAGAACTAACTTCAGTTTTTATATTCCACATGGACTATATAGATAAGTATATAGCCAATAAAATACTTTCTAAATATTATAAAAACAAAGAAAATATTCAATATCAGTGTAAAAATTATGAGAGATTTTACATTAATTAATGTTAGCCCAAGGCCATAGAGCAGGGGACACCAATTAATTATTTCTGCGATCCGCATAGGTATTTCTGTCGGGTTACAGTGTTTACACCAAAATTAACTCATCCAAATTGTGTTCGTTTTATATAGTTTCGTTTGGGCCAAATGAAAGAAACGTCCTTTTATTTCTATAGTATGTCAATAAAGGTTAGTTTAGTTTAGTTTAGTTGAACTCGCATGAAGCCTAAAAATCGTAGCGCGATCGAAAGGCACCGTTTGACTCTCACGAAATGATAAAAAAGGAACACATTTTGATGCAAACGCTATGATATATATATATGTGTATATATATATATAAATATATATATATATATATATAATATTATATATATATATAAAATATATATATATATATATATATAAATATATATATATATATATATATATATATATAAATATATATATACAGGGTGGGCCGTAAGTTTCCATACATAGGAAAATTTAAATACGTGCGTCGGTATTTGGATCAGCAGTTTCCGGATGCTTGGATTGGTCGGCGTGGTCCTGTGGAGTGGCCTCCCAGATCCCCAGATCTCACCCCCCTTGATTTCTATCTTTGGGGGCACTTGAAGGCCATGGTGTATCAGGAAAAGATACGAGACATAAATCATCTAAAGGAACGTATCACCAACGCCATTACAAGCATAACGTCAACTGTGCTAATGCGTGTTCATCAACAGTGGGGAACACGTATTGAAATGTGTGTTCAAAAATGGCAATCATGTAGAGCATATTATATAAATAAAAATGGTTGTCCATAAAAAAATGTTTATTTTTCCTATGTATGGAAACTTACGGCCCACCCTGTATATATATAAATATATATATATATAAAAAAAAAATATATATATATAACGGGTGCGGCAAAAGTAACGCCCTTTTAATAATTGTATCTTTATAGTTTTTATACAGTATAACCAACCACAAATTAATTAAATTCCAGTTATTTTTTAGTTTTTACTGAGAAAGTACTTATTTTTCTTAAAATGCTGTATTTTTCTTAAAAACCTTATTATTTCTCTTAAATGCTGTAATTGATTTATTTCCTTCAATAAAAGAGAATAAACTAAAAAGGGCGTTACTTTTGCCGCACCCGTTATATATATATATATATATATATATATATATAGGGTGGGGCACGGGAACCAAGTGTTTTTGGAATAATCAGGAAAATGATATTTATTTTTGTAAAGAAATATATTGGTAGAACAACATTCGTAAGAACATAGCATTTCATGTCATAATAATCATGTACCGAAAATTATATCTGGCATATGATGTCCTTGGCCGTTGACGCATTGTTGAAGGCGTTTACGAAAATTGGCCTCCACTCTTCCCAGCAGGTCTCTGTTGATTTGGATGATTTGTTGACGGATCGCTTCCTTCAATGCATCTAATGTACGGGGCTTGTCCTCGTAGACACGTGACTTGAGGTACCCCCATAGAAAGAAGTCACATGTGGACAAGTCAGGGGACCGAGGGGGCCATGCAATGTCACCAAATCTCGAAATGAGATGGTTGGGAAACAGGGGGCGAAGAACAGCCATTGACGCTCTGGCGGTGTGTGGCGTGGCCCCATCTTGCTGAAACCACAAATGTCGACGAGCAATACGCCTTCTTCGTACTCAGGGATGAAAAAGGTGTTCACCATCTCAATGTAACGCCCAGATGTTATGGTAAAGGTAACCCCATTTTGTTCGAAGAAATAGGGACCGATGACGCCAAACTTTCCCACCGCGCACCAAACTGTAACCTTAGGGCTATGCAGCGGTTTTTCATGGAGTTGTCGCGGATTTTCAGCAGCCCAATACCGACAGTTTTGATTGTTGACGGCCCCATTAAGGTGGAAATGGGCTTCATCACTCATTACCACCATCATGTTTTCATTCTGCTCATAAAGTGCAAGCATTTCCTGTGCAAAATTCAGTCGTTGGGGCAATCGTTTACATTCAATTCCTGCACCATCGCTAACTTGTATGGGTGAAAATGTAATTCTTCATGCAAAATCCGTCTAACAGTACGATTGCTGATTCCGAGTGCAGCTGAATGTCTCCGAGCAGAGCGGCCTGGGCTTTGCAACATCGCTTGTCTGACCCTTTCAACGTTCTCTGGAGTACGCACAGTGCGTTGCGGCCCCTTCGGTTTTGTTTTCATTATTGAGCCTCCTGTTCGAAGATTGTTAACCCAACGTAAGATTATGTCACGAGCGGGAACCGAGTCATTTCGATGAATGTTGAATCTGCGGCGAAACGCACGCTGAACTGCTGTCACTGACTCGCCACTCCTAACAAAATGATCATACGCGAACATGCGGTGTTCTAACGTCCACTGCTCCATGATGGCACCTGAAAGATAAAGGTGAGTGTTAGTTAAAGTTAAATGCTATGAACCCAGGAATGGAATGCTACCTACCGCACGCCCCTCCCATTCCTAATGGCCGATTACTAGCTATTCAAAAAACACTTGATTCCCGTGCCCCACCCTGTATATATATATATATTATATTATAATATATATATATATATCCCTCGTTTGGGTTCCGTGCGTCGGTCTCTCTTCACACGAAGATCAAGCTGGTGGCCCCGCCTCTAGTCCTGGTTTGGTGGAGGAGCGAGTTGCTCTCTCCACCGCACATAGCCAGGTACACCCGGCTCATCTGTTACCGTTCTGAGCTAGGCATCTAGTCTTCTCTTGAAGACTTCAACTTTTGACCCCTGTAACGTTTCTGAGGTCCTTTGGAAGCTGGTTAAAAAGTTTTGGCTCCCTGACAACCAACCTATTTTCCTTCAGTGTTGAGGAGGTCCCTTGTCGGGCCTTTAATTTGGGAACACTAAACATTCTGACTTCCCTATTTTCCAGCGTTGGATGGTAATTGGGTTTACTTTGAGGTTTGGTACCAGTTTTTCGATCATTTTCCATATGTAGATTATGGTGTACCTCTTTTCTTTCCAGGGAGTACAGATTAGGTTACGTAGTCTTTCCCAGTAGTTGAGTGCTTTGTAGCCATCAATCTTCGCTGTGAAATGTGTGTGCGTTTCTTCTCATTTATTAATTTCTTCCTTTTTATATGGGGACGCTAAAACTGAGCAGTATTCAAGTTTTGGTATGATCAGTGTTCTCAGCAGGGGAATCATTACTGTCTTGCCCTCCTTTTGAACGTTCTTAGTACCTGTTCCGCGACTCTTTTTGCTTTGTTTATTGCTATCTGGTTTTCTCTCTTGAATTTAGCACCATCAGTCATTATTAACCCCAAGTCGACCGCTTTCGTGCTTCTCTGAATTTCCTGTCTATCTGGAGCATAATATGTAGTCTGTTTAAGTTCCTCATTTCTACCATATCTCGAAAGCTGAAATTTCTCGGTGCTAAATGTCATATTGTTGTCTTCTGACCATGTGTATATTTTGTTCGTGTCCGTCTGCGAGACCTCCACTTCATTTGCATCGCTGATTTTTCTGCTGATCTTTGTATCGTCCACAAAGGATGTTACAATACTGTTACTGTTTACTCCACTGTCTATGTCTGTTAGCATGATAATGAACAGGAGTTGGGCCAGCACCATACACCTTTAATTTTGACGACCTGTAGTCGTTCTGTGAAGTTGTAGATCCATTTTCCCACTTTACCTGTTATTCCCATATATTTCATTTTATGTGCTATTATACAGGGTGTACATAAAGTCAGGATCTATTTTTGTGAAATAATTATTTTTTTTCTATTTTTCTTTTCAGAAGCCCTTAGAATGAATACAGAAGAGCGTGTGGCAATAGTAATTTGGCGAATCGAGGGAAAGAAATACAATGACATCAGAGAGAAGTTTAGAAGGAGATTTCATAAGCCGGGGCCAATAGACAAGACAATACGAAAATTGGTGAACAAATTTAAACGAACGGGATCTGTAAATGATGAAGCAAGATCAGGACGACCGTGTATGTCAGATCTTACCGTGAATGCAGTACGCGGAATTATCACTGAGGAGCCACGTACGTCCGTTCGTGCTGCATCACACAGACTCGGCCTCCCGACGTCATCTGTGCACAAAATTCTGAAAGTTAATTTGCAGAAGAAAAGCTATCATTTGCAGGTTTTACATGATTTACATGAGGAAGATTTCCCTCGACGAAGTGCTGTGTGTGCTGATCTCGTAGAACAAATCTGGAGTGATAATTTAATGGACAACATTCTCTTTAGTGATGAAGCCACTTTCCATACGTGTGGAAAAGTAAATCGCCATAACTGTCGAATTTGGGCAGATGAAAGACCGAATGATTTCGTCCAAAATTGGGAGAGAGACTCACCTAAAGTTAATGTCTGGATGGGTTTAACAAAATCTAAGGTTTATGGTCCTTTTATCTTTGCTGAAGCTACAGTTACGGGGCTTATTTATCTGGACATGTTGCAGCAATTCCTTGAACCTCAGCTGATTGGGGATAGGATTGTTAGTACCGTCGTCTATCAACATGATGGTGCTCCTTGTCACTATGCCAAAATTGTTCAGTATTATCTAAATGGACGTTTTCCAAATCGCTGGATCGGACGCGGAAGCAACAGACCTTGGCCAGCGAGATCACCAGATTTAACCCCTTTAGATTTCTTTGCATGGGGTTTTATCAAATCGCACGTCTATCAGACGAAGATTACGAGTCTTGAAAACTTACGTACACGTATACGAACTGCTGCAGATAACATAACCCCGCAAATGCTCCAGAATGTGTTTAGAAATGCTACGGAACGATTTGAGCTGTGCAGGGATACTGATGGGCGTCACGTCGAATCCTACTCTTAATTATTTAATAAATGTTACCACTTTATCATTTTATGATTGAATTCCATATAATTTCCAAGTGCTTCACAAAAATAGATCCTGACTTTATGTACACCCTGTACAATGATCGTATTTGTCGAAAGCTTTAGCAAAATCGGTGTATATGACATCATAGTTTTCATTGCCTTCAAGTGCATCTAGGATATTGTTAGAATGCTCTATAAGTTGATAGGCATGATCTTCCTGATCGGAATCTGTGCTGATTTTCGTTGAATTTTTCCAATGTCTCCCAAGAAGTCATAGACTTTCTGACTATTCTTTCAAATATTTTGGTGAGGTGGGACGTCAATGACACTGGTCTATAGTTCTTTGCTTGAGATCTATCCCCTCCTTTATATATACGGACAATGTTTGCTCTTTTCAAGATGCTCTGTATTTCCCCAGTGTCTAGGGATCTTCCTCATATCCAGTATAAGGGGTGCTAGGACTTTTCGCTACTAGGACTTTTCGCTACTAGGACTTTTCGCTACTAGGACTTTTCGCTACTAGGACTTTTCGCTACTAGGACTTTTCGCTACTAGGACTTTTCGCTGTCGTTAAAGAATTTTCTCCTATAAGAGAACATGCCCAGTCCTGCAATCTTGCCCTTTTGGATAAACATTTTAAAATTTTAGCCTCATCATCTGATGACACTTCTCTTAGAATTTTTAGAATATCTCTCTATAAAAACCGATATTTAACATTGATCCCTCTGCCTCTCTCCTTTTGGTTACTAACCTAACCTAACCTAACCTAACCTAAACGCAACTCAGAAGAAGTATAGGGACTGTGAGCAGAGGATCCATAATTTACTGAGAAGATACGATTCTGGAAATAAACTGGAATTCCTTCGCGCTATTGCGTATAATCTTAAATATTTTTAGATATTTTATTGTATCAAATGTTTTATGCATTCTTTCATTCTTTTTAAAAAATAAAATTCTTTTAATAATTCATGTAATCATGCGTAATAATTTATGTAATTCATGTAATCATTTAATAATTCTCGTAATTTTTTAATAAATTTGATTACCTTTTTAATTTTACTTACTGGTAAATTTATATATGGTAGCGAAATGTCCTAGTAGCGAACTGTCTGGGCACCAGTATAAGGGTGTAGCTATTTCATTTTTACAGTTTTTAATTAATAGTGCGTTCCATTTGTCTGGACCTGCAGCTGAATGTGATTTAATTTGTCCTATAGCTCTCGATACAACTTCTGGGGTAAAATCAAAGTCTGTTATACATTCTCCTTGTAATTTCTCTTCGAAGAATGCATCTATGTCGGGTATCGCTTTTTCACTTTTTAGGGTACTGAAGACCAATTCATACTGGACTTTCAATGTTTCAAATATTTCTTTTAGATCGTCTGTTAGTTTATTATTTCCTTAAGGGCCCGATAGTCGAGCGCGTTTTTTTCCTTTTCGCATAGCTGTAGAAGTATTTTGGATTTTCCTTTATTGTTTCTACCGCCTTTCCTCTTCCTTCTCTATATGGCCCTTTATCAGAGTTTATATTTCCTTATCGATACTCTCCAGTTTTTCTTTTATTACTTTCCTGGCATTGTTGTCTCCACAATTAGCTAACTTCGTCGTACTATCTTTCTTTTGAGGAATATTCTTCTCTGTTACCTCTAGCCAGTTCCTCTTTCCTTTTGGCTGTGCTTTCGGAGCATATTTTTCTGAAATTCTTAGCGTCTTTTCTTTCAAGGTTGTTAGCATTTCCTCAGTTGTTTTATTCTCTAAAGTTGTTCTACACTCTATTTGGGCCATGTGTGAGCTGATATTTTCCCAATTTATGGTTTTGGAGTTAAAGTTAAAAGCCCCAAATTTGCTTCTTCCTTCCGTATGTGTATTGTCTTTTAAAGTTATCAGCATATTTGTTGATAACTCGATTATGTTGTGGTCTGAGATAATAGTTGGGGTTATTTTTATATCGGCAATCAAGTTCGTTATTTGTGAATACCAGATCTAGGCAGTTATTTTTCCTGGTATTTTCTGTTATCTCCTGTATCAGCATAAACTCATTTGTGAGAGCCATCAGCATTTTTGCTTGCTCCTGGTCCTCTTTTGTGTGCCCCTTATCTTGCTGTATAAACATATTTCTACCCACCTTTTTGTATTTTATAAATGGGAAATTAAAATCGCCGCAGAGGGGCGATGGAGAGTTTACAGACTTTATTAGGGTTCTGATATCATCATTGGCATCCGAAAAGTTTTCATTTGGAGAGTTTGGAGGTTTATACAGTAGAGGCTATCAATATCATGTTTAGTTTCTCTATTTTTACTGCAAGGGAGTTTCTACGAAGCTGTTGGATTTACTTCTTACTGTCTCTGTCATATGCCTCTCATGTATATAAATAGCACAGCCACCTTTACGTCTCGTTGTTCTATCCACTCTTAGTAAGTTGAATCCATCGATATGCAATTCTTTCTTATCGATACATTGTTCGCAGTTATCGTAGTTTCCTTGGCAATCTGTGAGATATTCATGTCCGCCTTTGTTTCGTTCATAAAACCTTTCAGGTACGAAACTTTGTTTAGTGAATTGTTCAGTTTTATTCCTTGAATATTTGCCAGGACAATGTTTATGTTCTTTGTTTTGCATTGCCCCTTGTGCAATTTTAAGTTCGTTGTTCTTTGGTATCGCGTGTTTTGTAGCCTTGTGGTCCTTCGAGATGGATCCGTTCCGCCTACCTGTTCTGGTACCTTCTTGTCATGAAGCGGTCCGGCTCGAGGGTTGTCAGCTGCATGCGCTGTATAAGACTTAGCAGCCGTATTGTGTCAGAGATGTTGAAAATATTTTGTGTGCGCGCGCGGTAGCCGGACGGGATGCCGAATGCACTTTCGCCGAAAGTCAGGCAGCCGAAGCCAAGACGCCGAAAGGACATGAAGTCGAATGGATATATATATATATATATATATATATATATATATATATATATATATATATATATATATATATATATATATATATAACGTAAAGAACGACGCTTGTATAGGAGAATATTCCTCGCAAGATGAGAGCGAGAGAACGAAACAAATGAAAAAATGAGGTAACCACCCGGGAATCGAACCCGGGATCTTCCGATTGCCGGTCAGATATGATAACCATTAATGGTTATCATATCTGACCGGCAATCGGAAGATCCCGGGTTCGATTCCGGGGTGGTTACCTCATTTTTTCATTTGTTTCGTTCTCTCGTTCTCATCTTGCGCGGAATATTCTCCTATACAAGCATCGTTCTTTACGTTAATTATACTGCGTGTTTGCAGTTTAAATGTATATATATATATATATATATATATATATATATATATATATATATACTTTGAGAGAGCAACGATAAATAGCATCAAACCTAACCTAACCTAACAAAAAGTATGACGCCATTAACGAAAGAATAAAATCCATTTTCAGTTCGTATAATAAAGAAGGATTGGCTTTCCTAAGAGCATTAGCTTACAATTTTTAAATCATCCTCTGATAGTTTTTTTATTTCTTAAATATTCCAGTTATATATTTTAATATTAATTTATTAAAATAATTGTTTTACAATTAAAAAATCATCCTTTGATAGTGTTTTATTTCTTAAATATTCCAATTATATATTTTGATATTAATTTGTGCGCATTCGGCTTCATGTCCTTTCGGCGTCTTGGCTTCGGCTTCCTGACTTTCGGCGAAAGTGCATTCGGCATCCCGTCCGCACACTTTTGTTTGCTATTTGGGTACATATTTTTTTTTCTTACATTCCTCCTGTTGTCATTTGAAACTTGTCCTTTGTCCTTGTCAATTGAAGCTGCAGGAAATGTACTCTCTTTCAAAGGAGCAGATGTATGGAATGCAATTCCCATGCATATCAGGCAGGCTTCGTCACTAAATGTATTTTGCAAATCACTAAAAAAAGCACTTCATTAGCTCTTACTGATGTATAACTTCACTACCAGGGCTGGGAGCGGTTAACCGGTTAAAAATTTCCAACCGGTTGATTTCGGTTAAAATCGGTTATTTCAATAAACTCTTATAAAATGCACTAATCGTGGACAGAGAGATGCTAAAATATTCTCAGGAAAAAGGTTGTCGAGTTGACGAGAGCTCATTAAAATGATGGAAGTCAAGACGGAATTGACTACCCAACATTGAGCCGCCGATTTGGCTGTTCAAGCTACATCAGCATCGTCTGGACGATTATTTTCGGCTCATACAAGACTTAAGAGTTCAATTTTTGTGTGTATGGACTTGCCTAATGTATATTACAGATGACATTTGTTCATGAATATTGTTAAGAAAGCTCGCACTTTTATCAACACATAGGAAAGAAATTCTTAATTTAATTTTTTTCCACAGCCATCTTTTGTATTTTACCTCGAAGGAATTTTTTTTTACCCCCCTTAGATGCAAAGTTATGTGGAAGAAACGTTCCAGTCCCTTTTAAGGACGGTGTGCGACGTATCTGATGAGGTGGTCCTTCTTGCTCTTCAAGTTTTAGCTCAAATCTCTTCGTCCAACTTTCCGAGTAAAGGTAACTAATTTATCCGAGGGGTAGAGAAAAAGGTCAAAAGCTAGAGCAGATATTCCAGTAATCTCTAGGAAATTATTTGTCCTCACTGAAGGGAAATCGGTTAAGGCTGTAGCTCACAGCGGTGAACCATATGAGCTTACATTTTCTGATAAAGCGTTAGAAACATTAATTTACAGAAGATTGAGAGGGTAATATCCGGAATGGGACGTTCTGTCGCCGACGTTCTGGCACCGCCGTTTGGGCGCCGTTTGACGATTGGTTAGGTTAAGTCGTGATATTTTTGTTAAAACTAACGAAAATATCAGGACTTAACCTAACCAATCGTCAAGGGCGTACAGTTGACCTAACCGGGCAATGACGATTGGTTAGGTTAAGTTGTGATATTTTTGTTAGTTTTAACGAAAATATCATGACTGAACCTAACCAATCGTCAATGGGGCAGATAGCGGAAAAGTACCCATATTATATATACACCTTATAATACACTGACTCTTTTGCTCGCACCGCCAATAAAGTAACGAAGAGTCGCGCTTGCTACATTTATCAAACACATACAAATATCCATTATGTGAAAACTTCTGTTTCCCTTTCTTACTTGATATATTTTCAGACATTTATGCTATTAAGGGCAACAACAAAACTTATCTGAAAAGACAGGCAGCACTTCAGGTTAATAACCAAGTATTACTACTTAATACTAATTAACGGTGGCGCCAAACCGGCTCCGCGTCCAAACGGCGGCGCCGAAACGTCCTAGATGGGGTAATATCGTATGCAAAGTTTAAGTTAAACAACTGAAAATTATTTCGTATGTAGTGAGAAAGAGCAGAGGATCGTGAGTAAATGTGTCTGGGAAAGTGATTAAATAAACCTTAAGCCTCGTTTGTTGAATACATGGGAGGAAATAGAGTGATCATTTGGCTGAAAATAACTGTGGAGGAAGGTCCTGCGTCAGTCTAGTGTTGGAGGTAAGAATAAAATGACGGTTAAGTGTGGAAATAGTGCGCAGGCTGGAAAGGAGAACATTAGAAAAAAGTGAATACTGATGTCTAAGGGAATGAATGTCAACTTTCGTACGTGCTGTAAGCTCTGTTGTTCACTGATTAAAAGAAATAAAAATAAAAGATCCGAACGTTTTCGTCATTTGACTCCGAAAAAACGAGTGATGCAATTTTTAACTCGCAGTTTAGAGAATGGAGAGTGGTTGTTATGAATGAAAAGAGAGCTTATTTTGGATGAGATTGAAGTGAAGAATCTTGAATGTAGATTGGATACATATAAAGTACACTAGTGTTACCCTCTGAAGCCAAAAATCTTGGTATAAGAAATTTTGTTCAATGGAAGATTTTCTGGCGGTTGGGGCGCCATATTGAAGGGCAGATTGAAAGGGCAGGTTGAAAAACTACTATCGTCAATTTATTCAGTAATTACAGTTCAAAATTGTTCAAAATTGTTCAAAATTGTTCAAAATTGTTCAAAATTGTTCAAAATATTTCGTTTATATTGTTAGTGCTAATGTAGGCTAATTTTTATTAAAATTTCTCTTCTTCGAAACCTATTTTGAACTTAATTTTGAACAATTAAAATAATTTACTCCTTCTCGAAAAAACTAAATAAATTCCCGTAAATTTTAAATTTGACCCTGCATAAAAATAAAATTATGGAAGATAGTCTTGGTTCTCTAAATTTATTTTTTTCATTCTCAAACTAATTTTACATTTTTATGTCCCTGGCCAAATAAATTTTGAAGGGCCATACTGGATTGCGCTTGTCCATCCGTTCATCACGCATTCGTGTCCAGGCTGTAACTTTTGAACTGCTCAACATAAATTGATGAAACTTCGCATGCACATCGCGTAGATCATCATAAGACGAAGTTTTATGAGCGAGTTCCTTCATCAAAGGTCAAGGTCACAAATAGAGATCAAAAGTCAAATTGGGCTTTTTTGTGTCTGGTATATAACTTTTGAACTGCTGAACACGGTTAATGATATTTCACACACACGCATGGATCATCGCAAGACGATGTATCCTAAGCAAGAACCAGGTTTCTGCATCAAAATAAGGGTCACAAATAGGGGTCAAAAGTCAAATGGAGGTCCATGCCATACCTTTTGAGCCGCTCTACATAAATTGATGAAATCTTACATCACAAGGTGATGTATCTCAAGCAAGAATTAGGTCGTTGTATCAAAGGTCAAATGGCGTCCGCGCCATAACGTTTGAGCCACTCAACATAAATTGATAGAAATTAAGGTTTTTGTGGTTCGGAACCCGCGTAAAATTGTAGGTCCCCTCCGCCACCACGGAGGACACGCGCAATACACAATTACAAACACAGATAGGTAGACCAGCTATGAGTGGATCCTAGGGTCTTTGTTGGTCTGAAACATTATAACTTCAAACTCTTACGCATCATCACAAGACCATGTGTTGCGAGCAAGAAACAGGTTCTTACACCAAAGGTCAAGGTCACAAATTTAGGAGGGTTACTGATGTTTCGAAATAGCTTGTTAGGCATAATATTTATCAACATTGCTTTAGCTTGAAAACCAGTTAATGAAAAACTACTTTTTAAGTACCGTAAAAAACCGTTTCCTCTCAGAAAGAAATAATTTATTTAAACTTGCTCTTGCGTGGATTTAGATGCTAACTGTATTATTTTGAATTGTAAACCCCCTCCCGCAGTTTGCGCTGGCCTCCCTTTCTTACCAGTAAGCAGTTCCTCGCGTCCACGTGGTCCGTTTTCTTTTTTTGTCTACTTTTATGGATTCACTTAATTTTTCTATTAGCACTTCGGGGATGAGCAGTTTGCCTCTACCTTCACGAGACCCAACTAGGGGTCCGCCCCTCGCTCCCTTTCTGCGAGTGCTCCTCGTGGGGCCACGGCCTTCCCGTCGGTGATTAAATCACTATCCCTCCCTCCCAGCAACTTCCATCTTCGCGGCGGAGCTCTCGGCCATTCTCCTGGCCCTTCGATTACTCACTGAACTCCCCTCTACGTCTTTTGTTATTTACTTGGACTCCCGTAACCCCCTTGAGGCCCTGTCCTCTCTTGTCTTCCCGTACCCACTAGTGCGACATATCTAGAACTGGTTTGTCTTTCTCTCATCGCGATCATGTCGTAAGTTGGGTCGGTCGCCTTTTGCTGGGTGCCTTCCCACGTCGGTGTCCCGGGCAACGAACACGCGGACGCTGCGGCGAGGGAGGTGTCCCCCCTGCCTTTTAACCCCAACACACTTCTTCCGGCATCGGACTTCACTTGGGATTTTCTGGATGCATCCCTCTGCCAGTGCGAGGACGTGTCCGGGAATTTCCTGAGGGCCTTGAAGCCCTCAGTTCGCCCGTGGCCTTCCTCCTGTCAGCGTGATGAACGTTTTGAGACTGCTCTGATGTGCCTGCGTATTGGTCATACTCGTCCCACGCATGGCCATCTTATGTTGAGGGATCTTGCCCTCTTATGCCCTTGCGGCACTCCCATCTCCGTTTCACATATACTCTGTCTGTCCTGACTTTGCCGCTGCTCGCTCCGAGTCCCCACCCCCCACCCCCCACCCCACCCCATTTTGCCCTTCAGACTCTGCTCTTACTCTTTCTCTTTTGTTGAGTGACTCCACGCCTGTGCCGAAGGACACACTCTTTTTTTTCCGTCAGACTGGCCTCCTGCTCTCTATTTAGTATCTCGGATATAATTTCTTCCTTCCTTCGCTGTTCCTAGTACCTTTTTTCTCTTTCCTCACGTTCTCTCTTTAGCTGATCCTTCTTTCGCCTTCCTATCTCACCATTTCCTCGTGTTCTCTCTCCAGTTTAGTTTCGGCGCGATATGATCTCGGCATTCAAAGCGCCGGTGAAGCACTGCTCCCTTCCTTCCTTCCTTCCTTCCTTCCTTCCTTCCTTCCTTCCTTCCTTCCTTCCTTCCTTCCTTCCTTCCTTCCTTCCTTCCTTCCTTCCTTGAAATGTAAAATTTTAAAAGAATTTAAGTTAAAAGCTGATCTTTAATAATTAATTAGATTCTGTACATGGATTGAGATACGAGTTAGAAGAATGCAACGCAGAGCAACAGAGTTCATTCATTTTGTCATTGCATGTAGTTTGGTTAAGAGATGAACATGTATAAGTCTAAAATAGGTTAGAGAAACTTTAAAAATATTAAAATTCTATAATTTAGGAACATTTTTTTGAAGACATCGGGTTTGGATGATGTGAATATTACAAGAAAATGTGTCATAAAGTTACAGGAGATTGATATTAAAAAACAAAAAAGAGAGAAAATTAAAAATTGCAAGGTGTAGTCTCTTCGAATTTTAAAACAGCATGTGTTAACCCTTTCTTGAATGTAGGTGTTCCCAAAAATTGAATAAAATCAGTAAAATTAAACTAGCACCCATCAAATTCAAACTGAAGTATTGTTATAAGTTAATAAATTTAAATTTTATACAGTAATTTTTAAGTATGTTTGCAAAATATTGTGTATAAAAAAAAGTGTTAGTTTAGAACCGTTGACTTAAATTAAGAAATGTGATTTTACGAGATTTCTAGGAACCATCACTCGAATAGGAAAAATAATTTTCACAGAAAACTTGTTGGCGAAAGAGTGAGATGTTTTCTCCTGCAGGAGTTTCTCCTGAGAAGGCGCAGCAGGAGAAAAGGAAAACCACGGAAAGGGAAGGTCTCAGTGTGGGACGCCACTTCATCCGTTTCCTGCAGGGCCTTCTTCACCTCTTTGAATCCGAGAGAACCATTCTTAAAACTAGGGGATCGTTTATAGTCAGGTCAGGTCAGGTTAGGTTTAATCCCTTCGCTAGATTCACTATTGCTACAAATCTGACTGCGAGTCGCTCATTTTCGTCACAAAACGATGGCAAGGTGTAGTGATCTGTTAGGCCTGTCAGTACTCGTCCTACCAAGTTAATGATAAAGAGACGATCGCTAGTTTTATACTGATGAATTGAAAATAATTATATGGCGTAATTTTCACGGGTTCAAATAATTCATTTGACATTTGACCTTGGTTTATTATGCAGGCAGTTGTGTGTGATGCTTCCTGCGGATGACATTTATCGCACTTTTGCCGAGTTATTGATGAAGGAGAAGAACCTCTCTTTCGCAACAGTGATG
Source organism: Bathynomus jamesi (assembly GCA_023014485.1). Taxonomy (NCBI): domain Eukaryota; kingdom Metazoa; phylum Arthropoda; class Malacostraca; order Isopoda; family Cirolanidae; genus Bathynomus; species Bathynomus jamesi. The sequence goes on along the minus strand of JAJOZX010000747.1, from coordinate 656,816 downwards.
GTGGAGACGCTTTCCTTCATTCTCCTCACCTCGAAGGAGCTCTTCTCCTTGCGGCAAACGCTGAGGCACTTAGATAGTGAGGTAGGAAATTTTCACGCTTCACTCGTCCAATAAATAGTATTGGGCGTTGATGAGTAAAATGCAAGTGATGTAAATTAATAATTATGGTGTCTTCGATTATTTTTAACCGTTTCTGCCGCAGACTCTTTTCACATTTCAAAATTCTTAAAATAACAATTAAAATATCCTGAAATTTTGTAAGGTGTATCATCAGCTAATAAGAATTTTGAGCATTCCATGCGGACTTGTAATCATTAGACACGTAACATAAAGTTGCGAGTACGTAACATCCATCCAATGCCATTATGAAAAAACTATATAGGGCTGTGGGTTGATTGCCTGATACCCTCATCCGTTGGAAATTTCCAGCAGACTTCAGTGGAGAGAGAACGACAAAAGCCCTATGTTTTTTCGTTAGAGAGTTATGTATGTGTAGGTCTTCAAAGGACCTCTTTATATTTAATTGTTTTCGGTAATTCTAGCCTCAGGATTTTAGATGCCTATATGTGAACGAAAGAAAGTGTCCCACCTTATTTTCGCTGGGCCTTAGTTTGTTCGATGTAGGGCCGTGGTACCATGGAGTTACACAATGAGTTCACTCGATGTAACTAATATAGGCAGTCAATATTCAAACCCCTAAAGGAATAGGCCCATCCTTTTTATAGTTATTAGGTTTTATATTATAAGGAATTCACTCAGAATTTTAGGGAAGACAAAAACACATCTTCCCTGTTTAAAGCATTCGCTGTAACATAAAGAGCTCCGAGCCAGCGCCGCTATAATATAATCTTGTATTTTAGTATAAATTGCTGATTTGGCAAAGGTTGTTGACCCTTGCCTTGATGTAATCTCATGAGTTAGCAATGGAAAATTTAGATCACGTTAAATAATAAATGTTTCTCGTGGTTATGCAGGCCCGACGCCTACATACGGGTTCTATGTATGTATGGCATTCATTTCATTCCCATTAAGCTATGTCGCCAATCCCGAGGCAATTTTGTATAGATATTTAATTCAATTAATTAATAATTTATATTTAATTATGAAATAAAGGTATCACATAACGATACCATGTTGTAAGCACGTATAGTTTTTCCATAGCCATACCCCCGTGAAGTTGGGGTTAGGGGCCCGAGTCAGTCAGGGCTACCTTAGCCCAGAGTCAATTAAGTTGGGGTGGCAGGCCCGCCGCTTCGCCGCGACGTAAGATACAAAAAAGACAACCATCTAGCTTTGGGCAGTACTGAAATTCGAACCCACAACTCGGAGAAGTCTCAACATTGCCGAGCAGCGCCCTAACTGATCAGACCACGAGGCGCTCTAGTTGCGAATAAATAAAATATACATACATACGATTTTTATTTTTCTCAATATTCGACTTCTGGTTTCATTTCATAATTAATAGAAAATACCTTCCAAATGTTTATAAATTTTGATTGCTTTTCATTGGTACGGTAGCTGATAATAGTGTAACAACGCTAAGAAAATGAGTTTGATATTTTAAGGTTGTAAATGTGACCATAGTAGCTGGGCTTAATATTAAATTTAAATATAATGGGAAACTTTGAAATGGTTTGAATCTTTGAAAAAGAATAAAATTTCTAAATAAAAAATATCAACAACCCAGTATTACATTTAAAAAAAATAGTATTGTTTCTTATACATGGAGAATAAAGTTAACTAATTTGCTTTCTTTATTTTTTATATCTTAGTTTTAAGTGAAAATACAGTGGTGAAAATGAACGACTTTCTGTTTATCTCTTACCGTTAGACTGGTGTTGGAGGAAAATTGAGATACGGTATTGCTGCGCGAAGGTTTTATGCCACTTCGCACTTCATTCTATCAATAGTAGATTCGGCGAAGTAATTTTACTAATAAAGAATTTTGTAGAAATAAGGTCGAAATTATGCGTCATTGAAATAACATCTGTACAAGATGTATGATGATTAATTATACCTCGGTGGTGTAGTGATTAGCGCTGCTCACTACGCACTGCCCCGGTAGGCCGGGTCGAAATCTAGTCAAAATGATTTTTTTTAGATGGGCACTATGTGGGGTTTATGAAATGATATCCTGACCAACATACTCCAAAAGAAAGTTTATGCTCCCCTCCATACCACTAGCATACTCCCTCTTATTTTTGGCTCCGCCCCCAAATTAAAAATAGTATCATAAATCAAAATGGACATCATTTAGAGCATTTATTTATAGAGATGACCCCCCTTAAAATTGCATAATATACCTCATGTGCAATTTTCAGGCAATTATCCAAGAAATTTCAAATCCTTGAAAAATTGCCGCATCCCCAAAAAGTGTCATCAGTATATAGAAAAGGGTGGCATAAACTTTAGTTTGGAGTACTGATTGCCTAGGAGACCAATTCATAAACATCATATAGGCCTAGTATATTTGTCTGAAAAGAAGACAATTAGTCTATTGTACCATTTATTACACAAAACAGCTTTGAAGTAAAAACAAAATTTAATTGAAAAATTACCTTCACAATTCACTAATTACTTGTGGATGTGCCTTGGCCCCATTGACTTTTCCATTCAAACTGTGGCAGTCTTTTTCTTGATTCCAGTTGATTGAGGATAAATTTGTGCCGATTGCCGTAGCCAATCCTTTGTTCTGATGCTTTTGTCACTAAGTTCACTGCACTTTCCACGCTTTGACTGGCAGGAAAAGGCAGCAATTTTCAAGGGTTCTGTTCTTGTATGCAGTAGCTCTTCATTGCTGAAATTCCTTATCAAAGGTGGAGGATTGATAGCTTCCTTTCTCCAGTCAATCATCTCATAGTAGTCTTTGAAATCGAAATTTAGAGATTTAGGAAGCTCAAAATTTCGTGTGCCACTGAAACGTGTCCGACTGAGAAGTATCTTCTGAAGAGCATCTTCTCTGACATGTTGTCTGCTATCAGTAAGCATTGACAGTAGGATAGCTTGGGATTAGCAAAATAGGCATTATTACGGAACACCGGTTCCATAATAATGCGATGTTTTTCTTCCAATCCTCGCATCAAGACAATCAAATTAAAAAAATTCCGTGCTCCGTCAGTAGCTTTAGGATGGGATTTGATATGAAACCATCCAGGAGCTTATGATTTCATGACGATGGTTACCAGTTCTTTCAGATTTTGTTCGGGATGCAAAGTCGATACATATAAACGAAGAATCCGGTTTGCTCGAGTAATCCAGCGAGCATGATGAATGGCACCTGGAGACCTGCGGGCTAGACTTTCAGATACCCATCCAGATTGCACTGCTAGGCACATATCATAGAGATACTTTTGATCACTGCTCAACTCTTTCACGACATTCGGTGGTATATCTTGGACGTTGCCCTGAACTGGTGAAAATGCCACTAAGTCTAAAATGGTTAAATCACATTTCAATTTGGCTCCAATTGAACCTTTAAAGGTATTTGGCCCTGATGTTTTTCCGTCTATGATTTCAAATATGTGTCTGAAGGGGAGTTCATTCATGTGTAAAAGAGACACGAGCCATTGAACTGATCTATGCAAAAAAATTTCAATCAATTTTATGGTACCAGCAATTCTACCAGTATTGACAGCAATACCGTCGCATAGCAGAGCATTGAGTGTGTCGATGCTCGCTGAATCAATTAAGAACGTTATAATTTCATCAGCTATACATCGAGCATTTCCTGCGTCAGGGCAGAGATGGTCTACATAGATACCTCCAGGGTCTCTGATCAGCACATAGTTCTTCTTTCTCTTTTCCATGCTTGGTTAACGTATCATCCTTTCTTCCATCAAACCCTATACATTCAATATTCACATTTTCACATCTAGATCTAACAATATTTTTCTTGCCTACACGAATTCTCTCTCTATTTTCTTCCTATCAAGCATGTTAGATTGATCGATTATTCCCATATCTTTTAATGCAACATTAACAATAGCTGCTGTAGCTCTCGAACTCACACGGTAACGGTCTGCCACCAATGGTAATTCATTGTATGAATACCTATTTTGATCATTTTCAATCAATTCCACATCGGGCACGAATTCTAGCTCATTGTCACCGTCTTCTATATCTTCGCTAAAGTCATCTACTGAAGAAGATGGTACAACTTCCATAGCCTCTGCCATTTCCACTTGTGACCTTTGTTGCCTCTTGTTCTTCTCTTGCTCTTGAGAGGGATCGTCTCTGGACAGCGGCAGCTTCACGATCAAATGGCCCTAATTGATTTATTCTTTGCTTTTGGCCTACAAATGACTCCGTCTCTCCCATTGGGATTTTTACCTCGCATCGACAAAACGGCCTTTCTATTCCTTTATCATAACATTTGCAAGTACAAATGTCAAACATTTCATCATATGAAGCAAGTTTTTTAGCAAAATTTTCATTCCTTTGACGTAGAGGAACCTTGTTCAAGGAAAGAGCTGATCTGATTAATCTTTCCACTGCAGAAGAAATAGATCGTTCGCAGTTGCTGATCCCCTTCACTTGATTTTTTCTCTCTTTTGAATGAAGAAATAGTGTCTGACAACGTCTGCCTTTGTAGGAATCATTGATCGGCGGAATTCACTGGCAAAACCAAAAGCTGCATTCGAAGATTTGTTTCTGGTTGACATTTTTTCAACCTTTTTAAAAAAATTAAAAATCCAGCTTTTATAGAATCATGCATGGATCATAAGTAAATCTAAAGAGCATAAATTCTTATAATTCTGTAAAAATATATGATAATTAGAACATGAAATTTATTGGTATTGAATTTGAAATTCAACACACAGCTCAGTAAATTGATTACACATAAACGATGTTTGTGTAATCAATTTTCTGATATAGCAAATATTTTGAGAAAATACGCGTGGTGAAAATTTTGAGAAATCCAAATTTTCGAGGTAATTGCTTGAAAATTGCACACGAGATATATTATGCAATTTTAGGGGGGGGGGGGGGGTCCATTCTATAAGAAGATGCTCTAAATGGTCTCCATTTTCATTTATGAAACTATTTTCATTTTTTGGGCGGAGCCAAAAATAGGAGGGAGTATGCTAGTGGTACGGGGGGGAGCATAAACTTTCTTTTGGAGTATATTGGTCAGGACCCAATTCATAATCCCCACATAGTGCCCGATCTGCCCCCAGAAATTCGACCCGGCTACTCGGAGTACGCAGCAAAACCCAGCTGTTCATCCTTCCATACAATAAAAATTGTTTGGTAGATAAATGGGTACCCTAGGTAGCCTAGTGGTAAAGACGCCGGGCTGCTGGTGGGGCGTGGTTTGAATTCCACGTTAAACTGTAAGTCTAAGGTGGAGTGACAAGTTTGACCTTCGTCAGAATGAACAATTCGGGCGGAAGCAAATCTAAAGGTTATATCCTAACGTATCGTAGTCAGTGAAATTAGTGAAGGTGTGTTCAAAACTTAATCGAGAAATAGAATGAAATAAAACGTGTGACAAAATCAAACGTGGAAGACGACAAAAACTATCAGAATCTCTCATCAATTACACAAGGGTTAGATCATTATTTAAGAAAGGAAAGTAAATCAAGCAGCTGCCATGGCTGTAAAAATTCAAGAAACTACTGTTGTCAAAGTTGCGTATGCACATTCTGACATAATCACGTCAAGAAGGGTTGAAAGGATACTTTGCATTAGGTTTTAACAAATTTTAATGTTTGCTATATCATCTTCGGATAAAAAGACTTTTACGGCAATACACCGTTTTGCTTTAGCCTTTCCTGATATGACTTGTGCCCGTGCATAGGTCATCTCTGATAGTAGTAGTCTCGAGAAGTTCGGCAGCGAGGCAACTGCTGGATCTACATTCGTTGAGAGGGACGCTTTGTGAAGCGGGTGGTGAAGTGAAGAGGAGTGTATAGGACAGTAAGTGTGACTTAATAGAGCATTGATAAATAAAAGGAAAAAGAGTCGGTGACAGGAGAGAGCCGTCGGGAACACCACTATTAATAGCTTTAGGAGAAGCGCAGCGGCCATTTACAACCGCAGCTGTAGATCGGCCAGAAAGGAAATTATACATGAAAGCACAGATTGAAGGATAGAAACCGAAAGAGGGCAGTTTCGAAATTAAAGATTTGTACCTGGCTCTATCAGAAGCTTTTTATATATCTTGCACAATAACAAAGGTTTCATCAAAATCCCGAAAGGAGGATGACCAAGAGTCAGAGAGATATGCAAGATCATCGCCGGTAGAACGTCCCTTGCGGAACCCATACTGACGATCTGAAGAAGATTGTGAGAAGAGATGTTTAACAATCTTCCTATTAAGATAGATGCAAAAACTTTGAGAGTTAAGAAATAGTTGTAATGTTGAGAGTGGTCACTCTTTATTGGACAGGCTGGATGAAAGCGAACTTCCAGCAGGAAGGAAAAGTACCAGATGAACGACAAATACGAGTTTGCCTAGGCAGGGTGTCTGCGCAGGAGCATAGTTGTTGAGAACAATAGAAGGAACACCATCAGAACCGTACGCCTTCCTAGAGTTGACCCCACATATGGCAGAAAAAACATCTTTGGAGAAGATTCTAATTTGAGACATAATTAAGTCAGATGGAGGAACAGCACCGGAATCGTCTAGGGTTGAGTTGGAGGCGAAAGTTTGAGCGAAGAGTTCAACTTTATCAGAAGAACAGATGGCAACTCAGCCGTTGGAATGGAGAAGAGGAAGGAAAGAAGTTGTAGTAAAGTCGGAGAGGTTCTCGGCTAGGTGCCAGAATGAGCGAGAAGAATTAGAATTGGGTTTGTTTTCGCAGTTTTGTCTGCTGAAGGAATTTTTGGCGAGTCGAAGAACAGATTTCCGGCAGAAATATATACTAAGACACAAAGTTGGATGGCGACGATACTTCTAAGCCTCTTCTCTGTTCCAGATACTGTAAACAAGCAAAGTTAAACCAAGGTTTTTCGCATTAGTATTAGGAATATAATATGGAATGTACGCCTTAATGCCCAAGAGAATTACCTCCGTGATGCGCTCAACGCACTCGGAGGGGGCACGGAAGCGGTATTCATTGCATGGGAAATCGAAGTAGTACTGCCTTCGGGCCTCCTAATCAGCGTCGCCAAAGTGCCAAAGGCGTCTCCTTTTAGGAGGATCCAAAGGCCGAAACTGGAGAGGAAACAGGTATAAGATTGTTGTCGGAAGAGTCCAACGGAGGAGGAGGGGGGGGGGAGGAGGAGGAGGAGATTCGGATGTTGGACCTATCTCCAAGGAGATTTGGGTTATGAGTATGGTGCTGTACAATCTGCTTCAGGTCATTCAGGAAAGAAAATTTGCGAGATTGTTCACCAGGGATGTCGGTGAAATAGAAGGAAAGCCAAAGGTGGTGGTGAACATTGAAATCTGAAATGGAGATTTCAGCCAAAGGAGAGTGGGATAGAATGTATTCCACTTTGGAAGTGAGGTAGTAAAGTGTTTTGGATAGTCAGTCAGAATTAGGAGAAAGATAGACAGCGCAGATGTATTTATTTTTAGATTGGCCGTAGCCAGAACGTTTAGAATTTGGAGGATTCAAGATCGGGAACACGAGAGCAAGTTAGGTCATTGCGTACATGTGCGCATCACCCACTTTTGGAATAAAATTGAGTATAGAGAAAGTAGAAGCGTACAGAAAAGGGGTTGCTGTCAGTCGTCTCAGACGATGAGGTTTAGAGGAGAGGTGATGTTGAACAGATTGAAAATTTGAAGAAAGGCTACGAATGGTGTGGAGTTTATGAAAAGTGAATCAGGCAGAGGCCCAGAACATCTGGAATGGGCAGTAGCAGAACCATCCCCACTGCCCGGGTCTGCGTTCCTGGTATTGGCAGCAGGGGAGCCAGAAGTGGAGACATTTATGGTCCCCTCCCCAGGGGGACTCCGAAGCTCTTGAGATTGTTGCCATTTTTTTTTTTTTTTAATTTTGAAAAGATTATGTATTAAGATGAATGTATGTGTAGTGAAGAATAGGAAGAGAAGCGTGTGTTTGAGAGCATGCTGAATTGCTCACGGGGGAGATGAGGCACGAAAAAAGATCAATTAAGGAGAAACGGGAGTTCAGCAGTCCCTGTCTTCTGACTAACGTTTCCCCTGGAGTACTTCTCTGGTCGATTGGTGTCTACAATCTCCTCCTACAAGTATTTGGTATCATTTTAGTATCACAAGTATTAAAATGTAGTGATATGTTTATATTATTTTAAAATCTTTTACAAAAGTGTGTCGGTTAGTTTGTTGATTTGTCCTCCATTGAAGTTCATTAACGTGAATAACTACTTTTTGTTAATCCATTTAAGAAGGTTTGGTCGAAGGAAAGTAATTTCCATTAATTTGAGCGTAATCCTAGTTTTTATAGCTGATGTAGCTTATTATAGAGTTGGTCCTTCAAGTGGCATATATTAGAATGCCTCTACAAACGTAATAATTTATTCACCTTGCATTTTTAAATCTTACTATTATTTGCATCCAACATTCCCGAGTTAACTTTTTGTCAATCTCACAGTCTTTGTTTACTTTTTAACTTTCACTTTTTGCAGGAGAGCTGCGACCTGTTTGTGAAGCTTTATGGCTGTTGGTGTCACAGTCCTGTCGCTACTCTAACACTCTGCCTGCTCAGTCAGTGCTACGAGCAAGCTGCTACACTAGTTCACATTATGTATCCTTTTACTGTAATTTGTAAAGAATGACATTACTGAAAGAGAAAATGCGATCTTTAAGAGAGTTTGCATAGGAAGAATTCTTGACACGTAATATGAAAGTGTAGCAATTTCATTAATAATTATCCTTAACATTATATCAGTGGAGACTTGGACGTGACCACAGATACGCTTGTAGAATTAGATAAACTTATTCAGATGCTTGAATCTCCTATTTTTTCCTGTAAGTGGAATTAACATTTTATGGTTTTAATTGGAATGGTACTAAAAGAAAAATAATTATTTCAGACAAATTGCTTAATATTCATTGCATTCCTTCAGCTTTACGTCTTCAACTTCTTTATCCATCTGAAAATAAAGCATTGGTAGAAGCTCTCTACGGAATTCTGATGATAATTCCACAAACAGATGCGTTCCAGATGCTCAGGTGCAGGCTTAATTGTGTTCCTCCCTCCCATCTTACAGGGTGAATATAACTTTCGTTTGTATAAAGGACTTTAGGTAAATGTTTAGAATAACTCAAAACTCTTCAATTTCCATAAGTTTTGCATTCATAGATGCGTTTTTATATCGGAAACGCATTTTTGATAGTCTGAGGTTGCGCAAATGTCCCAAAACTATGTTATGCATGATTTCAGTTTTACGACATTTGCACAACCTCAGACTACCAGAAATGCGTTTCTCATATAAAGACGAATTCCATGAACGAATAATTTCTGAAAATTAACCCAAACCTAACCTAACCTCCATCATGTAACTTAGCTGTTAGTGGGGTGGGTGAAGTTTGGCTGACAACGGAAAGCTTTTTGTATTTTTGTCGTAATTGCACAAATGGCCACAGGTATTTCCTTTATCGTCCTTTTTGGGCACAATTCGCTTCACAAAACCCCGTGATCACAGAAAAATTTAAAGGCTGAATCCTCGTCTACAAAAAATTTCACAACAGCTTCACAAAATGTATTGGAAGAACCTTCCACACAGAATTCATGTTAAACTGCTTACCGTAAAAAGATTTTTCGTTTGGCGGACTGCTATTTCCCAACCAAATTTGCTATAGCGCGTATAACAGGATATAATTATTAGGTAAAAGTTGTTTAAAATTAATCGAAACCTACGGGAAAATTATTGAGTGCCCGGTTAGGTCAACTGTACGCCCTTAATGATTGGTTGGGTTAAGTCGTGATATTTTCATTAAAACTAACAAACATACCACGATTTAACCTAATCAATCGTCAAGGGCGTACAGTTGACCTAACCGGCCATTCAATAATTTTGTAGGTTTCAATTAATTTTAAGCAACTTTTACCTAATTAAATTCTGTTATATGCGCTATAGCAAATTTAGTGGGGAGAGATAGCAGTCCGCCAAACCGAAAAAATCCCCGTAACTGTTTTCAGCAAAAAGATTTTTCCTCTGACGTCATTATAATGGCGCCACAAAATAACTTCGAAAAATTTCACAAACTTTGATTAATATTTATGGATCTTGTTTGTCATTTGCGGTCATATTGTATTTAATAACATTTCGTTAAAAACATGAAGAATCTCGTAACTTTGTCGTTTAAAACAGTTCGGAGTTGTTCTAAACATTTACCAGACTTCCAGTTGAGATCTTTTAATTACTTAATGTTTACTAAATAAGTTTTCATAATTATTTAATAAATTTACAGCGATACACATTTTTCCTTTGGAACAAATTGAGATGCGAGATTAGTAAATATCATTTTATGCTTTTATAGCTCTTTAAATGCGCTTTGCAGACATCCTCGTCAGCCGTCGTCGAGTAAAAAGCTTTCCAAAAAGATTGATTTCAAGGACCTTTTATCTCACTTCGCATACACGCAAGAACGCCACCAAATGTTCAGAAACAAACTATGAAGGAACGACTACAGTCCAATATGCTCACTGCCTCAAATAGCTGAGGCGAGGATTTTAGGAATCACGTTTGAACACACCGTAAGAGGTGTTTGTCACTTTAACTCCGCTTTTCAGATCATTATTAAACAAAAGAACTTTCTTTTGAGTTTTTTAACCAGAACAATGAAAACAAACTAATTTTAGATGTTCTGTTCGTATTTTCGAATCAGACTAAGCAGAATTCTCTCGATTTTTTAGGAATTTCTATTAACAATTATCAGTCGAATAGTGAATTAGTTATAAATATTTTAAATTTGAGTCCTCTCCGATGTTGCCGACCCCGAGTGGGTTCTTTTCTTCCTTCGGTTGAAAGGGGTACCTCTGTGCCCTTCTATGTCACTGGGGCATCAGGATGGCTTTGATACTAAAAGGGAGTAAGCCGTCTAAGGGATGAATGATGAGTGGGAGCTTACTACAAGTTTATTGATGATAAATGGGAATAGATGAACCGGCCTAACGGTGACGAGTTATGCGTAAAACACGGGTAAGTTTGAGTCATCCTGGGCGCGACTAGTCCCAGACTTATATAGCCTCAATTCTCACGCATGCGCATTGGATTCGTGTCTAAGGTCGAGCGTCCTCTGCTACTTACTAGAGAAAGGGGTTCTGTTCGTATTTTCAAATCACAGACTAAGCAGAATTCTCTTGATTTTTGAGGAATTTTTATTAACAATTATCAGTCGAATAGTGAATTAGTTATAAATAATAATTATACCTGTTAATGAGGGTTCATTGGATAGAAACAAAAATTCAATAAATTAACATATTATAAAGCATCATCAGTCTTTTGGCCAGATTATGAAGGCAGAAAAATAAACAAGCCTAAATTGTATGTATGTTTTTGTCAAAAATTTCCTTTGCTCGAGAGGCTAAATCCCACACGAAGAACTTCCACATTCCTATTATTACAGATTTTCAAGTATTTTAAAGCATCATTTTCATTGTTCGAACAGTAATTTTAGTTACGAAATATAATTTATATATATATATTTAAATTTTGGCTGTGATAAACTTAGAATTAGCCTGAAACGAGATTTTTTGTATTTTAACATCGATTGAAATGTCTAAAAATCAACATTTTTCATGTTTTTAATTTTAATTTGTTCTAATGGAAAATTTTATCAATAAATTTGTTCGTTTTCTTTTCTCTTTTCCCAAATGATGATGTCAAGTTTTTTTTTTTTTATGCAGGAAGGAGGGGCCAAGGGCGAATGTCAGCAAAAGCGCCTCCCTACCATAGAAGAAGAGCCAAAATGAAGGTCAGGGTTTTCGAGATGTCTGGACACATTGCGCTTGAAAGATTAGAGGTCATAGACAGGGATAAAGATGGATTGAGGAAGATTGTTCCAGAGTTCACCCCCCCCCCCCCCCCCACAACTAAACTTGTAGGGGAAGAGTGAGGTGACTAAAATAAATAAATAAATATATATATATATATATATATTTATTTATTTATTTATTTATTTATTTATTTATTAGTCACTAAAAGAAAGCTGAATGGCAACACAAAGGGATAAACAGAGGAACGCGGGCTGTTCGTTTATTTTGGCTGGACTAGAGCACGTTATTCATATCTGACTAAATCGTTGGTGCTGTTCAATTTGGTGATGTTTCTAAGGTGACAAATGGGGTAGAAAGTTGTCAATAAATAATAATAGTTAGGGGTAATGTCTATGGCTTCTAAATTAATAAAGTTAGAATTTAGGTAGACTGCTTTGTGGGACGCAGGAAACCTATGGTAGGCCCTAAAGAATATCTAATTCAACGCCATTTACTATTCATGGCCTCCTGAAATTACCTATTGTAAAGACAAAATTCCTAAGATTTCGTGGTTGTACGAAATTGCAATAATACCAGAAAAGGTAGAAATAGTAGAAAAGCAAAAGGTTAACAAGTACTGATAAAGGGCAAAAGATATTTTTACAAGGTCATTTTTTTTTATGTTCCCGAACTGTTATTGAAATTATTTTTAAAATGGATGAATGCACATTCTAAAATATTTTTCAATTATATCCTTGTTTTTAACGAGAACTTTAGAACTCTCCCACTTAATATACTGATTACATCTATACATATGGTTAAACAATGCATCACCAGTTTAACTTCAGAGTAGGGTAAGCCTAGCCTTGTAGGGTTAGTCGAGAGACTCCAGAAATGGTTCAGAGCGGGTAGAGTAAATTGAGGTCCACAGTAGGATTCCTCACAACGTTAGGTTAGGGCATTATACCGTGGCCTTTGTTAAACTACAAATTAATGCTAGGTCTTAGACCACAATGTATACTAATCTAATTGGACCTAGTTTAAACTACTATCACTAAACTGGGGCTTAGAAATACAACGGTTAACTTATCGAGTCAATTGTTCTCAGACAACCTTTGGCTTCTTCAAATGGAGTCTCCCTTTCAGTTGTTAAATTTAGGGGAGCGTACTTTGAAGCTGGTTTTCCGTTGTTGCGTTTCAAGTCCACACCCTGCCATGCCGCTGTTAACGCATTTGTCCTTTTTCTTTTTGCCCCAGCTCTTTTTTCGTTGGTTGGTTGGTTGATCGGCAGTGTCATTTTATCAATAATACCGAGTATCTTTATCACACAGTACATAAATACTAGTGTGGAGATTAACTCTAGTCAGCAACCGATTGGTTTCATCCACCCAGTCATTGACATAAAAGGAGTTTAATAATTTAGATTAACTACCTACCTACTCTGTGGATCATTTTCGTTACCTCCCGACTACCCACACGTAACAGTTTCCCATACTACATTGATGCCAAATGTATTAAGGAAGGTCGGAAGATATTTAAAATTTACATGTTAAGGTACGATAAGGATATTTTTGCGATCAAATTCATTTATAATTACACTATTATAATACCTATTCTTAGCCTTCCTAAGGCACTGGTTTAGAAATGGAATATAATTAATACCAATATTCATGATATTGCATAACTCGGTTTTTTTTTTTTTTTTTTTTCCATCGCAGCTGACCCCTTGAACGGCCAGTTCAACCTACAGCCCAAGTTAAGCTACACTAAAACTTACGGACTTGGAGGTCCTATTAGGTCCTACCTCAGGGTTGCTGACTCGACGTAGGCCTACATTAGGCCTCAGTTGCATAAAATTAAGATAAAAAACAAAAGGGGCACTATTTATGGTCTTTTCTAAACCTTGCAATAACACACAACCTGCACGATGCAACAATCTTGTATCTAAACAAACTGAATTGCAAGAGAGCTCTAAAAGACCACGCCCTGTAAGTGCCGCATTCAACAAACGAGTAGAAAGGACGCACCAGTGCCCCAAGAGTGCAAAAACAATGATGCCACAAGAGCCCAAAAATGCTAGCTCTAAATAAAGTAAATTTTTCACTAACCTTACAATTGAGATGGATATATATATATAAACCTTAACTTAATATATACAAGCAATGCTGCATCAATCAGCTTAGTCATCATATCGCCTTGGGACAACAATGGCTCTTCCTCTTCTAGATTTTATAACACTCCATTGCAAAAGCTACCATGTAGCATCCAGCAGGCTTGGGTTCAAGTACAAGTACTTGTACTTGTACTTGTACTTAGATTTAAGTGCAAAATTTTGTGTACTTGTACTTGGGATTTAAATAGTCAATGTACTTGTACTTAGCCCATAAGTACTTGAAAAATCAAGTATTATCAAGTACTTTTCAAGTACATGTTGCATGTAAACAAAATTAAACGTTTATTTAATGTCAACAAAGTAATTATTTTATTGCAATTGTATTTTCATTGTTGATAAATTATTTCTATTATAAATTATTTATTAAAATTGGCAGATGTCGGCTTAGACAAGAATTTTGAATGTGCAATGTTTATAAAGTGTAATGATAAGTCCTACACTTAATTATCAAAGTATATCCCATGTCAGTTACACTAATTTGCAGCCTGCTATTGCAAACCAAACTGCTCAATTGTTTCCTTCCTTTTATTCTGAGTACCGGTACTGTATTGTGTAACTGCTGACCAACGAGAACATTTTCTTTATTTTCAGAATTATTACAGATAGCACGGAATGCACTGAGCAAACAGTTGTGTTTTATTATTTTCATTCAAACTTGGATACCAGTATTCACTTATGGATAAATATTAATCAATAAATTAATCATTACCATTATTAATTCCTTAATTTGAAATACTTAAGAGTATGTAGATCTGATTTAAAGATTTTTATTAAACTACCTATAAAAACGTACTTGTAATTGTACTTAAGTAAATCATTATGTAATTGGACTTGGACTTAAGTATTATGCAAAAACTCTGTACTGGTACTTGTACTTGAATTTTCCTTTAGTACTTGTATTTGTCCACAAGTACTGCCGCCAGTACTTGAACCCATCCCTGGCATCCAGCCTAGCTTGCTTTCAATAGCTACAGGACCTTCAGATGTGCGGACAATGTTACTAGTGATGAAGTCCCAATAATAGTCAGCTCCAATCAAAAGACTAATATCGTCTGTTCCTTCAAACTTATTATTGCCCAAATTCCTTCCTTTAACTTGCAATTCTTGGACACATGCAATATCTAAACAAGTAGTGACACGAGCACAAAGTTCCTCAATCTCTACAGCTTGGATCTTGATAGTGGGACTTTGTGGTAACAACCCTTCAACCAGAACTACCTTTTTAACCTTGGTTCGGTTTTGAATTGAACCCCTAAACCCAGAAATTCTTAAATTTTCCCTCTTAATTTCTTTAAACTTAAAATTTCTGGTCTTAATAAAGCTACACTGGCTACCAGTATCAAACCACACACTTACAGTAGCTTCTCCATCATCCAATTAATAATGCTGCAGCTGTTTGCAATAATCCCCCTTTACTTTCTCCCCCTTTCATAGCAGTGGCATGTGCCACTGATGTGTCTACTTCTCGGGTAGGCCTACTAGGAGTGTTTTCACACAATAATGGCTGATGCCGGCCATAGCATTTTTTGCACAAAATTTTAAACTTCCAAAACCTTGCTCTGTGACCTTTCATAAAACATTTAAAACATGCCTTGGACTTAGTTACTCTGTCCTTTCTCTCCTCAACAGGTAAAGCCTCAGCAACCTCACATTTATAGGACTTGTGGTTGCCTTCACAAAATATGCATTCCTTGACTCCTTTAATTTATTCTCAGAGGATGCATATAGAGCTGACACTGTACCTGGGCTATTCCTTTTTGTAGAAACTTTGGTGCTGTGCCTGCCTTTGTCCCCTTGTTTAACATCCCACTATGCAAACTCAATTCCCTCTCGTCTTGCTAATTCTGTGCATAAAAGACTTAACATCTGCTGAAGGGGGATGTACACATGTTCTGTAGTGTGTCCCCTACTTAGTTCAAGCAAAATTGAGTTAGGCAATTTAGACTCCAGTTTAGTGACCATTATACCATACCTTTCCATTCCTACACCCAAGTTGTCCAGGGAACCTAGTTCTAACTT
This sequence comes from Bathynomus jamesi, assembly GCA_023014485.1. Taxonomy (NCBI): domain Eukaryota; kingdom Metazoa; phylum Arthropoda; class Malacostraca; order Isopoda; family Cirolanidae; genus Bathynomus; species Bathynomus jamesi. The sequence goes on along the minus strand of JAJOZX010000747.1, from coordinate 640,769 downwards.
CAAATTCATCATATAACTGTCGTAACTCCTTGACACTATTGGGATTATTAACGGGTATAGCTAAAAGTTCGCGGTGGCGGCTTTTAATTAAGATCTCTGGATTACCAAGCCGTTTCTTTAATATATCCCAAGCCACATTATAATTAGCCTCTGTTATGCTAATCCTGCTATTGTCTTTGCTGCCTCCCCTTCCAAGAGGGACTGCAAATAATTAAACTTCTCCACCGCACTTAACAATTGACTTGAATGAACTGCTGACTGAAAACTGTCTGCCCATCCTTGCCATTCCTGAATACTCCCAGAAAATGTTTTGAGTACAAGCCTCGGTAATTGAACTGCAGATCTGTTAACCTTAACTTCACAAACACCGTTTGTTGGGGGCTGTGTTTCATTATTAGACCTGGTCTCTAACTGTACTGAGCTGCTAAACTCTTTTGCTCTGTGGCATGCTTTAATTGTCATCAATAATATCTTCAAAGTAAATTATGTCATTTTCTATTTCATCCTCTTCTGTAAGAGCCTCAATTTTAACACTTACTTCGCTAAGAGCAACCTTTTTAGTTTCTAATATAGAAAGCTGCGCAGTCACTAAGCTTAAATCCTCTTGCTCTATGGCAGAATATACAGTGGCAATGACCTTTGTAATTAAACCTTTGTAGGCACTTTTTTTTTCTAAACTTGTTCAATTCAGCTACACTCATCTTCAATGCAAACAACAATTGGGCTCTCTGCCAAATAAGCTGAATTGGCGAAAATACTTCACTAAACTGAAAACTCAAATTTTGCCTTTTTTTTCAAATAAACTGAATTGCTTGGTTTGGGGTACTGACCACCCACCAGTATGGAATACCAAATTTTCCACTCAAGTAACTCGCGCACTGAAGTCTGCAAACTTCGCCTACGAACAATAAAACCAAAATTAACCAAACCGGTAAAAACGTAGGCCCAAAACAACAACAGATTAGCGGTCAAGTTTCGCAATTGGGTGACCAAACTTTCTACCCTGGGACCTTAACTCAATTATGCTCATCCCGTCCAGGCCTAACTTGGGCTACAATTTGCACAATCAAAACTTTGCCGAAAAATAGTCACTGACTGAGTCTATCGTTTTCTGGAGACAGACAAAAGCAGGTTGGGACGATCGTAAAAGAAAAGAAAGGCTTTCATAGTCGGCAAAAATGCCGCGACAGTTCCAATGAAGGATGGATATTTTCCTATCATCCCAATTCATACAGATAAAGTCGTGCAACTTTTGACAGAAATCACATCCGATTTCCACGTTTGATTTGATAAAGCCCCATGCAAAGAAATCCAAGGGCGTTAGGTCAGGAGATCGAGCGGCCCAGGGCCTGTTGGATCCACCGATTTGGAAATCGTTCATTTAGGTACTCCCGAAAAATGTTTGCGTAATGACAAGGTGCCTCATCTTGTTGAAAGACGACGGTGTTTAAAATGCCATCTGAATGAAGCTGGGGTTTCAGGAATTGTTAAAGCATGTCCTGATAAATAAGCCCTGTAACTGTAGCTTCAGCAAAGAAAAAGGGCCCATAAATCTTAGATTTGGTTATACCCAACCAGACAGTAACTTTAGGAGAATCTCGTTTCCATTGGTAGAAATCAACTGGCTTTTCATTAGCCCATATGCGGCAGTTATGGCGATTAACCTTTCCACACGTGTGGAAAGTTGCATCATCACCGAAGAGAATGTGGTCCATTAAATTTTCATTCTGAATGTGTTCAACAAGATCGGCACACGTTGCACTTCGCTTTGGATAATCCTCTTTATGCAAGTCATGAAGCACCTAAATGTGATAACTTCTCTTCTTCAACGTCGATTTCAAAATTTTGTGGACAGTTGATTTGGGTATCCCGAGTCTACGTGATGTGGTGCGAATTCACATGCTTGGATGTTCATCGATAACATTACGTACCGCATTTACAGCATGCTCACACACTTGGACGTCTAGATCTTGACTCATCATGAACAGATCCCGTTCTTTTAAATTTATTAAGCAAATGACGAATTGACTTGTAAGTAGGACGTGGCTTATGAAATGTTCTTTCAAACCTCTCGCTAATTTCTTTGCATTTTTCTTTCTTTTAATCCAGTGTCACCACCATCACACGTTCTTGTATATTAATTTTTATAGGGTTCTGCAACAAAAATAAATAAATAACCATTAATTCAACGAAATAAATAGGAACTTTATAACCAATATATATATATATATATAATGTGTGTGTGAAACATTTACAATCAATGCATAAGTTTAACAATAGGCAAGTTTAATTGTGGAAGCAGCAAATTTTTTAATAGAGAGCCTCTTCAACTCTGGTTCCTAAAATTAACAATGAAACAGTGGCGTACATAAGGGGGTGGGCATAGGCCCCCGCCCCCATTGTAAAAATTACTACTACTACTCATTAAAGATATTCGAAAAAGAAATTTTCAAAAATAGAATAGATAGAATAATAGAATAACCTTTATTAATAATAAAATAAAAACAGTAGTCTTTTTACAACTTACAATTTTTACAATGGCATAAATAATTGTGAAGCTCGACTATTTTATTTATTTTTTTTTTTATTTGGCCCTTAAGCTTTAGGCTTTACTGGGCTCTCATTAAAAATAAGCAGCTAGCCGTTATAAATTAATAATAATAAAATAAGTAAATAAGTATTATTAATAGTTAAAGCCTGTATTTCAATATTAAACAATATTAATGGACAATATAAAACATTATTAGTGGACATTAATCCAAGATTTTTGTTAGTATCCCATTATTAATCGGGATTTTAACTTGGTTTTAAACAAATTTACATTCGCAATATTTTTTATATCGGCATGCAAGTCATTCCATAGTTTCAATCCAATGAAAATGGGTAGTTATAACTTTGCAACATTCACCACCAAAAAAATCTTGTCATATGGAATTTCAGTTATTTCATGGTTACCAGGACATGTTATTAACTCAAAAGCAATTTTGGCTGGCTTAGGAACGTTTATATATGTCTTTATACGTATGATTAATTTGTGCAAATTTAATTCGTCACCCATAAATTGGAAACAAAATACACCTGAAACCTTCCAAGATGCAATTCATTTTGATTCCAAATCAATCATCAATTTTGAGTTCACACACACACAATATATATATATATATATATATATATATATATATATATGATGAATTTCACAATTAAACACGTGAAATGAATGAATGCTATAAACCCACAAGGAAAAAGAAAAATGATTCCAAGGCCTTTCGTGTATTTAGAAGTATACCTCGTCAGGGAATGCGGATGAGGATGCGGATATTTAGTTAATCCATCAATATAATATAATTATGAATATATGTCATTTTTCAAATTTCGTGATATTACTATTATGGCAGGCAATGCATGAGCATGAGAATTAAAATTAATATTTTCATTATGATAAAAATAATAACGAGTTTCAGCCACAGAAAATTCAATGAAACAAGTATTTATATTTTGAAGTTTATATATTTGTTTGTTCATTAATAAAATAATTAATACTTCACATGAAGTGTGCTTGACTGGGCTTTATAAGCTACTTTATAAGCTAATTTAATTGTAAATTGCATAATTTATTGGAGGTAATATCCGCAGTCAGAAGTGCGGATGTTAAAAATGATGCGGATATCCGGTCCACCACTTATATAGTGTGCGTGGCCCTCCCCCCCTTTACGAAATGATGCGTACGCCCCTGCGATGAAACAACCCTGTCCCAGACTACAAACCAAAAATCGTAATTTTATTTTTGCTACATATATTTTCTGTGATGAAATAAGAAATAAAAACTTATTTACGTGTGATTATTTTATTTTAAAAGCATATTAAATGAAGAAACAAAAAATGTTATAGAACTTTAAAATAAAAGCAACTGGTTCCTGTTTCGGACGAAAGCATTGTCAACTTTGCACGTTAATTTAAACAAGAATAAATATAATGAGAAATTATGAAGTTAGATTAGTAGAAGCACCCTCCAATATTTGGCTTCCATTCGCTACCGAATGGTGAGGATACGAGGCATAAAATAAATGACAATCAATTCCGGAAACAAAAAAAATTGTCCAAGGATATTTCTAATACAAAATTAAGCGTCGATACTTACAATATTAATGTAATGAAAACAGTTTTCATTCTCCGTGGTGGGTGAGGTTGAACTATGGGCCGGACACAAATTATAACTACACACGAGAGAAGAATCGCTGGGGATACCGTACCATCCCCAACTTTTGGCATCCTGCGTTACCTTTCAGGAAAAGGTAGGGGTATACCTCATCAGTCTAGTGGTACGTCAAGCGGGAGCAACGTTTTCATTTACACCCCCAACAAATCGCTTCCACTCGTCTTTATTCCTCGTCAACAGTTGCATCACATTTTTATCGAAGTTTAACCTTTAACGAGCTAGTTCTCTAAGTCTTTCAAACAAACGTGCATTCACCGCAACAGTATTTCTAGTTCTGCTATTACTCATTATTCCCCCTTAAATACGCTAACACAGCATACTCTCCTGTATTCTCATTTCCAATGATTTTCACCCGCACACTTTTTCTGTCATACTGTCAATCGGTTTTATACCAATCATGCTTCCTTCCTCTCAACTTCTCTAACTCAAAACTTCTTGCTGCATTTACACTCAAGCATTTTTCTTCCTACCAAGGCATTTATTGCGCCCATAACACGCTTACCAGCTTTACTACTATAAACTTCAAATGTACTCGTACCTCAGTTTCTATCAAACGCCGAAATATTTAAGTTCTCTCACAATCAAAAATATTCTTTTTTATTCACGGCAATATTACATGGTGACTTTCCTTCACACCCGCATACATCACACGACAGATGCCACTTACATTACTCCCGTTTCTTCGAAAATTAGTTCGCCCTCATATTATATATATATAATTTTTTTTTTTCTTGAAGTACTTCGTTTAATAATTTCTGAACTAAATAATTGTACCAAGGTTCCGAAAGAGTATAATTTTTTTTTGTTTTACGAGTGTTCAAACCCTTCTATGATGTGTATCATTTAACTATTAAATGAAGTGAAATTTTGGTTCGGATGCCACTGCTTTGTTTCTACATTCTTACATTTAAATTATATTTCTAGAAATTTAATTTTTAAAGACAATGTCAGTCACGGGAATACGAAATGCGGTTAAAATGCCTTTTGAGAAAACCTAACAACCAGTTAACTTTATTTACATTGACTATTTTCCTTACTTAAATAGGTACAAGCTACGATCGTTGTACGAAAAACTACGTTCTAACAGCAGTTGTGACCAAATAAATCCCGAATTATTTTGGTGTCTGCCTCATTAAATGTCACTCAGTTTGCGTTCTAACGTACGTACAGCCTATAGTTTAAAAATTCAGATATGTAATAATTTAAATATGAAACAGAGATTCACTAAATAGCCTAAGATAAAGTAAACGGTAGTAATAAAAAATCTTTGGAAAAGAAATAATGTTGAGTAATGTGCAAAAACAAAACTTCACAATACAAAAATGTTAACAAACGAAAAACATCAGACATTTCCTAGTTTTTTCATGAAGTCCACAGACAAAACGTTGCAATGTTTTACGAAAGCAATTTTATCTATTACATTTAAGTCTACACATAATAAAGAACAATTATGTAACTGAAAAATTAATAAACAAAATCTGGAAAAAGTTACAAAACATTTTGTAAATAAGGTAACCTTTTTCAAAAAATGAGGTGACAAAGGAATGACTAACATTTCTTTAGTTGACTCGCTTAAAATGTTACGGCCTCTTATTAACATTAAACTTAAAATTAACGTGGATGATACCGAGAAACGGCAAACGGTCAATTTGTCCTTTAACATCCTTTCATGGCATCTTTTTGTTTTCGATTAGGTACTTTAAACGAGCAATTGACGGCTTGTCGTTCCTCAATATCATCCACAACTAAATTATCTTTGGAATAACTAACATCGGGTTTTCGTTTGTTCATTTTTTAAATTTGCTAAATGTGAAGTACCACTTAGCGTAACGATTTAAATAGTGAATGAAGGTTAAATTAACCTTTCTAATGGGCAGACCTAAACCATCTGAGTAACCTTGAAAGCTCAATGAAAGAATAAATTGCGTGTAAAATTTAAAAGCCATAAAAACTTACGAGTAAACTCAAAATAGCAATCAGTGAATGCATTTCGCTTAATTATACAAAACTGAATACCGACACCATTTCCAGGAACATCAATAAATTACATAAACATGAGCTCGTTTATAACTTCTGCGTGTTGTAGAAACAGATTTAATGACCACCATATATTTTGCAGTTTTATTTAGCTACAAATATTTTTCAACTTACCATGTGAAAATACAATATAGCATGCGAACTAAATATAGCCACACCTAAATCCCATTTCTTCAAAAGTAATTGAAGTATAACGCGTTTCTTTAAATATGTTCACTATAGTATGGGATAAAAAGTTTTAGAAAAACATTTCTGAGATCTAGAAGAACTGTAACCTGAGGTGTCAATTGAGTGGGGGAAACTAGCAAAGGCACGTGGAGTGAGTGCTATTTCATCTCGTTCAAAGGTGTCCGTTGTTGAAGGCTCTAATAGTGGGGAAGGTGGAGCGGTTGAAACCGAAGAGGAGAAGCAGATCTGGATGAGCGAAAGACGAAACGTCATCTACTTCGGAACTAAAGTCTAACCCACACACGATTAATCTGCAAAAATAAACAAGAACTTCGAAAAGTCTTTCCCTTAATAATAATAATAATAATAATAATAATAATAATAATAATAATAATAATAATATAATAATAATAATAATAATAATAATAATAATAATAATAATATAAAAATAATAATAATCTGGGGCTTCAAAAGGGTTACATACAGATCAAATGAAGCTTATTTCATGACAGTAAATTGAAGTTACGAGTTTTCTGAAATCAAACAAGATTCTCTTCTGAATAGAAGAGCAAAATTCAGCATAAGAGACCTGATTTATTTACATTTAGAAAATTAAAGGTCTCAAAAGGCTGGTAGGCTATGATGGCCGACAATAGGCCTGCATAAAATTTTAAAGAAAAAGTATGTCAAATCTTGCACAAAAACCTTGAAAATATTTTCCCCTACTTAACCAATATGAAAATACATAAAAATAAAAATTATAATATTGCCTCAGTAGTGTAGTGGTTAGCATTGCCAACTACGAATCCATCGGCCAGGGTTCAATTCCCGGTGTGGGGAGGCAGTGCGCAAACAACCGAGCCATTCATCCTTGGATGGTAAATGAATGAGTACCATGAAAATACCCCAAAATCACGCCGGTTGCTGCAAAGGGGTTGAACACGGGTCGATTCAGAACATGTTCAACCCCCCAACAAATATATTAGAGGTCTCACTTCCCACTGAAAACCCAATAGAAATTGTTCAAATTTTATTACTAATATTTAATCAAATTTCGTCTTGCGTCTATTTCGAAAATGCAACATATTCAAACTTCGCGGAACGTTTGGCATGACGCAAAATACCACTAAGACGAAGCCGACTGGTCAACAACTTTGGCGCCAATAATTAATTCGCCATTTTTCAATATAAATCATTAAACTTTTTTTCTGAAAATGCCAAAATTATCGATCCAAACTTGGTGTAGCAGTTCTCATACTGCAGTCCGCAAAATATTAGAACCTAATATGCAATATGATGCATTATGTACAGCCGTGGTCATAATTTCGTGAATACTTTCGTTTATTGTGTATCAAAACTTAACAAATTTCAGTAGTACGAAATAGCTGCGTCGCAGTATACGTCACAAAAACGTCATCCATTTGAAAGACGTAATCATAAAATGTTTTCTCATACCGAAATAACCGAATATTTTTAAGAATGCGTGACGATACTGTTGAGAGTCAATTCGTGAGTAAACAAAACATCAAGGAACGAGTAAATTGCATGACATATAGCAAGTGTATGAAGTTGTATCATCAATTTCGCACTATAATTTAGTTTGTCAAATGAATACTGCATCATTCCTATCAAACCTCTCTCTCATTCTCTCTCTCGGGTAAATGCAAGGTGATGCACATTGGCTACGCCAATCCCAAGTCAGACTACTCGATGTTGGGGAGTAATATCGAGGCCACTGATTTGGAAAAGGACTTGGGTGTGCTAATTAGCAGCGACCTTAAGTTTACGAAACAGTGCGTAGAGGTGGAAAAGAAAGCCCAGAAGCTATTGGGTTATATCAGGAAACAATTTCAGTTTCGGAACAAGGAGATTGTGCTCTCTCTGTACAATTCCCTGGTTCGGCCGCACCTGGAGTATGCTGTGCAGTTCTGGTCGCCCACCCTCAGGAAAGATATTGAGGGGCTGGAGCGAGTGCAGGCGAGGGCCACAAAGTTAATCCCTTCCATTAGGCATATGGGCTACAATCGACGCTTACGCGCCCTGAACTTGTTTTCGCTGCAAACTCGGAGGCTGCGCGGTCAGCTCATCGAGGTTTTCAAGCTCTTACGCGGGTTCAACGATGTCGATTTTAGAAGCATGTTTAGTTTAAATGATAACCCAACTCACAACAATGGTTGGAAGTTGGATTTGAAACGGTTTAGGACTACTGTGTGTGGGAATTACTTTACCTATAAGATCTGTGACACGTGGAACAGGTTATCTTCGGAAGTTGTGAACAGTTCCTGTGGATCATTTCAAGAAAAGGTTAGACCAAATCTTGCACACTATTGAGGGTGTAGAAAATTTTCCCTGGCACCCGTTGCCATTGGTACATCCTCGGTATGGGCCGCAAGGCCTTTTGAGGTACTAACTAACTAACTAATAACTAACTAATAACTAACTAACTAACTAATAACTAACTCACTCTACATATTTACTTTTATTAAACTGAGCGGAACACTCGGGGTCACGCATATTGGATAATAATCATAATACTATCGGGAAAACTCTTAAAATCGGTGGATGTTGTTGAGTGACAGAAGGTGCCTCTGGATCAGTGCTCCCTTATCCAATTCCAGAGCAAAGGATGGCAACACAAATATTTAATTTTAAAATGTTCGTCTCAGCACAGAGACGTCAATAAGTGTAAGCGTGGTATGAGATTTCCAGTATTCTTCATTTTCATTTGCTGCTTTTCTTTTATTTTTACTTGGGATGACAGAGACAGCCAGACAAAATGTAGATTCCTCCGTTATATACCCAATGTGTGAGCATTGCAATAAATTTTTCTGAAATTTATTCGCCAGTCTGGCGCTCATTAAGTTTTTAGCACATACGACCAAATTTACTCGTTTGAAGTCTTCCGTTCTTCCGCTGCACGTTTAGCTCCGCACTGAAACTCCAGTCGACAGTCCGGACCATATATCTCTTGTAGGCCTAAACGATAACTCTACAAAGTGTCTAGGCTTGGTTAGGTTAGTTTTGGAAACTGTCATGTGTGTGTATATACACTATATGATCAAAAGTATTCGGACACCGCATGGTTTGGGGAAAAATGGTTTTATTATGGCATTTAGTAACAGTAGGTCCACCCTTTGCTTTTATTACAGCGTCAACACGTCGAGGCATACTTTCCACCAGTTTTCGGTAAGTCTGTGCAGGAATGGCTCGCCATTCCTCTTGCAGAGCTGATGCAAGAGATGCAAGTGAAGCCGGGCGTGGTGTGCGGTTTCGTATCCGTCGCTCCAGTTCGTCCCACATGTGCTCGATTGGGTTGAGATCGGGGCTCTGAGCAGGCCAGTCTAACAAATCCACCTTATTTTCACGAAACCAGTCCTGCACACGCCTTGCAGTATGGCAGGGAGCTCGATCCTGTTGAAACAAACAATGGCCATCTCCGTAGTATTGCCACAGTGTAGGGAGGGCCGAATTGTCCAGAACGTCGAGATAAACGTCAGCGTTCATGGTAGTGGGTATAACAACCAACGGGCCGAGCCCTAGCCAGGAAAAACAACCCCATACCATGATGGACCCTCCACCGAACTTCACCGTTGGACGTACACAGTCAGGAAGAAGCCGTTCTCCGGGCTGTCGCCACACCCAAACACGCCCATCAGACTGGAAGAGTGAATACCGCGACTCGTCGCTCCAAAGAAGTTTTCCAGTCCTCCACGGTCCAGGAACGACGGGAGACACCAGGCCAAACGACGCGTGGCATTAACTTTTGTAATCAGTGGCTTGTGTACAGCTGCTCTACCATAATAACCGAGTCTGTGCATCTCTCTGCGGATAGTTACAGTACTAACGGAGGTACCGGATGCTCTTCCTACCTCCTCAGCGATGGAAGCGGCAGAGGACGTGCGGGACTTCTTGACATGCTTTTTCCCAGCATACCTTTCGGCGAAGGTGATATTTGCAGAAATGCGGATTTTCCGGGGTGTCCGAATACTTTTGATCATATAGTGTATATATATCAATGCATACGAGGTTGCTATATAAGAATGTCCTTTTAACCAGTAATGAGGCGTAACACTGGCCATTAAACGCGCGAATCTGATGTCCTCGACGCGGATAAATGGTAAATCAATGTGGGCCAGCATTTCTGTAACAAGATTTCATGTTGCTGTCTCACATTTTATGCCCTCTCAAAATATTGAGCCAGTGTACCTTGTTTGACCTTAATTTTTACCTGCTGTAGTGGAGTCGTTGTATTTTTCCTCTTTCTTTTCTTTTCCTTTTTTTTCAAATTAAATTCTTTCTCACGCAATGAATGGAGACGATTCTTAAGGATTGTTATACCGCGGCTCTTCCCAGGAATAAAATTTCTGACAACTCGCACTGTCTTCAGAAACGAATTATTTCTAAACGGAACTTGATGTGGACATTGCGAAGAAATGTCTATTAGTAACGTATCAAATTAATACTATTAAATGTAAATCTATCTAAATTTGTGAAGGTAACTGCCGAAGAAAATGCTAATTTTTAAACTTTATCCGAATTCTGAAACAAGAACAAAAATTGTTGGATCAAATATTAAAAACAAATGACAAAATCAAAGCGATTAAACTTTAAAATCGTAGTCTTCCGGGCAAGCTATTTTTGGCTATCCCACTCTGATCATCTTCAGCTGAGGAAACATACAAAAATCTGGTTAAAAGTTAGCCATATCTTGACTTCAACCCAATATCCAAGCCACCACCTATGGAGGTAGCTTAAATTTGGTTTAAGATTATTTGTATAAATAGCCAGATGACCCAAACAGCCTTACACCCAAAAACCCACATTTGATATCCGCATCCGTGAATGTCTAAATGATGGCATCCATAACATCTCTATCGACCAGGTCCCCCCATTTGTCCCACAAATCTATACAACATAATTTAAGAGTTTTCAGATGCTCCGTCCAGAAAATAAGTACAGCTGGACTGAAAAATATCGGCGATTACAAGAACCTAGCATTACCTCAGCCGCGAACCCAAGACGTTTGACCAGATACCTCTCAGTATATCGGAGATTTCCTTAAGGTAACTTAAAAATTGTGCGTTTCCAAGATTATTATTTTGCCTTGGAAGTTCCGACAAATCGCCAAAATCACAGAGTTTATTGCAGATATCCCAAAAATAATGTTAATCCACAGACACCTTTATCATGAAAGATCGCAATTTTCCTTAAAAATTATAGTTTCATGTTGTGTTTCCGCGGAAAGGAAAACTAGATTATTTCCATCAACCTTCAACATTTAAAAGCAAATGCGGAAACTTGCGTACATTTGAAACATCTATCAAAATGTGATTTCATTTCCGCACAGGACAAAGCCCCTTCACATCGTACAATTGTAACTCAGTAGCAGGGATGAGGTCAAATACACTTTGTCAACTACAAATACAAATATGGTAATTTTGGAATTGCCAAATACAAACACACACTTGCAGCTTTTTTATTTGGCAAATACATATAAAATTGTTCAAATACAAATACGAGTTTCAAATTGGCTACTTGTGACTTCCATCAATTAATTATCTCTTCCCGTTTTGAGAATGTTCAAGTTAAAAGTAAACAAAAATGAGGATTACTAAAAACTTTCGTTAACAACTAACAAAAAATAATTAATTACGTTTCAGAAACAGTGCTGAAAAACTAGCTCTTCTCCCTATCCCTATCCCTCTCAGAGGGAGAGAGGAAGGGATTAGAAATTAGGAAGTAGTGTAGGTACTGAGGAGGGCGTAAGAACGCTTCAAAATGATCTTGACAAGTTGGGCGAATAGTCTGCTACTCGGCAGATGCCATTTAATTTGGACAAATATAAGGTAATGCACATAGGTTATAAAAACCAGAAGACCGATTATTCTCTCTTGGGAAGGAACTTGACTGAGACCAATCTAGAGAAAGACTTACGAGTCTATATCAGTAATGATCTCAAACCGTCGAAGCACTGTGCAGAAGTCGAAAAGAGGGCCTTAAAAATATTAAGTTATATTAAAAGACAGTTCCAGTTTCGGAACAAGGAGACTGTAATGTCTCTTTATAATTCATTAGTCAGACCTCAACTCGAATATTGTGCGCAGTTTTGGTCTCCGTCCCTTAGGAAGGATATAGAAAGGTTAGAAAGGGGACAAAGCAAGGTCCACAAAATTGATCCCTTCAACGAGAATGCAAAACTACCAACGAAGATTGGAGCGCCTAAATCTGTTTACCTTAGAGACGAGGAGGTTGCGCGGTCAACTTCAAGTCTTCAAGATGCTCAATGGAATAGACAGGGTAGACTACAGGAACGTTATTCTCACTTAATGCCAATCCGACAAAATATAATGGGCTTAAACTGGAACTAGACATTTAGGACCTCTGTCTGTGGCAATTTCTTTTCCTATAAAATAGTTAAAATCTGGAACCAACTTCCCTCAGAGGTTATTTCAAGCCAAAGTGTAAATTTGTTTAAAAATAGGCTAGACAAATTATTGAATACTCTCATGGTTTAAGACTAAAACGTAACATAACTCTGCAGGAGTTCGCTCGCCTGCGCGGTGTCTGTGTGTGCATGCGTAATTATAGAGCTATCTTATATATTCTCCACTTTCCTGTAAAATTTCCTTGGCTACTTTTTCAGGGTCAAGGTATTTTCTTCAACATTTTTCTCTACCTGCCTCCAGCAGGGAGGGAGCGGAGGGTGGAGAGAGAGCCTTATATCATACTTTTCTATCCTATCCAGTTTTCTACTACTGCTAGAATAGTTGAAAGAAAAATAAACGTTTAATAACAGGAACCCCCCAGGGTGGACCGGAAGGTCTTTGAGGCTTCCTCTTGTCCTTGTAACTCTTTCTTCTGGCCCAACCTACTGACTCACTGAGTTGTTGTATTTGACATGTATTTGAGCAAATATGGCAAATACAACGATTAAATACAAATAAATAAAAATCCTTCGAGATTCTCAAATACAAATACGTATTTGACCCCATCCCTGCTCAGCAGTACCTCCAAAAATGTTCTTCATTTAATCAGAGGTAATGAATGGCTTCCACATTCACCACACCTCAACCCTGTAGACTATTTTGTGTTACACGAGTGTTTTCATGTACACCGCCAAGCACCGTTCAACACATTGCAGGAGCTCCCAACAACTTATCGAAGCTATTTATTTCTTTTAATAATAAATTACTCGTAATTCAAACACTTATTTTATTCGCCTAACCAATCGACTCATTTAATAACATCAATTTTCTTAACCTAAGAAAAAAAATTAAAACAAAAGTGATGCCAAAAACAGTTTCCTTCCTTCCCTTCCACTTACCTTAATTCCAACGCGGTGTCTTCAGATTTCAATTCCTTGAACTTCTCAAAAATATCTTTCATGATTTCTTTGGTGATTTTAAAGCATAAAATAATACAAGTCGATACCTTTTTCTCTACAGCGAGCTTCAAGGATTCATCAACTTTCAAACGGTTACTCTGGCCTATTGCGAGCTGAGGAAAAAGTTAAATCTTATCGCAATATAGTATTAATCTTCCTTCACTAAAAACTAAAGTGTGCTCAAAATGAAAAGCCAAACTTAAAACTCCGTTACGAAGCCTGAGAGATTAGCCAAAAAAAAAAAAAATGTTTGCGTTTTACTACAATTTTTACGTGGTTCGAGTTGGTCGGAAATTGCAATCAGGGATCGAAGGGGCAGATTCTACTCCCACCATCTCCGAGGTGAGGGTTGGGCCGGCCACCTATTCTTGGATTGCTCGGACTCGGGTGACTCTCGGAGTTGACGCCTTGTTGGGAAATGGTGGTGGTGGTGGTTTCGGATGTTACTAGATACTACAATTTTCTGTAAATCTATAATAATAAGCATATTTTTTATTGTCTAGGAAGAGAAGTTTGTATAACCCTAAATACATACAGTATCTTATTTCTCTGATCAAATACTTTACCTGGTCACATTGCACACCTTATGTTAAGTACAGTTCTACTAATAATTTAGTAAGTATGTTGAGATATACAAACAAGAGACAATGGGTTTTTTCAGGGCATGGCTCAATCCGACAATAGTGAATGAAGAATTCGAAGAAACCAATTTTAATTCATTCGAAATACATTCACGTCAATTCCAATTCTTTCCACTCTTAGTCCGTTAAAAGTGATACTTCATATATTAGTTCATTTGTTACTAAACTCTGTATATCCAAGGATTAAAAAAATCGAATTCACTTTCTAGTTTCCTACTAACTCCCTACAATGTACTAAAAGTGGAAGATAAACACTTACCCTACCCAAACCGCAATGAAGAAACTGAAAAGGACAAGGACTCTTCCTGTAATCATTCTTCTTCATCTTCTGGAACAAAAAGGGTATCACAGATTCCAAATTGGAATTTGCGGCCAAAGCAAGGATGAGGAAAGAGACTGCTTCAGTTGCTCTCACCTGAAATAAGTGATTATAATCAGAATTAATTTGTAATTTCGTGATAAATGCAGTTCTTTTGCTAAAAAAATATTTAAATTGTAAATGATTTCAACAAGTACAATTCGCACTGAACGACATCATTTAGTTGTGCATCACTCAGCATACCAATAAGAGGACAACTAGAGCAAAGCTTAATTATTAAGCATATATAATTTATAGTCCTTATGTAACAATATAAACCAGACAGTTGGACTGTTACAACATTTCCCAAATCATTACCAGTACCTTATCAAAACCAAGGTGACCTATGAAGTTCTAATTTAGGTTGATAAATATAATTATTAATTAGAACCCCTCTCAAATCTTTACTCTCAAAACATTACTAACCTCCTTTGATATTGGATTTTCTGGTGAAACTGCAATGAACCCATTGATAGATGGTTCAACATCTATACAAATTAAAGTACTTTTCTCCATTTCCTTAATATTCTGAATGAAAGAACAACGAAAAATTAATATAATAAATAATGTAACAATTTAAATTTTGAGTTGTAGCTTAGTTTGTGAATTCAAACCACCACTTCACAAATGTCATGTAATGCAATTTCATGTTGTGTGGAAAGAATTGACTGACATCCTCACATAAGCAAAAACTAAAATTATGAAAACTATACAATTCAGAGTACGCTAATTAAGGAAGGGAATGATACTACTAAATGCTTTAAATCTTTAAATAAGACCCAAGCCTAAACGCCTCTCACCCGAGCCCCTTTGGATACCAGCTGACTCATAGCAGTAAACAAGTCGTTAATCTCGTCCGGTCTCGGAAAGACAGAGCGAATTTTAGTAGTTTTTTCTGGATTTGGTGGAGCATTCTTCATCCAGTGCTTCTCCTTCGGCTTGATTAAATTCTTTCCTTCAACAAGGTGTTGCTCTATTACAGCGAGAAATGACTTCATTCTTATACTGAAGAGTTAAAAGAACAGGCTTAAAACACATTAAATTGGGTAGTTTTAATTTTTTTTTGTATTTCAATATATCATTATTCACTAGTGGGTGAGTCTAGTGCAGTCTTTCCACCAACAACGAAGTGTCGCAACGATGGAAAACAGAGCATGGGAAGGTGGACAAAGAGGAAAACACCTCAGCAAACCAATCCATTTAGTAAATCATCCCTGGGGAATCTGAGGGCTCATGCGCCTCAAATATAAAATGTACGAGTCCCCATATCTCCTCGGGGAGTTTTATTTACCATTTATAATAATAGTAGTAATAAAAAATAATAATGGTAATAAAAAATAAGAACTAACTCTGCACTTATTCTACAACAAGAGTTGTACGCTACAATGGTCTTGATTAAATCAATATTGGTGATGAAATTTTCCTTCTCAATTTGCTTGGTCAAAAGTACTCTCAACTCTGCATTGCTGTTAATGAGCTTGAATAAATTAGTGCTTGCCAAGGCTTCTATTACTAACTGCGGACTACCATTTTCTAATAAAAAGGGGACCACCTGGAAGAAAAAAAAATCCTTATATAACAATTCTGAATGAGGCCTGAGAGTTATGTTGAACGTTTGGATGAAGTGAATATGGAGGAGGATGGGGGGGGGAGGATGAAAGTATTTCAACAACAATTGAAAAGAGGGAACTGAGAAGCACAAACGAAAAATGACGTAAAAAGGTTCGGAAGAAAATACTCGAGAGATATCGTGGCATGAAAAATTTGTAAAAGTGGGCGTGTGTTTTGGAGCAGAATCCTGAAATCCATTTGGACATAAATCAATTAAAGTTGTTTACAGGGTAAGCTGAGAATGGGTGCCTATCAGATATGCAATCAAAATATAAAAATATATAACATCAATGGGAAGTCCCTTAACAAAAGTAAATAATTACCTTGACATCATTTAGTGACTGGGAAGGAAAGTCATTCAAAGAAATTGATCCAAATTTAAGTAAAATTTTCTTTCCTCTTTCAACAATGGCTTCGCTATTTTTTATTTCATTCCCCTGTAAAGTATTATTTACCAATTACTACACAGCATAAAAACACACACACACACACACACGTATGTACCGGCAGTGATGGGCACTGTTACATTAAATTGGGCGGCGTTACCTTTACTAGTTACACGTCGAAAATGTACTCGGCATTACCGTTACATCATTACTTTTGAAAATCCTTAAAGCATTACCGTTACTCGATACATGTAACGACGTTACAAGTAACTAGTTACATTTGATATTTGTTTGTGTGCTTTCACACGTATTTTGAAACTACAGATAAACTTACAAATGGCAGCCATACCACATAAATTCTAATAGTTACTATTATTGACTATATAAATGTTGTTCTCTTAAGAACAATATATTGCACAATAATTTGCACCCCAATGATTTTTGGGAAAGATGAAGAGTCCTAGAAAATATAAATTTAGTTGGTGCCACTAACACGGGATAGTGAATGGCATTATCATCAAATTCAAATCCAAGTATCGAGTAACGAAAAAAATCGGTTACAGTGATAAAAAATTTGCAAAGCGTTACCATTACATTGATACATTTGAAAACTTTCAGGCGTTACCGTTACTCGTTACTTTTGTAACGTTCATTACGTAACGTCGTTACATGTAACGCGTTACTGCCCATCTCTGTATGTACGTTAGGTCTCAAGAAGAATGGTCCACGATAATCGCCAGAAAATGGATAGCGATTACCATGATTAATTAGAAGCCAATTTTATAAAAGGACGAAAAATAAAGTAATGCTACAAATATGAAATTGAATTTTATAAAGCGACGAAAGTTGAAGTTGTAGTAAGGAAAATCGTAGTCATACGTTAGTAGATTTAATCTAAACTTGTAATGGTTCAATTATTATTTTTTTTGTGTGTAGATAATGTACCACCGATTCGTGCCTATGTGAAGTGGCACATATCTCGGCGAGGAAGTGGGCTGGGGGTGTCGCTAGGGTAGGGGTATTGAACTCAGAGTCAGGAGGGTTCAGTTACTGAGTAGGGGGAAGTGAAGGTATAGTCCTAAATGCAGTGAAGTAAATGGGAGCGAGTTAGGAAGGAGAATATGGTTTCCGTTGAAAATTGGGATCCTTTGGTGAGTATGGACTGGAGACGCTTGGATGTGGATATACAGGACAAGAAGGGGAAGCATCTATGGCGGAGAGCAGAAAAATTCGGGCATTCGACTAGGTGGTGGGCGACAGTGACGGGGTACAATAAGAGGGGCAGAGCGGGGCTGGTGATTTAGCCGAGAGGTGCCCATGTGTTAGGCGCGTGTGTCCTATGCGGAAACGGGCCAGAATCACCTCTTTATGTCGGGATTGATGACACGAGGTGGCCCAATATCCCAATTGTGGTTTTATCCGGTGAAGCTTATTATCTGTGGCTTGGTCTCGCTCCCGTTGCCAGAGGGAAGGGAAATGGGATCGGAGAATCGGGAAGAAGTTGGTGAAAGGGAGGGGTTGGGAGGAGTCTGGTAGCAAGCAGGCCGCCTCCTCATTGCCCTGGACACCGACATGTGCCAGGACCCAGAAGAAGGCAACTGTCTTGTGTCTGGAAGCCGTTAGGGAGTGGAAATTCTGCTTGATAGTGCAGACGAGCGGGTGGGGGAGGGTTGAATCTTTCAAGGGAGAGAAGTGCGCTTTGGGAGCCTAAATATATTACGAAATCACTGGCCGGGTGACGCGCACGATACTGAGGGCCTCTAAGATGGCGAAGAGTTCTGCTGAGAACATAGAGGCCTCGCGGGGCAGGCGGACCATCGGGAAAGTGGCTGGGGTAGTGTTACCGCTGAGGCGGCCGTGTCAGCCTCCAAGCGGGAACCGTCTGTGTAGATGGAGGCAGTACCCGAGTGCCGAGTTGTGTTCCCGGAAGAATGACCTATATATCGTGGCGGTAGTGGTGGTCTTTGACATAGCACACAGGTCCCTGCAGAACGAGATTGGGTTGAGGAGCCAAGGGAGTAGATGTGGTATGTGATGGGCATGTTGGAGAGGTCCAGAAAGGAGCGGACCACTTCGGTGAAGTGCCAGCTCTGTCCCTGGAGAGGAAGTTCAGAAACTGCTGCGCACAGGAGCGAGGAGGGTAGCCTCTGTGCGTGGAGGTAAGTTCGCATGAGTAGAAGATCCCGTCGGAGGGTGAGAGGGAAGTAGCTACATTTCACTGGGATGCTGGAGGCAGGAGAGGAGTGGAAGGCCCCGGTGGAGAGGCAGAGGCCCCTGTTGAGAACCGGGTCCAGAATACGGGGACGAGCGCTGCTGGAGGCGAAACCATATACCACGCTTCCATAATCCAGCTTCAACTGGACCATGGCAGTGTAGAGGCGAAGGAGTGCGCGTCGGTCGGCGCCCCACCTGGAGTGGGAGGGATGATCTAGGAGTGCGAGGGGACGCTGGAGGGAGTTCTTTAGGTACCTGAGGCGGGGAGCCCAACTGAGCCATTGGTCCAGTATCATGCCCAAGAACCGCGCAGAGGGTACCACCTCGGGAGGTTCGCCGTATAGCGTGACAGATGGGGCGGGGAAAGCAGTGGATCTTCTCCTTTTAAAGAGCATGCACTTGGTCTTGGAGGTGGACAGGTGGAATCCAACCGACGTCACCCATCTCTCCACCCGATGGATGGTGAGCTGGATTTGCCGTTGAACGACGGCTGGTTCCCGCGATGGGAAATAGATCGCGAGATCATCCGCATAGATGGAAGAATGGACGGTGGGTGGTTCATGACTATCGAGAAGCACAGCACACTAAGAATGCTTCCCTGTGGGACCCCTGTACAAAAGAGTCCGAAAGGACTGGGCCCACCCACACTTTAAAGGTTCGGGAGGATAGGAAGCCCCTGATGAAGGTCAGCAGGGCTCCGACGAGACCCAAACTTTGGGGGCTGTTTGAAGATTATATGTCGACGGGTGGTATCATAGGCCTTCTTTATATCAAAGAAAGATGATAGGACGAACTGTCCACTGTCGAAGGTGTTCTGTATTTCTCGGCTGAGAAGCAGGATGGGATCATTAGTGGAGCAGAACTGTCTGAGGCCAGACTGGGTAGTCAGAAAGGAGTCCCTATTTTCCAGGAAAAAGGAGAGTCGCGTGGCGATCATTTTTTCTGATATCTTGCAGGTGCAGCATGTTAGGGTGATCGGTCTATAGTTTTTGGGGCGAGGGGTCTTTGCTGGGTTTGGGGATCGGGATTACATGGGCCTCCCTCCACCAGGAGGGGAAGGTGCCTTCTATCCAAATAAGGTTGTAAAGGTCCAGTAGGAAAATCTTCATGGTAGGGTGGATGTGGTGAATCATGATGTAAGGGATACTGACCGAGCCAGGGGAAGGAGACTGTCGAGAGGCTAGTACCGCCTGTAGCTCAGGCATAGTGAACAATCGATTGTAGGTGCTGTCTAGATACAGTAAAGAGGGGATAGTTTTAGTGGTGGAAACGAAGGAACCGTCCGAGGCGGAGACGGCGGCGAAGGTGGAACCTAATAAGTTTGGTACCGATTTGGGATCGTAGATGAGTCCGTTGTTAGTTCGGAGGACTAGTGGTCGGGAAGGGGTATGTCCCCATACCTTCTTCCAGATGGTAGCTGAAGGTGAGGAGGAGGTAATCCCAGACACAAAGGCATGTCAAGAAGCTCGGTGCGCCCTCTTCATTGTAATAGCCCTAGCCTGCTGCATCTCCGTGCGATGGGTGGGAAGTCGTGTGCGGTAGAAGCGTCGGTTAGCCCTCTTCTTGGCGCGTATGGCCTCTGTGCGTTCTGGGGTCCACCATGGTACCCGCCGGGCGTGGGGGTAGACGGAGGATCGGGGTATACTGGTTGCATGCAGACCCGATGACAGTCGATTCATAGTGGGCGATACATTCATCTGAGGATGGAAAGTGGGCAGTCGTATGGGGGTGCAGATTTGTTGTTTTGGAAGAGGGACCAGTTGGCTCTGGCTACGATCCATCTCTCCGGTACCGAACGGTTTGGTCGGGCCGGTTTAGTCGGGCCGGTTTAGTGAAGTTGGACGGAGAGATGGTCACT
Organism: Bathynomus jamesi; assembly: GCA_023014485.1. Classification (NCBI taxonomy): domain Eukaryota; kingdom Metazoa; phylum Arthropoda; class Malacostraca; order Isopoda; family Cirolanidae; genus Bathynomus; species Bathynomus jamesi. The sequence goes on along the minus strand of JAJOZX010000747.1, from coordinate 619,896 downwards.
GCCATAGTCGTCTCGAAGGACCTGCCATCTGAAATCCAGGAGAGCATCCGTCGAGAAGAATGACACGTCAATACAAGACGAAGTGTGGCTGGTAGCGTGGTACAGAGTAGGAGATCCATCATTGAGGCACTCGAAGGAGAGCTCGGTCATAAGCCCCAGAGGGTGTGGAGACTGTTGAATAGGGCATGGTTAATTAATCATTTTTAGGAAAAACTTATTATGAAATTTTCTAATTAATCAATGATCAACTGATTAAAAATGATTAAAAATTAAATACTTCTGAAAATAGTAAGAAAGAGCTTTATTGTTTCTGTTGTGTGAGATAAGACCGAAGAAAACATTTTGCTCAAACATTTAGTTCGCTTTAGTTCAAGAAATCAGGCATTGGCGGATTAGACAGTTTATACATGCAAAAAGGTGCCAAATTCAAATGATACCTTATAAAATTTAAGGTAAAATGCTGCTGAAATTCTGAGGAAAATTAATCATTTCCCATCATTTTCTAAAAATATTTTTTGGATTAATTAATGATTAAATTCGAAACAATGATTAATTGATTAATCAAAACCATACCCTACTGTTGAAATCGCCCAGGAATAGAAAAGGCTTGGGGAGTTGTTGTACCACCTCCACCAGATCTTTGTGGGAGACTTGGGTGAGGAGGGAGGTACATGGAACAGATGGTGTATGGTCTGTCCAGGAAAAGCCTGGCAGCAATTACCTGTAACGGGGATCGGATGGAGAGCTTATGGAAGGGGACTGTGCGGTGAACGAGGATGGCCGACCCCCTTCAAGTGCAGGTCGGAGACGGGGTGATACATGAATATCCAGTTGGGCAGGGCATATATCTAGTCCCCAGATTTAGTTCCTGGAGGCAGACACACCGGGTGAGTAGAGGCAATCATGGAAGTGAAGCCTTCATAGTTTGCGAGGATTCCTCTGCAATTCCAGTGTATTATCGTTGTTTTCGGAGGGTCCATTATTTGTCGGGTGGGAGGTGGTACTGAGGAATTCGGGTTGGAAGGAAGATCAGGGTTCATGAAGGCGAAGGGTAAGTCCGGGGCGTGGCAGACTACCTGCCATTCTCCAGAGGGATGGATTGGCCAGCTGATTCTGACGGAGGCTGTGGAAGACCTAAGTCGTGGGTCACAGCAGGTACGGGGGCGTCGTTGACTCAGTGGATGAGGAGTTCCCAGGCAGGATTCTATGCTCGGGCCAGGAAGGGGTGCGCTATTTCTTATAGTGGAAGTTCCCAGCCTGTCCGGGGTCTCATGGCGGACCCGGGGCAGTGACAGGGGGACCAGAAGGACTGGGCAGGTGGGAGAGGAGACGAGTTCAGATCGGCTGGCAGGGGGGTGGCCGGGGACATGGAGATGGTAGTTACGGTGGGGGTGCAAGGGGGAAAATTAGGATGTTCTCGTGGAGTGGTAGTCAAGATGGCATCACGGGGTAAGGGTAGATCCAAGAGACCCGGAGGCGCGGCCGAGCTCACCTTGGTCATACCATATAGGCGCGCCAATGCAGCATCCACCGGATCCCTTGGTGAGAGGTTGTTGTTTGCACTGGGTCTCATCGTGGACGGCGGGTCACTTAAGTCAGCTACTACTGTCAGATGCTGTGGGGCTGGATAGGAGGGGCTTCCACGGTTGGGTGAGAGGGAACGTCGTAGACGAGGTGGGGGGTGTAGGAGCCCGGGTCGTCGTCTTCGAGCTGGGGGAAGAAGGAGGCACGTTGTACTGCTGGAGAGTCTGGCAACTCACTCCGGCGTCTCCACCTCGTCAGTTTACTCAGGGTGTTATGGTCAGGTATCAGGGCTCATACACAGGTCCAAGAATAAAGTTTCCTGATAATCCCCTGATATTTCAGATCTGATCCCCTGATATATAAATATATATAAAAATTACATAAAAATTGCATAAAAGGTGTAAAAAAATATTCACATTTCATATAACACAATTAAAACCTAATTTTTATTCTAAATACACTTAAAAAACGTATGCAAAAATCACAGGCTGAAAAAATTAATACTAGATAACGAATTGCACGAGTTTTATATAATGTAAAACAAATAGTGCTTGTTTTTGTCGAATTATTTTATATTAACATTTTAAATTATTTATAAAATATTTACAAATAATTAAGTCCAAAATATTTCATAAATATTTTGTATTCCCCTGATATTCTCAAAAAATCCTGATATTTTTGCAAGTGTGTATGAGCCCTGGGTGTGTGTGCAGTGTCGGGATGGTGAGGTCGAGGTTCAGAGGGGGACTGGGCCCCGAGTATTCTGGTTTCAGAGTCCTGGGAGGTCTTTGGCCGAGGGGGCGCTTGGTGAAGAGGGATGAGGGTAGGACAGGACGTCGCTGGGTCTGGCGAGGCCTCCAATCGAGGGGGATGAGAAACTGTAGTCGAAGGGGGTTTGGGCGGCAGACCTGGGGGCTTGCCGATGTACAGAGCCGAGGGCAGTTGCGTAGGAAACCCCCGGCCTCACCCCCCGACTCCGCACCCAGTCTCGCGCCTCTCCGAGGCTGAAGAAATCCGCCACCTGTGTGGCCCGGACCACCACCACCACCTCCTCGAACACGAAGAATACACATTCCCGAGACGAGGTGGTGCGCGCGCCACCGCAGTTGGAGCACTGAAGCGGGTTGGGACACTTGTCTGGGTGAGCGATTTCTCCACAGCGATCACACAGTTGGTGAGGTTGTCGGTAAATTGAACTGACGTGCCTGAACTTGTTGCACTTGAAGCAACGTGTTGGGTGAGGAACATATGGGCGTACAGAGAATTCGCATGACGCTCGGTCTCCCATGCCCCACACGATGTGGCCGGGAAGGACTAGTGTGTTAAAGGTGAGAAGCAGGTGCGAGGTGGAGGAGATGCCTCCCTGTTGAGATGTGAAGCGATAGATCTTTGTGATACCCTGGGGTGCCAGGTCCTCCTTGAGCTTGTTCACTGGGATTGACAATAGGTGGGTGGCGCAAATAGTGCCCTGACTCTGGTTCAGACGAGGGTGAGGGGAGATGGACACCGAGTATCCAAGGATCTCAGTGAGGGAGAGTAGGGCTTTCATCTCAGCAGCTGAATGTGATTTTATGAGGTGGGAACCATCCCTCTGTGGTCGTACATCATAACGACTGGAGTCGCTGCGTGCTGGGATCGCCTGAAACGTCCGTTCTGAGATGGTCAGCGGGGGCGACCCAGAGGTAGTCCGGATCACTAGGAATTTGTGGATGCTGGGAAGGGATAGGGAAGCTGTAGATTCGAGGTGGACTGGGACATCCAACAGTCGATAGGACAGACGTGAGCGCCGACTTACCCGTCCACCGTGGGGTTCTCTCCATGGCAAGACGGGTCGACGGCTGGCGAGGGGGGCATACGAGGAAAGCAAGAGTCCTGGTTTTGGGGGCAAGAATTTGGTGGAACTTGTTGACTTGCACGAAGGCTGCTGGGGGGGACCCCTGCTCCAGAGAAGTGGTGTGTCCAAAGGTATGTTCAAGGTACAGGCTGGGGTCATTAACGAGAGAGGAGAGTGCGAGTGTTCCGCAGCAACTGCCTCAAGACGTGTTCTTCCAGTGGTAGAGGACTCGGGAGCCTGGTTCCCCACCACCCAAGTTTTAGGACAAGAAGTAATGGTATCCATATGCTAATGTAGAAAAAGGACCCAGGGACGCGAGAAGCTGCCTACCGGTGAGAAAGGGAGGCCGAGCGCAAACCGCAGGGGGCGGGGTACCTCGACCCCCAGGGCACACACCGTCGGTTTAAAAATGAGGCTGCATGATATGAAAGCTTGTCCCCAAACGGCGCAAAGACCCCAGCCCCCGAATCCCACCAGCCCAGACACCCAACCAGCCAGCACAGTGACGCCCTAAGGGCGTCACCTTTGGAGGACAGCTCTGAGATCCGTACTGGTAGCCAAGGACCTTAGTGGCTCTTAGCCCAGTGTCCCCAGTAACGTGTCCGGTATGGGTGACCCTTCCGGGACTAAGCCCCCGCCAATGTAGTCCACTGGGTCAGAACACGGGAGCACACCCACCATGACAAGGTGGCCACCATTGGGGCGAAATGACTCAATTTTATAAAACTACATTCGATCCGAGTGCACGTTTAGTGAAACTGGCTTCAATGCATCAAATGTGAGCAACTTACTAAATCCAAGAACTGTGAAGATACTCATGTTTCTAAACGCAAATTACATCATCATAGAGGAAGATAAAGATTACGCACTGCAAAAAACTAAACTGAACTGAACGCAGATATATATACACCTCATTAACCTCGTTTGGGTTCCACGTGTTGGTCTCTCTTCACATGAAGGTCAAGCTGGTGGCCTCCACCTTTAGGCCTGGCTTGGAGGAGGAGCGAGTTGCTTTCTTGCGCTCTCGACTGTACATAGCCAGGTACATCTGGTACATGTGGCTCATCTGGTACCATCTAGAGTCAGGCATCTAGTCTTCTCTTGAAGACTTCAACTTTGACCCCTGTAATGTTTCTGAGGTCCTTTGGAAGCTGGTTAAAAAGTCTTGGCCCCCTGACAACCAAGCTATTTTCCTTCAGTGTTGAGGAGGTCCCTTGTTGGGCCTTTAATTTGGGAACACTACACATTCTGCCTTTCCTATTTTCCAGCATTGTTTGGATGGTAATTGGGTTTAGTTTGAGGTTTGGTACCAGTTCTTTAATCATTTTCCATATGTAGATTATGGTGTACAGTACCTCTTTTCTTTCCAGGGAGTACAGATTTAGTTTACATAGTTTTTCCCAGTAGTTGAGTTCTTTGCAGCCATCAATCTTGGCTGTGAAATGTGTGTGCATTTTTTCTAGTTTATTAATTTCTTCCTTTTTATATGGGGATGTCAAAACTGAGCAGTATTCAAGTTTTCGTAGGATCAGTGTTCTCAGCAGGGGAATCATTACTGCCTTGTCCCTCCTTTTGAATGTTCTAGGTACCTGTCCCATGACTCTTTTTGCTTGTTTATCACTATCTGATTTTGTCTCTCAAATTTGGCATCATCAGATATTATTACCCCCAAGTCAACCGCTTTCGTGCTTCTCTGAATTTCCTTTCTATCTGGAGCATGATATGTAGTCTGTTCAAGTTCCTCAGTGTTAAAAGTCATATTGTTTTTCTTCTGACCATTTGTATATTTTGTTCATGTCCCTTTGCAAGGCCTCTACTTCATTTGCATCGCTGATTTTTCTGCTGATTATTGTATCATCCACAAATGATGTTACTATCCTGTTGCTGTTTACTCCACTGTCTATGTCTGTTAGCATGATAATGAACAGGAGTGGGGCCAGTACTGTACCTTGTGGTACTGAGCTGCGTACTTCAAATTCTGATGATGATACACCTTGAATTTTGACCTGTAGACATTCTCTGAAGAAGTTGTAGATCCATTTTCCCACTTTGCCTGTTATTCCCATACATTTCATTTTATGTGCTATTTATACCATGGTTGCATTTGTTGAAAGCTTTAGCAAAAGCCATGTATATGACATCATAGTTTTCATTGTCTTCAAGTGCATCTAGGATATTGTTATACTGCTGTATAAGTTGTGAGAGGCGTGATCTTCCTGATCGGAATCTGTGCTGATTTACATTGAATCTTTCCAATGTCTCCAAGATGATATAGATTTTCTCTCTAACTATTCTTTCAAATATTTTGGTGAGGTGGGACATCAAATGACACTGGTCTACAGTTCTTTGCTTGAGATCTATCCCCTCCTTTATATATAGGGACAATGTTTGCTCTTTTCAAGATGCTCAGTATTTCCCCAGTGTCTCGGGATCTTCTCCATATCCAGTATAAGGGTGTAGCTATTTCATTTTTACAGTTTTTAATCAATAGTGCATTCCATTTGTCTGGACCTGCAACTGAATGTGATTTCATTTGTCCTATAGCTCTCGCTACATCTTCTGGGGTAAAATCAAATATATATATATATTACAGTAAAACCTCACTTTCCTGCATCTAGATTAACTAGATTTTGCATTAAACGGATTAGAAGTAAAATAAATAAATAAATACACTATTTAATAATCATAACACCAAAGAAGATTGTTATAGTACAGTATTAGTATATAGTGTGTATATAAAATCGTAGAATTTTTTTTAATGTTAAACATTGTTGTTTTACTATTGTAACCATGATATAATTCTCAAAATTTAGGTGTTCCATCTATTTTTGGTTGAAAAACGTGTGTTGCCAATTACACACACACACACACACACACACACACACACACACACACACACACACACACACACCTGCAAAAGTATTTACGAATTGAATAATATTATGCAGATATTAATGGTAGCTATATTTTTTGCGATTTAGTAAAATTTATTTTATGTTAATATATTTTTTATGGTAATTTATGTTCTGCAGAACACAAATAAATTAGTATAAGACAGTAATTATTTGAATAAATACAATATTTTGCCACACTTCCATAGTTTCTTCAATATTTTGATAATTTGGTATATTTGGTATCACTAAATTAGAAGTCCTCTAATTTTGAAATTAGCAGCACAGATTACTGTCAGCCTCAATAAGGGAAGGTTCATTTTAACGCTGTTCAATGAAATTTTTACTAATATATTTTCCAATATGAGAGGATGGTTAAGTTAGGAGAATTGACTGCTCTTGTTAAAATGGGTAATTATTCCAAAAATGCTGAAGATAAGTGAAGGTACAGTCAGATACCATACAAAATGTATTTTAAATGAACTAAGTACAGGTATCCCTCATTTAACAATTGGGTTACGTTCCTGAAAAACTGATTGCTAAATGAGGACATTATAATGTGGGTTCATTGGGATACATTCCTACATGGTGCTTGTGAACAGCGAGGCTGGAGGACTGAATATTGTTTGGGGCAGGTCACACATTCTGTCTCTCACTCTCTCTCAGGGTGGACAGCATTGTAGGTCTGGCCCTGAAGATGGTGAACCCTGAGATGGAAGGTGTTGGTTTTGGTGACATTGACTCAGTCTTGGTTTTGAAGCAGCTTGTGATGGTTGCCTGGCACGCCACCTTCTTTACATAGTACACTTCATGGTAGCAGTGGATGCCCTGCTCCATGATGCGCACAGCCTCAGCACTCCTGTTGGGGTTAGAGTCATTCTCTACCAACTTGGTAAGGCAGTCATCAAACTGCGCAATAATGTCACATAGAAGGGAGGGAGTGAGCGACTTGGGCAGCTCATGTGGTTCCACCTCAGACTCCTCCAGTGCTTGCTGCTGCATCAGGGTGAGATGGTTCTTTGCAGCCTTGAAGCCAGGGGCAGTCTTCTCCTCGGCAAGGAAGGTCCTGGAGGGCATCTTCTTCCAAAACAGCCCCGTTTCATCGAAGTTGATGACTTGCATGGGGCTGTATCCTCCCTCCTCAACACTCGCCTTCAAGAGTTCAGGGAAGGCACGAGCACTGGCCTCATCTGCACTCATTGCCTCACCTGTGAGGTGGAGGCTGTGAAGATTAACCCACCCCTTAAAGTGCTTGAACCACCCCACACTGGCCTTGAAGTTCTCGACAGTCCCAGCAGTCCTCTCAGGGTCCAAATCTTTCCGCAGGTCCTCCCACAGACTCACAGCCTTGGCCATAATGATAGTGGTAGAGAAAGGCATGCGGTGGCAAGTTTGATCCTCGATCCAGATCTGGAGTAGCTTCTTCATCTTCTCCATCACTGGATCACATGCCCTAGTTATCCTCGTGGCGATGTAGAAGTCACATTTTCGGCCGAGACCTTCAACTCAGGAGCCTTCTTGATGATGGGTGAGACAGTCGATGGAGTTTGCCCCTTCACCACTCTCATGGTCAAGGACTTATGAGAGAGCTTAGCCTTACCCAACGATGCAGGGGAAGCAGCTACACACTTACTCGGCATTTTCAATGTTCACAGTCACTTAACACAGTCCAAATTAGCACCAAACAGTCTGCACAATGTTGCTTTGCACTCCACAAAGGCAGCGAATAACACAACTATCACAATCGTGTGCAATCTAACACGATGATGCAGAGCGATGCAGAAGTACAAGCAACTCAAAACACTGGTGGGGTGAGAAGGAAGTGCAGGGGGTGGGCGCTTAGGGGCACTCGGGTCAGGAAAGCTACGCAGAGGAGGATAAATCCATTTCTGCGCATGGCAGCTGTTTTGATTAGATAAATGAAGTTAGAGATGCATCTGTGGTGGAGTACCAGAAACCAAACTTTGTCCATTGTAATGATTGCTAAACCAAATTTTAGCCAATCATTGTACAAGAAAAGGTGTTAATAAAAACAGATTGCTAAAGCGAGTGATCACTGAGTGAATAATCATTAAAAAAGGGATACCTGTACCTTAAGTTAGTCCAAACTGGAAGAAAGAGGGTTTTGTTAGAGCATGGTGTAAGGCATCTAAAATTTCTGGCTTTGGAGATAGATTTATGACAGCAAATGACTTGAGTAAAGAATTGGTGAAACCATCCTCTCAAATTGGAAATATATAAATTTTGTTGAACAGCATTAAAATGAACCTTCCCCTATTGAGGCTGACAGCACACTAAATTGCGCATAGTCTGTGCCACTAATTTCAAAATTAGAGGACTTTTAATTTAGTAATGCCAAATTATCAAAATATTGAAGAAATTCTATGGAAATTAATTACAATGACTTTTAAAGTAGCAAAATATTGTATTTAATCTAATAATTACTGTCTCATACTAATTTATTTGTGTTCTGCATAACATAAGTTACCATAAAAAATATATTAAAATAAATTTCACTAAATTGTAAAAAATAAAGCTACTATTAATATCTGGTTAATATTTCTCAATTTGTAAATATTTTTGCGGACCAGTGTATAATATTGTACACAGGAACCTTCCTGTCTTCAAGTTTTTTAAATAAAATATTGTGGTTCACTCTATCATATGCCTTACTTATATCAAGGAAACAGCTATAAATAGTTGAATTACTGTCAATGTATTTAGATATTGTTTCTAAGTATATAGATAGACAGATCAGTTGAGTGGGACCTTTTAAAACTAAACTGATTAGGAGATGTCCATAGGTAATCATTTAATCAGAGTAACGAGTTTTTCTTGTAGTTTTGAGATGCAGGAAGTGACAGCAGTAGGCCTGTAATTATTGCTGGACAGAATGTCTTAATACTTATTTTTGACTAGGGACAAGATATATACCCTCATGAACTCTGCAGGGATATAGCTATGAGCAAGCATGGCTGATAAGAGCAATGATATATGCAGACATACTACATCACTGGCATATTTTAAGTGCTCATTCGATAGGTCATCTACCCCTGATGCAGAACCAGCCTTCAGCTCTTTAATTAACCTCTTTACTTCAGGAACTGATAAAGTATTTTCCCTTGTCCCTCCCATAGGCATTTTGCTGCAATCTATCTTAAGATTATCCCTACTCACACTGTTAAGAATGTTATAGTAGTGGATTTTCCACAGCTTTGCAATTTTATCCTCCCTGACACCCCATTGATTGTCAGAGGAAGGGCACTTTTGACACCTGTTTGATTCTAAACAAATTTCCAAAATTTGTTATTATTTATGCGAGCTTCACGGGCTTTTGATGCTCAGATAGACTCCTCTTCCTGTTTACATCACCTTATGACTGCCTTATAGTGACCCCTACTTCTACACATATTCATGTATACTGGTCCTAATCTGGGTCTACCATGAAAGCACCACAAATCGTAGGCACCTTTTGATTCCCTCTTCAGGGGAACAATAAAATCATAGCATCCAGGAATAATCTTAGTATGATAGTTGTTAAGATTTAATCAGGGGGCTTCCTGCTTCTCTTAACAGGGATACTATCTTACTATAATATCTATCTATGAGTTTACAGTGAGAATCATTTGAGCAAGGATTACTACAGGCAAGATGCCAAATTTCTAAATTATTAAAGAGGTGACCCGTTCTGTCTTTGTATTCTATTCTCTGTTGCCTATTAACATTAGACCAATCAACGCAATTATTCTTACTTATTGAGTTCTTGTTACGTCGTCGTGTTGCGCATAAATTGGTAAAATTAATTAATAGTTCTAATGGTCTATGATCAGAAAGGAGGAAATCATGCAGAACATGAACTCTAACAATTTGATCCTTTAGATTATTACTAGCGAGACAATCATCAATCCACCTGGTGGTACCACTCGTATCACTAACGTATGTAAAATTACCACTGGTTACCCCTAATACATCACATCACATACTTAATTTGGCCAACTCGCACATGTTACCTAATTCTACAAAGAATTCCAAGTTCACATTTCAAGTAAAATTGAGTATAGAGAAAGTAAGAGGGTACAGAAAAGGGGTTGCTGTCAGTTGTCTCAGACACCAGAGTTTCAGTGAAGAAAAGAAGATGAGGGTTAGAGGAGGAGAGGTGGTATTCAAGAGATTGAAAATTTGAGGAAAGACCATGAATGCTGCAGAAATTAATGAAAAGTGAATCAGGTAGAGAAATAGATAAAATTAAAAAAGTTAAAATTTTTGTAATTTTAACTTTTAATTTCATCTATTTACCCTTTAGTTTTAATGCTTTTACATTTTTCTTAGCCACTTTTTTATAATTTTAACTTCATTATTTTAAATTGTTATTAATTAACTTGCATTTGCAATTTGTATTTTGTATCTGTATGCGACTTGGTCTTTTATTATTTTAGCCCTGAAGATGGAATTAGCGCATCCTGAAACGTTGGTACTAATTAAACATTGAAGGATGTTTATTTTTTCTCTGGTGTTCCTGATCATTATTAAACCGCATTTTCCACACCATCAATCAATCTTCTTCTTCCGCAGCTTATTATCCCATCTTTACATGGGGTCGCTGTTTTTGGTTCGTCTTCTCCACTCTCCTCTGTCATATACCGCATCCTCCTCCAAGTCCTTCTCCCTGATGTCCGCCACCACACAGTCCCTCCATCTCGTCTTCAGTCTTCATCTTCTTCTCCATCCCGGCAACTCCATCTCCAGCACTCTGCGCCCCACATACTCCTCCTCTCTTCTCCTGACGTGTCCATTAGGGTGGATCGATTTTACATTTTTTTCAATTTCCATATTCTAATAGAGACAAAAACTTGCGCATGCATGAGAAAATAGCCTCTGCAAAATCTTAGCTTAATAGGTAATCATCTTCTGCCCGGCAGAGCGATGAAAATCATATTTTAGTAGTCAAAAACATATTTTTAAACCTTAGCCTAGTCATAAAATTTTGGGTGTGTGTTATTTCATGCCTAAGCAACGATATAAATGCTATGGGAAATATATAAATGCATTATTTAAGACAAAGAGCCGATCTGAAAATATGTATAATATACATATTTTCAGATCGGCTCTTTGTCTTAAATAATGCATTTATATATTTCCCATAGCATTTATATCGTTGCTTAGGCATGAAATAACACACATGCAAAATTTTATGACTCTAGGCTAGGGTTTAAAAATACGTTTTTGACTACTAAAATATGATTTTCATCGCTCTGCCAGGGGCAGAAGATGATTACCTATTAAGCTAAGATTTTGCAGAGGCTATTTTCTCATGCATGCGCAAGTTTTTGTCTCTATTAGAATATGGAAATCGAAAAAAATGTAAAATCGATCCACCCTAGTGTCCATACCACCTCAGCCTGGCCTCCTGCACCTTCTTAGATGCTTCCGCCACCTTCACTGTTCCCCTTATATGCTCATTTCTGACCCTATCCCTCCTCGTCACTCCACACATCCATCTCAACATCTTCATTTCAGCCACATCAATTTTTCTTTCATTGCTCTTCTTCATTGGCACAGTCTCCATTCCATACAACATTGCCAGCCTCACCACTGTTTTGAATACCTTTCCCTTCAGTTTCACTGGGACCCTCTTATCACAGAGCACCCCTGATACGTCCCTCCAGTTCTTCCACCCTGACTGTATTCTACAGTTTCTCTCTCTCTCTCTGCTCCCCCCTTTGCATCCACTGTTGACCCCAAGTATTTAAAATACTCCACCGTCTTAACACGCTCTCCACTCAATGTCACTTCCCCTCCTCGGTCCTGCTGCACATCACATCTCATATATTCGGTCTTCTTTCGGCTAATTCTCATCCCCCTACTTTCCAATGCCTCTCTCCAATTTTCCAACTGCTGCTCCACCTCCTCTTTCGTCTCCCCACTCAACACAACATCGTCTGCATACATCATGCACCACAGCACCTCCCCTCTAATCCTGTCCGTCAACACATTGAATACCAGATTGAAAAGGAAGGGGCTCAAAGCTGATCCTTGGTGCAGACCAACTTCCACCCCAAAGCTCTCTGACACACCCACACTACTCCTCACCTTAGTTGTTACTCCCCTGTACATCCCCTTGATCAGTTTAACATACTTCTCCGGTACCATCTTTTCCCTAAAGCATCTCCAAACTTCCTGCCGTGGTATCCTATCATATGCCTTCTCCAAGTCAATAAAAACCATGTGCAACGCCTTCTGCCCCTCTCTGTACCTCTCTGCCAACTGTTTCAATGCAAAAACTGCATCTGTCATTCTCCTTCCCGGCATAAATCCAAACTGTTCCGCTGACACTTCGTCTCTCAACCTACTCTCCACTATTCGCTCCCATATCTTCATTGTATGTGATATTAGCTTGATCCCTCTATAATTTGTGCAATCTTGTAAATCTCCCTTCTCTTTGAATATAGGCACTATGATGCTGGTCCGCCACTCATCTGGAATCACCTCCTGGTCAAACAACTTCTGCATTAGATCGCACACCAGATCCACCCCCTCATCTCCCAATGCCTTCCATGCCCATGACTCCAGATTCCTGGGATCTTGGGAGCATTGCTCCAGTAAATTTGACCATGAGAAAAAGTAAATTTGGGTTTGGGTTTTGTTCATCCGCTAGATGTTATGCAATTTTTTTGCGTATACGTTCTTGTACAAACCAATTTTTTTAAATTACAAATTTAGTTATTTTAAGTTTAGTTGGTAATTCCATATTTAACAATTATTTTTATTTTTTGTTAAGCTTCAATGTTTTGATAATTAAAATTTTATTAAAACGTATATTTTTTTAATATAAAATTATCAGGATTGGACTATGTTCCATTGATCTCGGCCAGGTTTGATAAATTGGCCAGATAATTACTTGTGCGGTTTTAAGTAATCCACCATGACTCTAGAATTGAAAAGTTTAGTTAAGTTTAAACTTACTTTTACTTACTTTAACTTACCTACTTTTACTTACTCTTCCTTACTTTTACTAAGTTTAAAGCACTTACTTTTACTTACTTTCATTGTACTATATTTACTTACTTTTACTCACTTTTACCATACTATATTTACTAACTTTTACTTATTTTGTATTTTTTCAGGTAGTCAATAATCAATAATGGATCCTAATATTGATGAAGTTGGAGAGAAAAGTGAGGGTGTTAAAAGGGGTTACTTTTGTGGTCAATGCAAGAACAAATATTCAAAGAAGCAAAACTGGGAGGAACATTTTAATTCCAAAAAAATATTTGTTACAATACAAGAGGTCCCAGAGTTTGGGCCCACAGCTTAGATATTGCAGTAAAGAAATACCAGGATGAAGTGCAGCAAAGAGATACGGCAAAGCAGTCATTTAGTTTGTTCACAAAATGTGCTAGTGCTAGACCTCAGAAAAATGAACCAACTTCATCAACTGCTAATCTAGAAAATGAAACTTTTCACTAGATGTTTCACAGACTGAAGAAAGTGCTGCTTCTCCACCTAAGAAACAAAAGGTAAGTGAGGAATCTGCGCATCAGACTAACAAAACTGCTTTAGAGGAATTTGAAAATTCCCAAATCCAGAAGACATTGAATGCAATTTTGCGCCTAACAAAAGAAACTCACCAAGCTGTTGTGGTTAATAAAGAGAAGAGTCAAAATATGCCTTCAAGTTCAAGTGTTGCATCCAAATCTAATAAAGCAAAAAGCAACAAATTTGACATTTCCATAGCCCATTTAAGCAAGTGTAAATCAATACAAGAAATCCTGAACAATGATTTGATCAAATCTACATTCAAATTGGTGGAAAAGAAGGATCTAGGGCATGCTGATGATTCATTTTCAGTACCAAGTGATATAATGGAAAACATTGCAAATAGTGACACTAATATGCCTGATGTAGATATAGCTGTTGAGGAAAAAAGTAAATTCAGAGCTGTGCTCCAGTAAATTTTTTCAAATCTGGAGTCATGTCCATGCCTCAGCTGGTATCTCATCTGGGCCAGTCGCTTTGTTATTTTTCATCCTATTCAGAGCACGACTCACACCATCACCATCAATCAATAGCCGATATAATCACCAAACATTATGGAAGACCAGCATTGCACATGTATAGAAGACTTGAAAGACTTGACTATAAAGCTAGAAAACTTGCGTGATTTGGGGTTCCTTACTTGCTGCAGAAACCAGAATCTGATTCCTGGTTTCTTGAGGTTCAAACTTAGTAACTTTCATTTACAAAAAAGTGAAACCTATAGGAACTGTTAAAAACAATTACTTGATGCAGAAATTAAGTTTAAGAAAAGGTTCATTAATGAATATAATAGGGATCTTAGTCAGTCTACTTCTAAGTCTCAACACATCTTATGAACATCATTCAGATGGGTAATTTGAAATGTATTGCAAAGGTGAATTTTGTTCAAAACAAGAAAGTCCAAAAATTAGGATATAATACAGTTAATAACACTGGTCAACAACAATTTTGTCACAAGGGTTTTGATGGGTGTTCTAAGTGTACTTTTTCATGCTGAATCTAAATATGAAATCAGATTTTTTCTATCAGGCTTAGTTTACTCGTGACGCTATGTTCATTTTTTCCTCATTTAGCATGATCACCGGATAAAAAATAATAACATATTATATATAATTAAGTATATAACAATATTATAATATAAAACATTATAAAAATAATAAATATAATAATATATTATATTAATTAATATAACTATAATAAAATATATTAATATTAATATATATGTTGTATTAATTTTTCTGTAAAATTAGTACAATTTATTCCTTTGGGGAGAAAGTTCTGATAATGCTGGCAGGATAAATTTGGTCGGAGCAGCAGACTGTGCAGGTTGAAACATGTTTGTACCTGTTCAGACATGAGCCTAGTTTCTGTGTGTAGAGCAGCTCCAAGTCAGTCTGCTTGTAAATGTCACAGTGTTAACAGCTAGTGTCTGTTGCTTCTTGTTAATTTTACACCAGTGTTGTATTCATATAGATGTTTTGTAATGCCGCGGAACTGTCTGAATCATCCTAATTCCTTTTGTTATGTATGTGGTGATCTAACTTTAAAATCCCAGAAACGTAACTTTACACCATTAGTAAAAAAATGCTATGAACTTTATTTCGGATGTAAAGTAGGCGATCAGGACAAGAGTTGGGCCCCTCACATTTGTTGTGTGACATGTGTAAGACTACTTACAGGATGGCTAAACGGTTCACGTCACATGCCATTTGCTATTCCAATGATTTGGAGGGAACCCAAAGATCACACAACAGACTGCTATTTCTGCCTGGTAAATACAAAGGGGATCACTTCAAAAACAAAGAGCATTATGAAATACCCTAATCTACCGTCTGCAATGAGACCAGTTCCCCACAGTGCTCAACTTCCAGTACCAAATCCTCCTAAACATGTAAGTTTAAGCGATGAGGAATCAAACGTAGCTGTAGCATATCACGAGGAAAAAGATGAAGACATTTCTGATCCAACATTCCAGGCTACCTGTTCCTCCAATGAACCACATTTACTGTCACAAGATCTAAATGACCTAGTTCGTGATTTGAAATTATCTAAGAAGCAGGCTGAACTTTTAGGTTCAAGATTAAAGGGTTGGAATCTACTGCAACGTGACACTAAAGTTTGTTTTTTCCGCAGCCGCCATGATGAATTCAAAGAATGGTTCTCCCATGAAGATGGACTTGTGTTTTGTAAAGATGTTAATTCAGTCATGGGGCTCTTGGTCATGAACATAACGTGGATGAGTGGCGATTGTTCACTGACTCCTCAAAAGTCAGCTTGAAAGCAGTCCTTCTTCACAACGGAAATAAATTTCCTTCTGTACCTATTGCACATGCTGCAAACATGAAAGAGTCATACGACAACATGAAGTTGCTTTTAGAAAAGTTTCAGTATCAGAAATATAAGTGGAATATCTGTGGAGATCTGAAGGTCATTGCACTTTTGCTAGGGTTGCAGCTAGGTTACACCAAGTACTGTTGTTTTTTATGTGAGTGGGACAGTAGGGACAAGCAAAACCACTACGTTAAGAAGGATTGGCCAAAACGTACCTCACTTGTTCCAGGCAAGAAAAATGTTGTGAATAGTTCACTTGTTGACCCTGAGAAAGTGTACCTTCCTCCTTTGCATATCAAGCTTGGACTTATGAAAAACTTTGTTAAAGCGATGGATAAAGCGCAAACAGGATTCACATACTTGAGAAATAAGTTTCCCCGGATCAGTGATGCCAAGATTAAAGAAGGCATTTTTGTAGGCCCTCAGATCAGAGAATTGTTAAGAGATGAGAGATTTGAAGGAGAGTTGAATGAAGTTGAGAAAGCTGCGTGGCAGAGTTTCAAAAGTGTCTGCACAAATTTTTTGGGAAATCACAAGGCCAAAAACTATCCTGAAATAGTAGGAGATCTTCTTAAGTCTTACCAAGCAATGGGGTGCAATATGTCATTAAAGGTTCATTTCTTGGACTCTCACTTGGACTTTTTTCCGGAAAACCTGGGTGCGGTAAGCGACGAACATGGTGAGCGTTTCAGGATATTTCTGCCATGGAAAACCGTTACCAAGGCAAATGGAGCCCCAGTATGCTGGCTGACTATTGCTGGACTCTTAAGAGAGACATGCCTGAGGCAAAGCACAGCAGAAAATCAAAACAAGCTACTTTTTAAACTACAGGTATGTCTTTTCGATCATATTTTAATATGTAACTATATGGGTTTTTAAAAATTAAATTGCATGTCACACAAAAACCAGACCCGATAGAGAAATTTTACAAACTTATTTGGATTCAGCACAGAAAATACTATAAGAATAAGGTATTTTCATTCTTGGGACACGAAAAAAAAAATTTTTGTTGCCCAGTGATATAATCTAGCAGCTAATGATCTCATTTTTAATTATTCTTCTCAAGTCCTATGATATTAAAAAATCTGCCCTTTGTAAAGTCCTGAAATTCTCTCTTACTCCAAAAAAGCTTAATTTTTAAGATAATTTCCTCAACTGAGTTATTTTTTAAAGACCTTTTTAAACATTCATACTTTGACCCACGTAGTAAAGTTTTTAACTTTTTACCTAATAATTTACGTAATTTAGCTTTCACTTCATTTTATGCTTTTAACCCTTATTGGCAATAGGCCTAATATGGAGGTGGAAGAGTTTCAAAATATAAGAAACCTGTCTTTGGACAAGTCATTAGTTAGACTTAAATGATGTAACAATTTTCTAAAGTAACTGGTGACATTTTTGCTTTAATCCTAAAACAGGAAGATAAAATTAATAGTTAGCTTAGAAAATTTAAATCTAATATAATCTTGGACACAGTTTTTTTCCAAATTATTTGTTTCTGGATCCAGCCCAGGGATTGTGTATGAACTTCCTAAAATACACAAACCTAATTGGCCACTTAGGCTAGTTTTATTGGCACTAGGAACTTTTAGTTATAACTTTTTAAAATTCCTGGTCCCCATACTATCACCTATAACTTATAATTTATATATATCCAGTGCAGGATTCTTTTTCTTTCATTAGAGAAATGACCACATTAAACAATAATTCATACACAATGGCTAGCTTTGATGTAGTGTCTTTATTTACCAATGTACTTGTTGCAGAAACTATTGATATATGTATTGACAATCTCTTTTAGTAATACTGATATGTTGCAGGGTTTTAATAGAGGTCAAATGAAAGAACTACTAAAATTTTCTGTGGAAGACCTTGTATTTATATTTAATGGTGAATATTTTAAACAGACTGAAGACATTCAAATGGGTCTGCCCCTTGGTCCCACCTTAGCTAACACATTTCTTTGCCATCATGAAGTCAAATGGCTGAACAAGTGTCCTTCCAATTTCAAACCAGTTATTTATAGAAGATATATTGATGACACTTCTGTTCAAATCACCAGATCCTATCCCTTTGTTTCGTAATTATGTTAATTCCAAGCACCCTAATACTGAATTTACTTCAGAAACTGAATCTAATAATTCTTTGTCCTTTTTGGACACTAAAATAAAAACTAATTCCTCTTTTGAAACTTCTGTTTACTGAAAGTCAACATTCACTAGTCTTACTACAAACTTTTCTTCCTTTATCCCTTTAAGTTTCAAACAAAATTTAATTTAAACTCTGACTAATAGAGCTTTCAATATCTATTCAGATTACTTTAAATTACATAATGAACTAGATTTCATCCAACAACTCCATGCAAAGAATAATTTCCCTTCTAGATTGCTGGAGACTACAATAGGCAGAACCCTAAATAGACTAATAAACCCCACAACTAGAGATATAATTACAGTTCCCAAAGATATTGTGTATTTCATCTCAAGTGAAAACCTCAAGTTTTAACATTAGAAACAAACTTTTAAAATTGCTGAGAGAGAATTTTACCTGCAATTATGTTTAAAAATTATATTCACCCCCATCTAAATTGATTTATCATTTATTTAAATACAAAGATGTTATTCCAACACTTCTTAAGTCTTCCATAGTTTGCCAATACAAGTGTGACCACTGTATGGGGTCATATATAGGTAAAACTAAAAGACCCCTAAAATCCTGTATTTGTGAACATCTCAATAAATTGGTCTGTACAAATTTACTTCTTGGCAAACCACCTAATTCTCTCATATGTAACCATGCACACAACAATAACCATCCAATTTCACAGTCTAATTTCGCTGTACTTGCTGCTGGAAGGTCTAACCTTAAGCTTAAAATTATGGAATCTTTGTTTATTTATAAATTAAAACCAGACCTCAATTCTGATGAATCACTGGTAGATCTACTATGTTTTAGTTAAGGTATTTATTTATTTTATCTATTTACCTTTTAGTTTTAATGCTTTTACACTTTTTCTCAGCTACTTTTTATAATTTTAACTTTAATTTCATCTATTTACCTTTTAGTTTTAATGCTTTTACATTTTTCTTAGCTACCTTTTTATAATTTTAACTTTGTTATTTTAAATTGTTATTAATTAACCTGCATCTACAATTTGTATTTCATATCTATGTGAATTGGTCTATTATTATTTTAGCCCTGAAGATGGAATTAATGCATTCTGAAATGTTGGTACTGATTAAACCTTGAAGGATGTTTATTTTTTTCTCTGGTATTCCTGTTCATTATTAAACTGCATTTTCCATGCCATCAATCAATATATATAAAATTCCAGACCAGAAAAGTAGAATACTGTCTAAAATGCACTCATGCCCATGACATCATTATGATAAAGACACCAGTGTGTGCCAATTTTGAAAAAAAAAAAATTACTATAGTAAAAACCTTATTGCATAAAAAATAGTGAGAGTTAATGCATAGTGACATACCAAAGTATTAGAATATCTTGTCAGGTTACAAAAAAATATAAAATTCTTTATTTTTATCGAGTACTACTAATAGATTAAACCTTTATCAAAGACTTTTTAGATCTGTGTTTTAGTATTTAATTGGTCCACCCTCAGCCCTGATTACGGCTTCTAATTGACATGGCATTGAGTTGACAAGTCTCTTGCATTCTTCTGTAGTTATCAATTACCAGGTTGTCATCAAACACCACTTCAGTTTACCAAGTGTTCCTGGTTTACATATTTTGGACCTTCTGCTTAGCAATATTCCAAAGATTTTCTATTGGATTAAGATTGGGAGAATTAGCTGGCTATGGTAGTACTTCAATTTCATGAGCATCAAACCACACAGATGTTGCATGAGCCACATGAACTGCAGCCAGGTCAGGTTGAAAAAGAAATGGTTCATCTCCATGCATTTGTTCTGCACTCCAGCATGAAGTATTCTAAGATTTCTTGATAAATGTGACTACTGACAGTCCTATTTACAAGTGACTTCACAGCATTTGCATTCATGCAACCCCAAACTAACACACACACACCATAAATTTGACCAATCGCTTCAGGCAGTTTTCTGATACATTTCAGGCTTTCTTCACCAAACTCACTGACTCAATGACCCCTGTCACCAAATGACAAAATTTTGATTCATCTAAAAAAAAAAAAAAAAAAAAAAAAATTTAACACTTGTTTACACCCTTTCTTTGCACCAAGATAGCTATCTTCTCTTTGGCTTTGCACTTATCAGCTTAATTTTCAGTTTGTAACTGAAATTCCATTTCATAAAGATAGCGTAACATTGTTTGTTTGGAAGCTTGAGTTCCAGACTTTTCTCACATCACTTTAAACATTGATGATGATGCAAATCAGTAGTACAGCCCTTTCTCCCACAGTTCAATCATGTTCTGATAGCTGCAGACTCATTCTTAGATTGCTGCAAGATTTTTGAAACTGTGGACTGTCTACATGACAGTATTAGCAATCAAATTGAAACATCAAATCACTACTTCTCCAAAAATCTGAATGAACTTCAACAAATGATGCATCAATGGAAAAGAGCCATCATTGTGCACAAACAGAGCTTTTTATTGTCATTCTAATTTTTAAAAACTTAGAAAAAACAACTGCTCTAACTGATTGTCCATTCACTGAGGAGTATCAGCACCAGGCAGTGTTATTTTTCCATCTTTTCAAAAATTATCCAACTATCCAGCACACCCCTAATATCATACATAACCTTTGGTTTGCTCCCACCCAAATTGTTCATTCTGACAAAGGTCAAGCTTTTCACTCCACCTTAGACCTACAGTTTAACATGGAATCAGAACCATGCCTCACCAGCAGCCCAGCATCTTAACCACTAGGCTACCCATGGTACCCCTTTATCTACCAACCAATTTCTTCATTGTGTGGAAGGATGAACAGATCAGTTTTGCTGTGCACCACCTGCCATCACCAGGTCAGGATCCTGAGGCTGATGGATTCGTAGTTAGTGACATTAACCTCTGCACCACTGAGGCACATATTTGATATACCCTATATATTCTAGCTGATAAATTTGTTAACACAAGAAATAACACAAAACACAAGTAAAAACAACTGCCTGGATTTGGTATTCACAAACAACTGCAACCTAATTGGTAACATAGAAATATCCCAAACTATACCTAATATCTGACCACATTATTGAAATAATAACCAATATTAAAGCAACAGGAAAGGAAAGAACACACACTGTAGAAAGAAGCAGTCTAAATTTTTAATCTTCACTTCAAAGCTATAAACTGGGAAGGTGTTGCATCCAGCATGGAAGCAATACATTGGAAAACTATCTTCAAGGCCAAGACAATGGAAGAGATGCTAATGACCTTAGAGGAGAAGACTCTGGAAATTGTGGAAAGACTTGTCCCAAAAATGTAACAAAGAGGAAAGAGAAGCAGATTTGAGACACAAAAGAGGTCAGTGGTCCAAAAGAGAAAAAGAGCAACTGCAAAATTAAGTAACTGCAAAGACATCAGAAAAATATTAAATGATAAACTGCAGAGTATAAATTGTATCATACAGGACCTAATTGAGAAGTATACAGAGAATGATGATGATGACACTACAGAAGTGATAAAGGGTTTACTCAAAGTACTTCTATAATTTTGTAAAAAGGAAGTCAAAAAATCACATGACTATTGGACCTTTGGAAAATGAAGACAATGCTTTATCTGATGATCTACCAGAAGTATCTGAAATATTAAGAGGTCAGTACAAATCATCTTTCAGTATCCCAAAAACTGACAAACTGATATGCAATAGGAATGCATTTTTTGAAGAACTACAAGGAGAAAGTATAATGGACTTTGACTTTATGAAAGATATTACACAAGCTATAATAGAGAAACTAAAAGCACACTCGGCAGCAGGACTGGACAAATGGAATGCCACACTGATCAAAAAAAAACTGCAAAAACTGCAAGAATGCAATCACTGAGCATCTATATTGGATATAGAGATGATGGATATAAGAAATGATCACTGGACACAGGAGAAATACCAGGCATCCTGAAGAGAGTGAGCATAGTCCCAATATATAGAGGAGGAGATCGATCCGAGGCAAAAAAACAAAAGGCCAGTGTGTCACATCTCATCTCACTAAAATATTTGAAAGAATAGTTAGAGAAAAAATCTATAGCTTTCTGGAAACTTAGAAAAAATTAAATGATAACCAACATGGATTCCAGTCAAGCAGATCATGCCTATCACAACTAATGGGACACTACAACAACATTATTGATGCACTTGAAAGTAATAAAGACTATGATGTAATATACACACACTTTGTCAAAGCATTCAACAAGTGTGACCATGGAATCATAATACATAAACCAAAATATATGGGAATAACAGGAAAAGTAGGGAAATAGATATATAATTCCCTTAGTGAGCAGCAGCAAGTCGTTACAGTTCAAGGAATATCATCATCAGAATCAGAGGTCCTCAGCTCAGTACCACAAGGAACAGTATTAGCTCCATTACTCTTCATAATCATGCTGACATAGATGAGGACATTACCAGACAGCATGGTAACATCCTTTGCCAATGACACAAAGATCAGTAAAAAAAATAAGAAACCCAGAGGATATAGGATCTCTACAGAGTACAGATAGACATGAACAGAATCTACAAAAGGTCTGAAGACAACAATATGAAATTTAACACTGAAAAATTTCAACTGTTAAGGTACAGAAAAAGGGAGGACCTAAAATCCATGGAATACTATACTGAAATGAACAGGAAATTCAGAGCAATTCTAAAGCAAAAGATTTAGGAGTTGTAATGACTGACAATGTGAAATTTGAAACACAAAATAAGATAGCAGTAAACAGTGCAAAGAGAATAACTGGGCAGATACTGAGAACCTTTAAATGAAGGAACAGGAATATAATGATTTCTCTATTGAAAACAATGATCCATACCCAAGTTGGAATACTGCTCAGTCCTAACATCCCCATATAAAAAAAGAAGACATTAGTCAGCTAGAAGGGATTCAGAGAAGCTTCACAGCCAAGATCAATGGGTGCAAAGAACTAAATTACTGGGAAAGGTTACGTGAATTAAACCTATACTCACTGGAAAGAAGAGAGATACACCATTATTTACACTTGGAAAATAATGGAGAAACTAGCCCTTATCTTACTCCGAACCCTATAACCTCCACAAACAATAGTGGAAAGTAGAAAAGGAAGACTGTCATGTTCCCAAATTAAACACTAGACAGGGAACATCCTCAACCCTGATGATTAGTTGGTTTATTGTTAAAATTAACCCTGCTATCACAAAAGCTGGGTCATTTGATGCCAAATGTCATAGTGTAAAAAAAAAAAAAAAAATCCAGCTAAAATGAATAAAAAATTTGGAGGAGGCCAGTTTCCTCAATAAAATAAAAATTCCCACTCCTGGGAAAAGCCACATCAAGTCCAAGCATCTGTGGGAGGAGGTAATCACCTCCCTCTCATGCAATGAGAAAGATGCTTCCTCCTGAGGGCACAGAGTGGGGCACTCAAGGAGCAAATGCTGGATGCTGATGGGAGTGCCACACTCATACTCCTGCCTTGCTTCTGCAACCATCCCATCAGATAACCATGAGTCAGGCATGAGTGGCCAATGCAGAGACGCATCAGGGCCATCTCCCATCTGCTGAGCACCCTGGGATGTGTCCATGGCCCGATGAGATCTCCCACATCTTATTGGGGTCAGTGTTCTCCCACCTCCTCTGCCAGGAGTCTAGGGCAGATACACACACCCAGGAACAGATCATGGTATGGGAGGGAACAGCAGACAGGTGCAGGGCAAGACACAGCCACCTTCGCCACCTCATCCACCTGTTCATTGCCCTGCTCACCAACATGTGCAGGGACCCAGCAGAAATTGACCACATGGCAACAATGTCCAATTAAAATTAGCCACACTAAAATATCCAAACCAATGGGGTGCTGACTAATAAAAGGCTCAAGAGCCAAAAGGGCTCCTCTGGAGTCACTAAAAATAGTAAAATGACTCCCACAACAATTAAATACATTCTTCAGGGCTAAAATAATGGCTGATAACTCAGCAGTAAAAACAGATGCTGAGGCAGGGAGACTGCCCCAGTGGCTAAATTCAGGAAAGATGACCCCCAAACCCAATGCCAGCCTCAGTAGGGCAGTACCCAAGGTGCAAGCTTTGGTGGTGGCACAGGATGGACTGGGAATCGTGGGAGGGAGAGGTCAGCAACCATCATCAGTCGTGCCCTAAAACCAAAGGGTCAGGGAGACTTGGGGTGGGCTTCATAAAAATCATTAAAATGTTCATTAAAAATATTAAAATAAGTGGGCAAATCAGGTAGTCACAGCACTCGCTAAAAACATCTGGCTATTAGAGACTGGCATCAAAGGTCCAGGGGCAGCTCCCCAGCATCCACAAGGAGGCTAGGGGTAAAAGCACCCATGGCCAGATGAATATCACCATGATGCACAGCATCTAAAATTCGAAGTCAGGCTGGGGTCACTGAGGTGTACACCTCAGCCCCATTCCTCAACCCTGAAGGAAAATAGTTTTGTTGCGAGAGAACCAAGACTGTTTAACCAGCTGCCAAAGGAACTAAGGAACATGAGTGGTGTTGCAGTGGACATCTTCAAAAGAAGATTAGACGCCTGGCTCAGAACAATCCCAGATGAGCCAGGCATACTTGGCTATGTGAGGTGGAGAGTACAAGAAACCAATGCTCTACTTCATCAGGCTAACTCAAGAGGAGGGGCAACAAGCTTGACCTTCATGAAATGAGGAATCATCACACGGAACATTTGAAAGGTTGAAAGGTGTATATATACACAGGGTGTTTCAGGAGGAAAGGTCAATACTTCAGGTGGTGATAGTATCAGTCATTGTGAGGAAAAAAGTTCATATGAACATGTGTCTAATTCTGAATGGTTACGGAGATAGAGCTGTTTGAATTTACGAATACAAAAGCAATGTTAATGGTAATCAAGAAAGAGAAACCAATTACTGTTTCTAACATTTAATGTTTAAACATTGGCATTTTGAATGGTATCAGATACAGAAATTACAAATTTGTTACAGTTTGCAATACGTTTTCGAAAATCCCACCATCAACCTCAATGCACTTTGTAACTCGTGTGCGAAGATCAGGTGTTGTTCATCTGAGTTGATCTTGACGTTCCTTTATGCAGGCAGCAGCATCCAAAATGCGGTTGAGCAATTGGTCTTGTGTATCCACCTTACTTTTGATCCACCCCCACAAACAATAATCTAACAGAGAGAGGTCTGGAGACCTTGGTGGCCATTGAATGGGACCACCACGGCCGATCCATCGACCAGGGAAAGTTTGATTTAGGTATTGCATCACTAGATGGGCAGAATGTGGAGGAGCTCCATCATGCTGAAAGTACATACTAGCGTGTATAGCCAAAGGAACATCTTCCAATAGTCCTGGCAATTCATTTTGCAGAAATTCTAGGTAACTTTGTCCTGTAAGACGATTCTCTAAAGTAACAGGGCCAATCAGCTGATCATCGATGATACCGCACCACACATTCGCAGAGAAGCGATGTTGAAAATTTGTTTCCACAGTGGCATTTGGAGTTTCATCTGACCACCAATGAGAGTTACAAGTGTTGTTGATACCATCACAGGTGAAAGGAGCTTCATCGGTAAACAGTATTAATCAAAGCAATCGGCAATTAGCATTTACCCAATGACAAAATTCTGGTTGCATGGCAGCGTCTCCTGGTTGAAGGTGTTGTACACGCTGTACATGATATGGATGCAAGCCTTCCTCATATAATGTTCATACTCTTGTGTGTGGTACACCAAAATGTGTAGAAATTCTTCATGAGCTAGTAGTAGGATTATGCTCTACCAACTGAAGAATATTTTCCATTTCATCCACATCTTGTTGACCTTCACATTCAGATGAAACATGAGCATTGGAAAGTGTACCAATCTCACGCAAGTGTGTTGAAAACCTTGGTGAACACTCTTCGATCCGGAATTCTGCGGTTTGGAAACCATCGACAGCTGTTGCACTTCCATCGCAAAAACCGTAGGCATACACCATATCTGCATATTTAGCATGTGTGTGGCATTCTTAACACTGCTTCAAACACCAAACAATGTCACTCACAACAGTCAGCTGTCGATTGGCTTATGTTACATGCTTACATGATTCAAGGTTATAGGGGAGGGAAGGGGGAGGAAGAGTTGCGCATGCATCAAATTCAAACAGCTCTATCTCCTTAACCATTCAGAATTAGACATGTTCATATGAACTTTTTTTCTCACAATGACCGATACTATCACCTCCCGAAGTATTGACCTTTCTTCCTGAAACACCCTGTATAGGCCTACACACTATTACACAGCATGTACTAGGTGAGTGCTACTTTAAGCTGTAATTTTTCATGAACTCTTATTATTGTGAAGGTTAACTGGCCCACAATTATGGTCCAACCTTTTTAATTGGCCCTCCAATCAAAATAATTGCCTACCACTGACCTAAACCATTATTGAGATAATACCTTTAGCATCACAACATTGATGTCATTGACGCTGAATATGCATGTTAATTATGAAATAGGTAAAGCCTGAAGGAATGAAGAACAAATGTTGATAATGCAATGAATGAATGAAGAGAAATTGATGACAAATAAAGAATGAGGGTAAAAGCACTACAAAAGGGAGGAGACCAGCCTCCTCCACAAACTTAAAAGTCCCACTACTGGAGCAGCACACTCTCTCTCCGAGCACCAAAGAGAGATGATAGGTGCCATCTCCCCTTCAGTGCTCCAAGTCCCCAAGACTGAGACACTTGACAGCAAGTGTCACACAGTCAAGGGGACAATGCAGTCATCACAATAAGGTCGAGATATAACTCATTAGTTTGAAAGATATTAAAATACTTAGCTCTAAAAAAACAGGGGAAAAAAGTGAAAATGTGAGATTTGTCAGGCACTGTGTTATGTTTCATGGTACAGCTTTTAATAAAGGTAGTGTCCAGTCTATCTTGTATAGGTACTGGTATGTGGGACATGCCCAGTATATAGGCTGTGTGTTAAATTTAAGGAAAATTAAAACTGAATACTATTTACTGAAGCATTGTCTAATTAAAATACTGCACAAGCTGTACTGGTAATACATCTCATTACCATTAATTATGGCATTGAGATGCATTAAGATGGATTATAACTTTAATTTTCAATTTTTGTTCTATTAGGGTGGGGGTGTGGGATGAAGAGATCAATTCGAAATTCTCATGTGTGAACATTCAACCATGGTTCTCACAAATTGTCTGAAAGCAATATTAACCCTTTAGCTGCAGCAAATTTCATAATGCTATGAATTTTGGAAACTTGAAAAAAGAAAACTGGAAACTTTGAGAAAAGCTAACAGGAATAATAAGGTTACAATGATTTCCAAGCTTTAAAGGTAAGAAACTATAAGTTTAACTACGAATTACATCAATCAGTTGGGTATGACTCATTATATGAACTGAAGTAACTTACCCCTTTGTGGAGAATTTCAAGCTGCTGCATCAAATCACTGACATTTTCTTCTGGTCCAAATTTCTCTCTTGTTTTTTCAAATCCAGAAAAGATGAAGTGTAAAATGGTCCTGGTACCTGCATAATACTTTTGCATTACATATATAGTTCATATAGTTTTGCAATATTAATGATCAATAATATGTAATGAAATGAACCTTATGGAAGACAGCAAAGGATTTTCAATATCTTACGGTTTGGCTAAAGATAAATCAAACTATTAGCATTTTCTTCAAATGAAGTAAGGAGGAAAATGTATGAAACTGTCAAAATTTTGAAAAAATTCTAAAATTTCAATTATATTTAATAATCTCTCTGACTGAGATATTTGCTTAAAAAATGCTCATTCCCCCAGCAATGCCTTGCAAATTCTCTGGGACATTTTCATTTTGAGGGAATTTCCTTTCCTCCAAGTGTGTATTAATGTTTTGAAATTCCCAAATCTGGTTACACTAAAGAAGTCAAACTCTTGTTTATCAAAAGCTTGAAACTGCAGGCAACCACAGTTCAACAGTGAAGTGAATTCACCCTTATTCATTTCTACACTGCTGGAAGATAAATTCTAACATTCTGGCATTTTTCTGCTAATTCAATGGGTGTATCACATTAACTAAGTACAGTACACATGCTTCATGGCTAAACCTTTGTGCCTTATAAACCTTATTTTGCATTCCAAAGATGCAACTGCTTAAGGACATGCGTTCAGAAAAAAGGCCATATTCTTCAAGTCAGCTTCTTTGTCAGGAGTGCATCCTGCAAAAGTGAGCATCTCTCCTGCAGAGTGGTGAGGGCAAGGGCAGCATTCACTTCTCACATGCAAGGCAAGAACATGGTTGAACTGTGGTTGCCTGCAGTTCCCTTGTTTATCAATTTAAAGTTACAGTATTGGTATTACAATAAAATGAAGATTAAACATTACAGACAAGCCTTGAATAAATTTTAAAAATTTGCTGTACTCGTTACTGTAAGTCCTCTCTTACTGGCTCATCCCATGGCATTTTATCTTTCCCAAAATATTCAAAAAAGCTTCAGCTATGTTTAGTAAAGATAAAGAAACAAACCAGTGGGTAGTTCCTTCAGGCTTATGTGAGCCATTTTCAAAACATCTTTATGAGACCAAGTATAGGCAGAGGGAAATCGTGTCACTTCCAAGGCAAGAAGATGAGGCTCCCATTGGAGGTACCAATTTCGAATTGATCTCTTCATCCCACGCCCCCACCCTAATAGAACAAAAATTGAAATTAAAGTTATATTCCATCCTAATGCATCTCAATGCCATAGTTAATGGTAATGAGATGTATTACCAGTACAGCTTATTCAGTATTTTAATTAGACAATGCTTCAATAAATAGTATTCAGTTTTAATTTTCCTTAAATTTAAAATAGCCTATATACTGGGTATGTCCCACATACCTATATGAGATAGACTGGACACTACCTTTATTAAAAGCTGTTCAATGGGCAGAAATTGCTGCCACATTCTGGAAGTCAACTGAACTCAGAAAATTAACTGTTTCCAGAAGGAAAAATCATGGAAGCAGACAATTTTTAGACATTTTCACACAAAATAATACTTCAATTTTTTCAAGTGTAAATTTGAGCATTTTTAATGTACTGTGCATATATTAACCCCTTAGGTGTGGAATGCACCATATGGTGCAAGCGTAAACTGACAAGCTATTGAAGAACGTACCATATGGTGCACGCTCGGATTTTTCTTGAGCAACATTCTGCGGAATGCACCCAATTGAAGCTAGTTTGCGATTGGTTGATAATTTGTTATCAATGATGTCATTGACACACTGATTGATTCAAAATATTAAAAAAGTGAGACAGCTGTAATATTTCTTCAGTTGAATATCAATCCTTGAGTGGGCATGTTGACATATTTTTTTTATCCCTTTTTCTTTGTGACAATGGCAACAGGAAAATGTTTAAATGATAGTGAAGTTGATATGTTGATAGATGATGAACTTAGCGACACATCAAGCCTCATCTTTCTGATTTAGATAGTGATGCAAATATAGACAACCTATTAGATTCTATAAGTGATTCTGAACATGATGATACTGACTGTATTCTGACTGAAAATAATTCATGGAGTAGTGTTGGTGTGGTACAGAATCGATTCACATTTACAGGAGACAAAGGCCCCAAAATTAGTGATAATATAGCAGCTAGTGATGTTTTAAAAACCTTTGAATGCATTGTGAATGATGATAATATAAAACTTATTTGTGATGAGACAAACAAATATGCTGCTAAGCTTATTTTTGATACTAGAAGCAGCCAATTGGGAGTTAGAAAGCGGAGTAGGCTTCATGATTGGAAAGACGATCTCTATAGAAGAAATTAGGCTATTTGAGGGCATTCTGCTTTTGATAGGAATTGTGCAGAAACCAACTTTGCAATCTTATTTCTCTAAAGAAAAGAATTGTAGTTCAATATGATAATAAAAACCCACTCTAATAGACAGAGTTTATTTCCACAACAGTTTTGATGCCCACTGGCATCCTCTTCAGGTGGATACAGAAAAATGAATGAACCAAAAACAAGAGGGAAAACAGTCCAGAGCGTTTAAGAAATTCGCACATAGATTAGGTCCCATTATCCCGACAGTGGAAGGGCATTTTATTAAAGGGACCTGCTTTTTAAACACATTTGCATAAATTTAAAAACTATCTTCTTGTATACTAGGGCATTTCGAAAACACGAAGTTCGAAATCCAGCAACGCACATATGCTAAACTGGATCCATTTGTACTAAAAAGAAACCACACAAAAAATGGTCTTGATAGTCTCATTCCTTCCACTCCCCCAAGCCCCTTGTAGGTTTGGGTCAACTTGTAGAGCGTTGAAACCAGGGTTGTGGAGTCGGAGTCGGAGTCGTGGAGTCGGAGTCGTGGAGTCGCACGTTTCAGGGCGGAGTCAGAGTCGGAGTCGGAGTCGAATTTTTACAATGTGTGGAGTCGGAGTCGAATTTTTACAATGTGTGGAGTCGGAGTCGGAAAATTTTGGACCGACTCCACAACCCTGGTTATAGCCACTAGGTTAAGGGTTATTCAATTTTAAGTAGGACTACTACTGGTTAGACCTTAATTATGTTTAAGAGAATCTTTTTCATTTATATATATATATATTGGAAAAAAAAAAAATCCCTTAATATGATAATATCTACAAGTCAACATCCTTCTTAATATTTGAATGTTCCCTTATCCTAGAAAGTAACCTGACGATTCATGTGGTGGTGATGAAATGTCTTATTATTATGATAATTATAGAGTGAAACACTAGAGGAGTCGGAGTCGTATATTTAAAATGTGAGGAGTCGGAGTCGGATTTTTAGATTTTTTACAATGTGTGGAGTCGGAGTCGAATTTTTACAATGTGTGAAGTCGGAGTCGGAGTCGAATTTTTACAATGTGTGGAGTCGGAGTCGGAAAATTTTGGACCGACTCCACAACCCTGGTTGAAACAGTGAGTGTATTGACACGAGCACACAATCGACATGAGCACACGACTAGCACTACTCGTCCCCAAACACACATACAAACTGTGTTATCAGTCTGACGTGTCGTACCACTACTAATGAGTCTTATTTGTTTCACAGATGGCAACAACACGCAAGCAAGTGAGTTTGTGGCTTGTCGGGCACCTCAGGGAGGAGGATTTCTCTTCCATGAGACAGCTTCCCACCATGGGTGAAGTTGGAAAGCGTCTGTTTTTCATCCAACGAGTCACGAAGCAAAGCCTTCCAAGAGCATGTAGTGATGTGGCCGAAGAACTCATGGAGGTGTGGACAAAAGCATCGTTGAAGACATCCCACAAGCCATACATTGTTGCCAAGCTCAAAAAGCTTCATGAGAGGTACGTGAAGTTGTCTAATCACAAGGATCGACGAACGGAAACACAGCGAGCTCATGAACAACAGTTCTTGTTGGACATGGAGACTTTGTTTGATGTTGCTCACTCTGAAGCTGGATCTTCGAAGACAAATAAAGAGGACTGCGACTTCCTTAAAGACCAACAGACAATGAGAAAGATGGTCATTGGCCCAGAAGACGTTGCATTTGCCAAAGCATCCAAGGCCAAGGCAATGAAGCAGGAGAACAAGGAGCGACGATGACACAAGTCTAAGGAGGAAATGAAATGAATATGGGAGCCAGAGCATGCAGAGGCAGATGCAGAATTGACTGGCAGCTCGTCCAGGTCCACCCAGTCTTTGGGAGAGGAATTCACTCAGGTCAGCCACCGCCTCCACCAATGTGGCTCTCAGCCAAAAGCCATGATGATGGACCCTCGCCGGGTTATCGATGACCCCCAGTTCGTCGCGGCCCTTGACCGGACAAATACAAGCGTGCAAAAAGCCATACACATCGCTCCTGCCCTGTCAGCAGCTGGGGTGAATGTGCGAGAATTGACGCTCTCAGCAACCTCCATTCACAGTTCCAAAACCAAAACACGACACAGAATTGCAGAGGACATTAAGACCAACTTTGACCCCCAGAAGCCGTGCATTCTCCACTTCGATGGGAAGATCCTTCCCGACGAACGAAATGGTAAGTCGGATCGCTTACCCATCATTGTATCAGGAGAAGGCTTCGAAAAGCTGCTGGCCATTCCAAAAATTGCATCAGGAACCGGAAGAGCAATGGGAGATGCCATACTCACCATGCTGGACAATTGGCCAAAGGTGAAACCATTCATTGCAGGAATATGTTGTGACACAACGGCGGCAAATACAGGTCTCCACACAGGAGCATTTGTCACAATTGAAGAAGGCTTGCAGCGTCCACTCATCTTCTTCGCTTGCCACCACCACACTCACGAGTTGGTGGTCACTGCAGTCTTCAACAAGTTCTTTTCTTCCTCTGGCCCGAACATTCCTTTGTTTGCTCGCTTCAGGGATTACTGGAGCTTCATTGACCAGGGCAGCTACCATCCCTTTGAAGATAATCCGCAAGACCCTGACCCCTTGCAGACTTTTGTCTCTGATAACCGGAACAGTGTTGTTGAATTCATCAGTGCCAGACTTAGTCAGAAGCAGGACCGGGATGATTACCAAGAATACATGGAGCTGGCGCTTCTCTTCTTGGGGGCAACTGGCCCTCCAAGGAAGCAGAAGTCTCTTCCGCTATCCTGGAGCATTCCACCGAGCTAGGTGGATGGCAAAAAGAATTTATTCCCTCAAGATGATCTTGTTTCGGAGGCAGTTTTCCCTAACGCCGTCGGAAGAGAAGGCGCTGCGACGCATCAACGTATTCTCCACTATGATTTACCTTCAAGCGTGGTTTGAGGTACCCAGTGGCGTCGATACTCCTCGAAACGACATCGAGCTCCTCCGACAGCTTGAAGGATACAAGACCAAAGACGAGGCAGTTGCAACCATTGCGATAGCCAAGGCTCAGAACCACCTCTGGTACCTCAGTGAAGACCTTGTTGGTCTCACCTTTTTCTCGGATAAGGTAGACAATTTGGAAAAAAAGCATATGCTTAAAAATCTCCATGAGGTCCCTGCGCGCAAGAAGGGGCTAAGAAAATTTGAGTCAAAGTGCATGAAATTGCCGTATCTGCTCACTCTCCCAGACTTTGTGGCGTTCCCCACTACCTGGAGGACCTTGTGGTGATGAAGGAGAGAGTTAGGGCCATTCGGGTCATCAATGACTGCGCTGAGTGAGTGGTGAAGCTCGCAACTGACTTCAACAGCTCGATCACCCAGCGCGAAGACGAGAAAGAATTGGCATTCCAAGTGATCGAGCATCATTGGAAGACCATGCCCAGTGCAAAGAAGTCCCATTACATATGATCCCTATGGATATGTTGGTAAATTTTTCATTGTTTTCTTAATGTGTTGAAAAGACTAAGGTTTCTGTTAATTGTTTTGGATGTAAAGTTACGGAAGTACATTTTTTGTTCAGCTGATTCCATAATCTCCCCAATAAGACTTGAAGGAGGCTCTTGGGGGACCAGTAAATATTACTCAAATTGAATAAAATTTTGTTTGTGTTGTTCAGTTAATAAATGGACTTGATTAAACATGTGTGTGGTATTGAATTCCAAACTTTGTACATCACCCCTATAGCCGCAGAATGCCCTATTGTATACATATAGCTTCTATTATTTTACATAATTATTACATTCATTTATTATTAAATATGTTACATTTAATATTGTATTATTATTTATTACAGAAATTATAAATTTATTATTACATTGATTATTACATTGTTGTTTATTACACAAAAATTACAAACCGAAAAACAAATGAAAAAGGGGGGGGCAAGGAAGGAACCTTTTTTCATTTGTTTTTCAGTTTGTAATTTTCATATAATAAACAACAATGTAATAATAAATTTATAATTTCTGTAATAAATAATAATACAATATTAAATGTAACATATTTAATAATAAATGTAATAATTATGTAAAATAATAGAAGCTATATGTATACAACAAGAAGATAGTTTTAAAATTTATGCAAATGTGTTTAAAAAGTGGGTCCCTTTACTAAAATGCCCTTCCACTGTCGGGATAACAGGACCTAATCTATGTGCGAATTTCTTAAACGCTCTGGACTGTTTTCCCTCTTGTTTTTGGTTCATTCATTTTCCTGTATCCACCCGAAGAGGATGCCAGTGGGCATCGAAACTGTTGTGGATAAACTCTGTCTATTAGAGTGGGTTTTTATCATCATATTGTGACTTTCACGTAGAAAAAAGAAGTTTTTTTGCATTTATGTAGTTCAATACTTATGCAAACAATGCAAAGTTTATCTATGCCCTAAAACATGCTTCGAAAATCACCATACAAAGACCAACTTTACCTAAAAATTGTGAGTAAATAATTTATTTCATTACTTTTTACATTCTTTATTATTTAACAAATATTTTTTGTTAAATTAGGTGGTAATACAGTTTAACAATAGAAAATATAATTATATAAATATAATAATAAATATATAAGTATATATATGTAACTTATAAGTATAATGAGCAATTAAAATAAGCAAAATGCAAAAGAATAAAAAATTATGAAATTCTGAAAAAACAACTCCACACTGTGATGCCATTTTTAGTGGGAAAATTCTGCAGCTAAAGGGTTAATATATCAACTTTGGGAAAGTAGTTTAATTAAATCTCTCTAAATAAGGGATTAAAAGTCTATGCAATGTGGGCTGACAATTGCCACATACTTCAAATTAGAGACCAGTGATGTAGGACTCAAGACCTTTTTTCTGGTCTTGGTCTTGACCATGGTGGTCTGAATTACATCACTGCTGAGTATATTCATGTTCCTTAGGTACAACGAACACTTATCTTGTTTTAAGTAGGCAGTTAATTGCTGAAAAATGCCACAAACTATGAATTTGTGAATAAATTATGAGTAAATTTTGCAATTCACTTGATAACCTCTTTAGAATCTTTATTCTTGACTATGAAATACAGAGCTTAGGAATTAGGCATTACACACTATTGAATAAATCCAAAAATTGCATATGGTCTCGGTCTCAAGACCTTTTCTGTCCAGTCTCAGACCTTTTCTGTCCAGTCTCAAGACCTTTTCTGTCCAGTCTCAAGACCTTTTCTGTCCAGTCTCAAGACCTTTTCTGTCCAGTCTCAAGACCTTTTCTGTCCAGTCTCAAGACCTTTTCTGTCCAGTCTCAAGACCTTTTCTGTCCAGTCTCAGTCTCAAGACCTTTTCTGTCCAGTCTCAGTCTCAAGACCTTTTCTGTCCAGTCTCAGTCTCAAGACCTTTTCTGTCCAGTCTCAGTCTCAAGACCTTTTCTGTCCAGTCTCAGTCTCAAGACCTTTTCTGTCCAGTCTCAGTCTCAAGACCTTTTTCTGTCCAGTCTCAGTCTCAAGACCTTTTTCTGTCCAGTCTCAGTCTCAAGACTTTTCTGTCCAGTCTCAGTCTCAAGACCTTTTCTGTCCAGTCTCAGTCTCAAGACCTTTTCTGTCCAGTCTCAGTCTCAGACCTTTTTCTGTCCAGTCTCAGTCTCAAGACCTTTTCTGTCAGTCTCAGTCTCAAGACCTTTCTGTCCAGTCTCAGTCTCAAGACCTTTTCTGTCCAGTCTCAGTCTCAAGACCTTTTCTGTCCAGTCTCAGTCTCAAGACCTTTTCTGTCCAGTCTCAGTCTCAAGACCTTTCTGTCCAGTCTCAGTCTCAGACCTTTCTGTCCAGTCTCAGTCTCAAGACCTTTTCTGTCCAGTCTCAGTCTCAAGACTTTTCTGTCCAGTCTCAGTCTCAAGACCTTTTCTGTCCAGTCTCAAGACCTTTTCTGTCCAGTCTCAGTCTCAAGACCTTTCTGTCCAGTCTCAGTCTCAAGACCTTTTCTGTCCAGTCTCAGTCTCAAGACCTTTTCTGTCCAGTCTCAGTCTCAAGACCTTTTCTGTCCAGTCCTCAGTCTCAAGACCTTTTCTGTCCAGTCTCAGTCTCAAGACCTTTTCTGTCCAGTCTCAGTCTCAAGACCTTTTCTGTCCAGTCTCAGTCTCAAGACCTTTTCTGTCCAGTCTCATCTCAAGACCTTTTCTGTCCAGTCTCAGTCTCAAGACCTTTTCTGTCCGTCTCAGTCTCAAGACCTTTCTGTCCAGTCTCAGTCTCAAGACCTTTTCTGTCCAGTCTCAGTCTCAAGACCTTTTCTGTCCAGTCTCAGTCTCAAGACCTTTTCTGTCCAGTCTCAGTCTCAAGACCTTTTCTGTCCAGTCTCAGTCTCAAGACCTTTTCTGTCCAGTCTCAGTCTCAAGACCTTTTCTGTCCAGTCTCAGTCTCAAGACCTTTTCTGTCCAGTCTCAGTCTCAAGACCTTTTCTGTCCAGTCTCAGTCTCAAGACCTTTCTGTCCAGTTCAGTCTCAAGACCTTTTCTGTCCAGTCTCAGTCTCAAGACCTTTTCTGTCCAGTCTCAGTCTCAAGACCTTTTCTGTCCAGTCTCAGTCTCAAGACCTTTTCTGTCCAGTCTCAGTCTCAAGACCTTTTCTGTCCAGTCTCAGTCTCAAGACCTTTTCTGTCCAGTCTCAGTCTCAAGACCTTTTCTGTCCATCTCAGTCTCAAGACCTTTTCTGTCCAGTCTCAGTCTCAAGACCTTTTCTGTCCAGTCTCAGTCTCAAGACCTTTTCTGTCCATCTCAGTCTCAGACCTTTTCTGTCAGTCTCAGTCTCAAGACCTTTTCTGTCCAGTCTCAGTCTCAAGACCTTTTCTGTCCAGTCTCATCTCAAGACCTTTTCGTCCAGTCTCAGTCTCAAGACCTTTTCTGTCCAGTCTCATCTCAAGACCTTTTCTGTCCATCTCAGTCTCAAGACCTTTCTGTCCAGTCTCAGTCTCAAGACCTTTTCTGTCCAGTCTCAGTCTCAAGACCTTTTCTGTCCAGTCTCAGTCTCAAGACCTTTTCTGTCCAGTCTTGGTCTCAAGACCTTTTCTGTCCAGTCTTGGTCTCAGTTTCAGCCATGGTGGTCTCAACTACATCCCTGTTAGAGACCCTATGTATAGTGTCTCTATATATTCAAATAATTGCCCTACCTCAATTTCGTATAATTAAAAATAAGTTTATTTTTTGTCATAAACATTTATTAAACTAAACTTTACAAATGAATAATAATGATAAGTGTTTTAAAATTAAAGTTACTATTATTATATTAAAATAATAATTATAAAGGTATGTCTGTGGTAGGCCATATGTAATCAAATTCAGGATTACTGTACATTACTTTTAGAAAACATGAAACCACTCAGGCGTATCAAGGTAATCCAAGTCACAAGTTACATTTTAATATCATCATCATCTTGCAAAATGTCAAACTCAAGTCAGCTAATTAATATACAACTATTTACTACCACCAAAGTAGCCTACATATAACTGAAGCTAAGAATATACACTATATATAACCTACAAACTCTCTCTTTCACTCATGAAAGTGTCTAAATTTTTCTTAAAATTAACTAATGAGGTACTGTTTATCACATCATATGGGCAAGTCAGTCCAAAAATCTACTATGGTACTCTATGACTGAAAAAGTACTTTTGTAGATCAAGTCTACAAGTCTGTACTCTAATTTTCTTATTATGCCCACAAGTTATCCCATCCATCTCTGGTGAGAAAAGGTTACCATGTAGTGATGCACCAGAGCTCTGGCTCTGGCTGAGCAGGAGTTCTGGCCATTTTAGAAAACCTCCTGCTCCAGCCAGACGTCTCACTTAAACTGAACAGGTTTCAACCAGATCAGAACACATTTAGGGGTCCCGAGATTTGACGCTTCAGATTGCTTAGGTATTTCTAATTTCAGCTGTTCTAGTGTTAGTCGACTACCTTGCTTCCTGACGGAAGGGTGCACTGCTCTCTGTCCTTCATGTCAGTTGTCAAGTTTTGTCCTCGTTGTGTCTACCGTTGCATATTTGTACTCTTTTCTAATTCGTATATTTCCTCATTGCAGATAAACATGGCAACTCGAAGCAAGAAAGAGGTTTGGCTCATCGGAAACCCGAATAAGGAGATCCTGGGTAGCCGCCTGCCGATGAAGTTGCAAGTCTTGCAAAAGTGCTTCTTCCATCAAAAACAGGAAAACCTAGGATGGAGAAAATGTCTGAACCTCTGTTTGGATGCTGTGATGGTGTTCTGGAAAAGAGTGAGGATCCCTACTATGAGGCGGGACAGCGCCCTTCGGAAAATGGAAGCTCTGCTCCAGCATTATGACAAGTTGGTGAAAAGCAGGAACAGATCCGAGGAGAGCTGTCGTGTTGCGGAGGACATGTTCAAGGCGGAACTCAAGAACAAAATCCTCGATATTGGTCATTCCAATGCCCTTTCTATGATGACAAATGAGGAAGACAAGCTCTTCTACAAGAGTCAGCAGGAGGACCCAACAGAGAGCAGTATGGGATCAGCAGACATGAAGCTGGCCCAAATGGAGAGTAGGAAAAGGCATCGAGAGGAACAGCAAGAGGAGAGACGACACCGGGAATTCGAGCGGGCCAAGATGGTTACAGAAGCTGCTACTCTTGAAGACAGCTCCTCGTCCTCGGTGTCGCCATCTGCGGAAGATGACCCTCCTTGGCAGCCTCCACGTCTGCTTCATGTCCTTCTCCGAGGAAGCAGTTGAGGAACCTTATCACTCAGGATGTGGCTGTCGCGTACGAATGGATGAACATTTCTTATCATGATGCAGCGATGTCCTACGCCGTCATCACACAATCCTTGGGGCACGATTTGAACAAGGTATGCATCTCTTCTTCCACAATGTATCATGCTCGCCAGTTGCTTCGGAAGCAAGCAGCAGAGGCGTATCAAGAGGGAGAATTCTGTCCTGAGGAGCCCTTGGTGTTGCACTGGGACGGGAAAATGCTGCCTGAAATCACAGGTGACGGATCTGTGGACTGGATTGCTGTGCTGGTCACCGGGAATGGCCAGGAGAAGCTGCTTGGAGTTCCAAAAGTTCCAGCTGGCACAGGAGCGGAGACGGCACGCGTCTGCATTGATCTTGTGCAGGAACACGACCTGTCTGAATGAATCAAGGGGTTATCATTCAACACAACGGCATCGAACACCAGGATTCACGTGGGAGCCTGCGTCAAGATTGAGGAGGGTCTCGGGAAGCAACTTCTTTACCTAGCATGCAGGCACCATATGTACGAAATCGTCCTGGCCCAAGTCTTCTGGTCTTCGATGGGCCCCACCTCTGGGCCCGAGACTGGGATCTTCAAAAGATTCCAAGAGCAGTGGGGTTTCATCGACCAAT
Organism: Bathynomus jamesi; assembly: GCA_023014485.1. Taxonomy (NCBI): domain Eukaryota; kingdom Metazoa; phylum Arthropoda; class Malacostraca; order Isopoda; family Cirolanidae; genus Bathynomus; species Bathynomus jamesi. Next base: position 580,463 of record JAJOZX010000747.1, on the reverse strand, counting down.
CTCTTATCACCACTGCTATTGATTCAGATAGCTGCAGCATCGCTGGACCTCTTCAGGGTCTCAAGGACTGAACTGTCCTTGTCGTGAGGGAAGCTCTGGCTTCTGGTCAGCCGCAGGATGACTACCAAGAACTTCTTCAACTGGTTATCCTCTTTCTCAGGGAAGAGACTGTCACCAATGTGCCACTGCGGAAGCCAGGAGCATACCACCATGCGTGGTGGATGGCGAAAGCCATTTACGGATTGAAGCTGTACCTCCTTCGGGACCAGTTCAGGATGACTGGGCAGGAGCTGAAAGGAGTCACAGAAATCTGCCTGTTCATCGCCCTGGCCTATGCAAAGGCTTGGAGTCGTGCGACGAGAGCAGAGCAGGCCCCACGTGTGGATCTGGAGTTCTTGCTGGACCTGGAAATACTGCAGGAAGATGCCGTGATCGTCGACGTCGCCAAGCAAGCGCAAGCGGCCATGAAACGACACCTCTGGTACTTCTCCAAGATGCTGGTCGGCTTGGCATTCTTCGATCAAGGGGTTCCTCAGGAAGAGAAACAAAGGATGCGAGAGAACCTCGCCAAGCCAGCATCGAGGAAAGCGTTGAAGTGTCTGTAGGGGAAGACCATCCTCGGCTCCTTCAAAGGAAAGATGATTTCAGATTTCGTTACCTCGAGGATGAAGGATCTCTTCACCGCACTAGGAGATCAACGGCGCCTTCGTTGAAAATCCCACTTCATCTTGGGAAAGCGACCCACACTACCAAGCAGGCCTAGCTAGGGTCCGCGTCCTGGTTGTGGTGAATGACTCAGCTGAACAGGGGATCGCTCTCATCGAGAAATTCAATACTGCCCTAACAATGAAGGAAGAAGACAAACAGTACCTGCTGAAAGCAGTTTTCAAGAACAGGAAGGATTTTCCGAAGAAGCAGAAGGGGGAAATGATGAAGTGATGAGTCTGTGCTCTCTGACGTAATGTGATTTCTCGGGACCTCTTATTGTTGTCGAAGGAGTCTCATTTTTGGCCAGGAGTGATAAGTATGTAAAATGAACACGGGCATCTATGTGCATTAAAAATATAATGTGGTTCTCATTTATGAAACACCCTAATGCACAACTTTACATTTTGATAAGACTGATTGATAGACCTATGTCAGTAGATTAAACCTAATGTTGAGGTGCACCTAGAAATACTACTGGGCTATTTTAGTTTAGTATTGTTATTCTGGCATACAGTAAGTTATATGGTTATTGTGAAAAGTGAAGAGCCTACTTACTGTATATCAATTTGCAGCAATTCATAGCATACTAGAGATAACTGGATTCAGTTTTTACCTATTACAAAAAATTTGGCAAATCAGGAAGAAGAGCTTGTAAAGCATAGGCCTTCAACCATAGCCCTTTGCATAATGAATGTTTCATAAAGATTTTGGAAATTTTGAAATGGCTACAAAACAGCATCAAAAGAATAATTGTGACCCGAGTAGTGGCAGTTTCATATTGCATTAATTAGATCAATGACTAATGAAATGCAAATATACTTAGCATGTTTTGTAATCTGTGGTAATGCTAGTCTTATGGTACAGCCATCCATAGCTTAACAAAGGTTCATTACAACGAAGGTTTTTATTTAATAATGCAGTGGGCCCTCATTGTTCGTGAGGCTCTCTGTTCATGATTTCGCAAATTCATGATGACCCATTTTACTACTATGTTTCAGTAAATTCGTGACTGACTCTGCAAATTCATGATTTTGTCATGTGGCATCTGCAATGCTGCCCATGCAGGCTCAGTCACACTGTCTTTCACTGAATGAGGTTGTGTCATTTCATGCTCTTCAATGCCAGTGTATTATATTTAGCATGTTATTTAGTTGTTTATAAAATAATATTGCTTTACTTTGTTTATGTAATAATACTGCTTTATATTACATACAGTAAAAAGTTTTATTTACATAAAATATCATTGTTTATGTAATATTACAGTAACATTATTGGTTTTTATTAGTGTTTGATGCGAATCATTGTTTAATAATATGTAGCTATTATTAAAACTTTTTTAACATTTTAAGGATATTTTCCACTACCATCCTTGAGCTTTTAGAACCAATTAGCCATTTTACATTGAAAATGGATCTCATTGTTCACGATTTCATAATTCATTACATTTTTCTTGGTCCCAATTAATCACAAACAACAAGGGCCCACTGTACTTTTGAATATTATGGAGGAAATTTCACTATAATGAAGACAAAGATTTTTGAAATCTGCGGCACACTACATTGGTGGTTCCCACAACACAGGCAAGCTCTCTCCCCCACCCAACACATGGTCTCCCACCATCCCCACAACACACTTTCGCAGCATCAGCATCCATTGTGCATTCTCATGTGTTGCATTATAAATAATGAAAGTGATGTTCTACGAAGTGTTATTGTTACTATTTCATAACCCCAATACGTATATAGTATGGCATCAAAACATCCAAGCTCAACATCATTACCCAATCCAATGAAGATAATTTCGGTGAACTTTACCCACTCTATTTATATTAGGCTATCAAAAAAGGTGTGCCAGGAACCAAACTGAATTTTTCCCATATAAAACAATAGAAAATTTGGTCCTGCTTCACAAATTTTCACATAATGAAGGCTTTTCAGGAACGTAACCCCTTTGTTAAGCAAGGGATGTCTGTACTTACTTTTGGTACCCATAAGTAACCTAAACATTGCCAAAAGTTCATAAACTACATATCAGCCTACAAGTTTACCTTGAAAAGTAAAAGAAAACATAACCTAAGCTATTTAAAATTATTATTCTTAAAATGTTCACCAAATTACCTGAGTTTTTATTATTAGCTGTTGCATATATTTTACAAAGTTCAATGAAAAGCATAAACAGATGTGAAGATTTACAAATTTGTGAAACTGCAGAATAACCTTTTGCAACAATGTTTACATCATTTGACTTCTTGATCAGAATAACAAGGCAAAATACCTGAAATAAAAACTCATTAGTTGATATCAAAGTTTGAGTTCCTCTACAATCAATACCACATTATTGAGTAACTATACCAATAATTACCACATTTGGAATTACACTTACAATGCCTCTCTTGCATACTTCAGAGAGTTCTGAAGCAACTATTAAAGAATCTAAAACCTGTTGACCTTTGCCCTCTTCAAGAAGCCCTATTAGATCCGAAGCTGCCTGTTCCCAATCACGAACTGCTAATTCTGCATACTCAACTTCTTCCCTGGATAGTACATTTTTGTTCTTATCATGAGCTTCATTTTTATCAGGAGCTTCGTTTTTATCAGGAGCTTCATTTTTATCAGGAGCTTCATTTTTATCAGGAGCTTCATTTTTATCAGGAGCTTCATTTTTATCAGGAGCTTCATTTTTATCAGGAGCTTCATTTTTATCAGGAGCTTCATTTTTATCAGGAGCTTCATTTTTATCAGGAGCTTCATTTTTATCAGGAGCTTCATTTTTATCAGGAGCTTCATTTTTATCAGGAGCTTCATTTTCATCAGGAGCTTCATTTTCATCAGGAGCTTCATTTTCATCAGGAGCTCCGTTTTTATCAGGAGCTCCGTTTTTATCAGGAGCTTCGTTTTTATCAGGAGCTTCGTTTTTATCAGGAGCTTCGTTTTTATCAGGAGCTTCGTTTTTATCAGGAGCTTCGTTTTTATCAGGAGCTTCGTTTTTATCAGGAGCTTCGTTTTTATCAGGAGCTTCGTTTTTATCAGGAGCTTCGTTTTTATCAGGAGCTTCGTTTTTATCAGGAGCTTCGTTTTTATCAGGAGCTTCGTTTTTATCAGGAGCTTCGTTTGAATGTGAATCTTTTCCTTTAGTCCTTTTGTGTTGCTTAAGTTTCTTTTTCAGAGATTTTAAAGCCATCTTTCTTTCAAGAGCAATGAAGTTATTTACATGAGTAAGAACAAATGCTGAAAAAATTAACAAAATATCACCAATTAACGCAATACTGTAAATAAATTTAAAAATCTAGCTATTTAAGTGTTATGGCACAAATATAAATAAAGCTGCAACATTAACCATACCTTCTTTCTTTGGTTCCAGTGAATTTCCAGTTAAGATAACCTTCCTCAGAGGCTTTAAAATCATAGTGATATCATCTTCCATTGTCTTCAGTCTTGTCTAATTCAAATATTGCCAACTTCTACTTCAAGCTTTATTTACAAAAACAAAATGGTTTTAAATAATTTAATTAAAAGTAAAATTAATTTTTGCTGCAATGACCATATTCTTTATAACAACTACTTGCTACTCTGTTAATTCAAGTTCTACCCATCTAAGAAACTCAGAAGCTAACATTATAAGAAAGTAACAGGATCTCAGTAGCTAGATTTACTATAGGCCTAGTTATAGCAAGATAATAAAAAGACTTAATATGTGCCTACTTTCCAAATTGTGGCCAAATAAGTACCTATGTGCCTAAAGCAGTGGCGGGCAACCTGCAGCCCATCAGGTTTCTGAGTGTGGCCCAAGAGACATTTTACTAACCATTGTCCACATGGATGAGAATTTTTGAATTTATAAATTAATATTTCCATAATCTAGTGATAATTTTGTTTGATTTAACAAAATTTATTTATGTTAATCTTTCCCTAATCTACCAAAAACTGATTGATTTAACTAAATTTCTTAATTTTGTAATCTGGCAAAGTAAGCATAAAAAATGTTTCTTTTGCTTTACTATTTGAAGTTGATCACAATTCAATTAATACATAAATAATAATTTTCACTAACTCTCTATGAAATTTTTGAGGTGTATTAAATGTATTTAAGCATATTCATGGGGCCATGTTTAGCGCACATGCACATTTTTAATCTTGCAGCCCAGAGATGAAGGAAAGCCACTCACGCAGCCCACTCACTAGCCTAGGCTGCCCATCACTGGCTTAAAGGTTTCATTGAAACCCTGAAGGCTCAAAAGGGAAATTTAGTGATAAGGTAAACGCATGGTAATACTGTACAGAATGAGGCCCATATCATAGGGCTACTGGAAACTTGTGATTTCCAAAATATTTATATACCTGATAAAAGTACGATAAAAATCTAATGTCGGCGAATCTATTTCACAAATTTTTAAATATTTTTCTAATCTTAATAGCACTACAATTAGACTAATCTCAAATGGTAGTATCTTTCCTGTCTATATGATATAAGTCTTAGGGATATATATATATATAGGGAGGGGCCTATATAGAATGAACCTGGGACACACCAATTTATCCTGGAAGTAACATGTATGCCTAGCTATTTTAACTGGCCGCAGAGTTTAATAAGTACTGTTAATTGTAGCTAGAAATCTGTCCATATTAATATGTTGATGGGTGTTAAACATATTTTTAACTGAACTTTGAATTTTATCCAAGTTTTTGTCCGACTGAATTTGTTCTGACAATGACACTTAATTTCTTACTCTGAACTTTATTTTTTATTTTTAAACTTAATAAATCCAAAGGTGATACTGACTTTGAATTTCAACTAATTTTAATTTTTATTCTCACTTTCATTTCACCTTTTGACTTTTGATCGTAAATTTATTTGAACTTCAATTCAAACTGTGTAGCTAAGTTAGAAAAAAATCACAATAAAATTCATTGTCAAAATTGAATTCTGAACAAACAAATTATGGATCAAAACTAAAGTTTGACAACTGCCTCATAAAGTAGGCTAATCCTAATACAAGATATATGTAACTTGAATAATGCAAAACATATCTTCAGCTCGGAAATTTTTTCAGGGTAAGTTACATACTAAAAATATGCCAGTACTGTTAATTTTCAAATTTATTGAAAGCATGCAATTATCCTTTTTCAAATCTGACTTTCATTTCTTGTACAAACTTATTTTAAGTTAGGTTAAGTTAGGTTAGGTTAGGTTTTGGCAATTTTGTTGATTTTGCACAAGATATTTGATGGATATTAGATGGATATTTTTGAGTTTAGCATCAGAAACTTGATGATACTCAAGTTGATATCAGAAAAGTTTTTGATTTTCTTAATTTTGTAGGCCTATTTTAGATTTTAATGCGTTCAAAATATAAGTACCTAAGTATTTTTAGTAACTATTACTGTAGGTATTTGTTTAGCTATTTCTATTTCAGAATTTGTCACATATTTAGTATCAGATGCTAAACTCAAACCTAACCTAAACTCAAATATGGTACTGAAAATGATTCCGTAGTTTCTGACACTAAACTCAGATATATCTGATTTGACTAATATCTTAGGTCATGTATTTTACTGCAAATTAACCATAAATAGTTTTAGACCAATAAGCCAACTTGAAATACACATTTTGCAAAATTTGGTTATAAAATACGGTATAACTTATGACTTGGATAATCCCAATAGGCCCAAGTGGCTCCATGTTAAATGTAAAAGACTTCACTTTTTTCTACGTAAAGGTCAAAATATGATAATAAAAACACACTCTAATAGACAGAGTTTATTTCACAACAGTTTCGATGCCCACTGGCATCCCCTTCAGGTGGATACAGAAAAATGAATTTGTTTTTCTGTATCCACCCGAAGAGGATGCCAGTGGGCACCAAACTGTTGTGAAATAAACTCTGTCTATTAGACTGGCTTCATGTTAGTTACCCAAATGAAATGTAAAGTAACAAACCTTCATTTCTTGTGCAAAATTGCTGAAACCTACACTAAATTAAGTTTGCATAAGAAATGAAGTTCAGATCTTGAGGGTTTTTGAATCTATCCTTAATAGGAAAATTCATAAACACCTCTCTTCTCACAATCTTCTTTCAGATCATCAGTATAGCAGTATCTTCTTGCACATCTCTCCGACTCTTGGTCATCCTCCTTTCAGGATTTCAGTAAAACTTTTGCTATTGCGCTAGACATATCAAAAGCTTTTGATAGAGTCTGGCACAAATCTTTAATTTCCAAACTGCCCTCTTTCAGTTTCTATCCTTCTATCTGTGCCTTCATCTCTAATTTCCTTTCTGGACAATCTATAGCTGCGGTTGTAGATGGCCACTGTTCTTCTCCTAAAAGCTATTAACAGTCGTGTTCCTCAAGGTTCTGTCCTGTCACCCACTCTTTTCCTTTTATTTACTAATGATCTTTTAATTTGAACTTCCTGTCCTATTCACTCCTATGCCAATGATTCCACTCTTCACTTCTCCACCCACTTCCCAAAGCGTCCCTCACAGCAGTCACTTCATGATTTGTGTAGGATGGCTATGGGACACCTGACCTCTGATCTTTCTGCTATATCTAATTTGGTGATGATGAATGGCAAGAATATAGTCAAAGGTTTAGAAGTAGGCGAGAGTTTAGGATGTAGTGATCATCAAATTCTTAGGTTTAAGTTATTGATAGAAAACACTAAGGATAGTAACATAATAGAAGTCCGTGATTTTTGTAGGGCTAATTTTGATAGTTTTGTGGATAGGATGAGAGTAGTGGACTAGGATAACTTATTTATGGGTAATGACACAAATTTGCATTGGGTGGCATTTAAAGAGTTTTAGGAATATTGAAAGGGAGTTTATTCCTCGTAGGCCCAAGTGGTGGACTAGGGAAATAGGTGAGTTCATAAATGAGCGTAATAGAGTGTATAGACTTAATAAGCGCAATGGCACAGCAGCTAACTTTAATAGATATATTGAGCTTAGATCTACAGATCTGTAGATCTAAGCTCAATATATCTATTGAGTGGATCTTAGGGTCTTTGTTAGCCCTAGCTTCTGTAGATCTATCTACAGAAGCTAGGGCTAACAAAGACCCTAAGATCCACTCTAAGGTTAGCCCGAGAGAAAGGAAAGAGTAGGGGGTGAAGAGAAGAGAAGAGAATAAGGGGTTACGTAAGGAGCAACACCTATCATTCGTGGGTTAACATTCATTCAGAAAAAGAGAAAAAAGACTCACCATCATCATCCACCAGCCACTGCCGACAAGTCAGAAAAATAGTCAGAGAGAATAGGAGAGGGGTGAAAGATGAAAAGAAGTAAAATAAGAATGCTTACAAACCATGCAAACACAGTCTTAACTCACAGTCATACCATGCAAACTATAAACGTGCAAGAAAAGAGTTACAGACATGCAAAGTAAAAAAAGTAGGTAAAGTTAAACAAAAGTGGGTTAGTTTACGCTACGAGCAACACCTATGTTCGTTAGGGTGACACTTATTTTCGAAAGTTTGAATTTTTATCGGGACGGGCACGTTTCTGGTTCCATTTTGTCAAAAAATATCGTGTGTAAAATATTTTTGAAATAAAACAATATTTAGAACTGCCTCAATACGGTCAAAGTTTGTATATTTTCTCGAAAAGTAGAAATTTTAGATCATGATGTTCTATGCCTCTAGCAAATAAAATATCACTTCTAGTTTGTTCAAGCTACTAATCTTGACCTAAAACATATAACTGGACTTCATACTTTCAACTCTAGGTCCCCCTCAACTCGAGTATTAGCCCCTCAAGGGGGGGGGGGGTATCATGGGCGCCCATCTCCCTCTCATTGTTGCCTACTTTGCAGAGGTCACGGTGGACTTGCGGGCGGTTGGGAAGTCACAGCGGTGCTTCTCGACCACTTGTAAGAGGAACTGCCTTTGGTCTTCACTCTTGGTAAGGGCCAGGTTGAAAGACTGCATCAACGCCACCCCGCGCTCCGCGAAGTCATTGACAACTTGAAGGGCCTGGACTCGGCGGGATGCGGCGATGAAGGCTGGGTCCATCCGCCACTCCTCCGGATCCTTGAGCAGGAAGGCGGTGCTGATGTCCAGAACCTTTAAGAACTCCTTTGATGTAGTCGTTGTGAACTTGGCCAATGTATTGTTGGCGATTGAGGCGGTGGACAGGTCCACATTGATATGCCATGGGGGATCCTCCGATCCTTCCTCTTCTTCCATCGCTTTAATCATCTCCCGCTTTGTCGCCAAGTCGATACCCTCGTCGAAGATGGCCAGGGTGACGAGGCGCTCGCTCAAGTACCATAGGTGCCTGGCGAAGACTGTCGCCGTCGCCTTGGCCACCGCTGAGTCCGGATAATAGACGAGGGCCTTGAGCAGCGCGAGGTCCGCGGCTGGGGCCGTTGCCGGGAGCGGCGCTTTGTACCAGGCCATCACGTAGATGGACACGGCGAAGATGGTGAATCGCCGGATTCCAGCCGCTTCGCCTGACGACATCTGAAACTGTTCCCGGAACAGGAACAGTTTGATGGCATAGATGACTTTTGCCATCCAGCGCGCGCGATGGAAGGCGCCGGGACGAGCGAACCGGGCACCCCGCTTGTTCGGACCACCCAGCACAATTACAGAGAGCTCCAGAAGTTCCCTGTAGTCATCACGTGGATGTTGACCGTCGAGGAGGCGGCTGAATTCGATCAGCAGGTCGTCGCGGGCGTCCTTCAGGTGCTGCGGCATGGTTCCATCCTCGAAGGGCTTCGCTTTGGTTTGATCGATGAAGTCCCACTGGGCGGCGAATCGTTTGAACAGGAGGATGTCAGGACCAGTAGAGGGACCGAGGCACGCCGTGAATGCCTTCTCGCACACCAGTTCGTGGATGTGGTGGCGGCAAGCCAAATGAAGCACTGTCTTCTCGAGTTTCTGCTCAATGATATAGCAAGCTCCTCCTGAGAGTCCTGTGTTTGAGGCGGTGGTGTCAAAAGAGAGGGCACAGATCCGTCCCTTGATGTCCCAATCCTCGAGGGCAGAGAGGACGGCTTCCGCCATGGCGCGGCCGATGCCGTCGGGGAGGCTGGGCACAGCCAGAAGCTTGTCGACGTTCTCCCCAGACACCAGAACTGGAAGGCGATCTTCAGCAGGGCCTCCGTCAGCCGCTGGTACGATTTTCCCGTCCCAGTGAATGGTCAGCGGCACAGTAGGATGGAAGGCTGCCTTCATTTCCGCTGCTGCCATAGCACGGAACTTTGCTCGGTCGCGGCGGGAGGATTCGCGGTTCAAGACCAGCTCCTCAGGGTCGTGGCCCAAGCTCCTCGCAGCCGCCGACAGCAAAAAAACACCTTCTCGGTCGGTAAGTTTCGTCCGATCCATCGCTGCGGAGAGATCAGGGTGATCATCTTTTTCGACGCGCGGAATCGCTTGGGTGGTAAAGGGGTCGTAGATGCTTCTGCATTCGACGTGGACGGGCCCGGGAGAGAGAGCTCTTCCTCTTCTTCTCGGCGACGACGCCGTGTCGGTGACCGAGTCGGGCTGCTTGCACCTGAGCTGGAGCTCGATGCCAGTTCGACGAGTTCTTCTCGGCTCTCTCTGTTCGCCCTTTCATCATCTTGCCGGCGGCTCCTTTCCGCTTCCTGTCTCCTCGCACACTCCTCCTCAGTGTGCAGCGTCATGTCACGTGTGGAGGAGATGCGGCCGCGCCGCACCTCGGCCCTTTGTCCCGTCAGGAACTCCCTGTCCTCTTCGATTGTGATCATCGACATCGCCTGTTCGTGTGCGATGTCGAAGAGGCGGTCAAGGGATGAGAGGAACTCGGCCTCGTTCCTGATTTGGGTCACAGTGCGCCGTTTCGAGTTCTTGTTCAGAGCCCGCCACTTCTCGTACATTCGGAGAACCTTGTCCCTTGCGCGTTGGTCTTTCTGCGTAGGAATACGGGACCGCTCCCAGAATTCCTTGACTGTGGTCACTGTCTCAGCGGCTGCTTCCTTGATCGGCTTCTTGACATCAAGGTGAAGGTGGAAAAAGTACTGAAGCGCCTGCTTTCCCGTAGGCAGCATGCTTCCTGTGATGCTGTGGTCCACGGTCCCCAGGAGATAGACTGCTGTTTTAGATCTTGTTGCCGAAGCCATCACGTCGTTTCAGAACTCACTGAAAAAGAGAATGAAACACTGTTAGTGTTGGCAAAACTCGTCCCAACCCATTTTCTACTTAGAATAACATGTTCTTTCGCCTGTATCAATATTTGGATAAACTCGTGTTACACCCTGTATAATACCTCATTTTAGTCTTCTGTACACCAGTGCGGAAGACTAAACCAACGACTCTGACCGTCCGTCTGTCTGTCTGTTATCATTTTTCAACTCAGAAACTACAGCAGCTATCGAAACGAAAACTGACATGATAACAGAACGCCATGAGTACTTTTTGACAAAAAGTATAAACTTTGACCTCGTTGAGGCAGTTCTAATTATTATTTTATTTCAAAATATTTTACACACAATGTTTTTAGACGGAATGACACCAGAAATGCGCCCGTCCTGATAGAAATTCCCAAAAAATGAAAAACACCCCAAATAAGTGGCACCCTAATGTTCGTGTTAGTCTAATTTTTTAATTTTTTTTTTTTGCTGGCATCACAGGCTGGCATTAATCGTCAACAAACTCATCCTCGACCACCACCTACAGAGCTCCTGTGACTAATTGTTTTTTATTTTAAACAATGTTAATATTTTTAAAATGCCTGTCTAAACGGTTCTTAAACACATTAACGCTGGTAGAATGAATGACTGATGCAGGAAGATTATTCCATTTATCAATTACTTTAAATGTAAAGAAGTTTTTAGCGATATTAGTAATGAAACATCTGCCACGCAACTTAAATCTGTTATTACGAGTATTACTATTATCGAAAGTGAACAATTTGTCAAAATTTACGTTATCGATTTATTAATGATTTTGAAAACTTCAATAAGCTTCCCCCTTAATCTCCTAGTTTTGAGTGAATACAAGTCTAGCTCTTTAATCCTATCTTCATAAGGCTTGTTGCGCAATGACGGAATCAGTTTCGTGGCACAACGTTGAACACTTTCTAACCTATCAATATCCTCACGCAAGTACGGGCACCAAAACTGAACTGCATATTCTAAATGAGGCCTGACTAGGGACTTGTAAAGGGGCAATATAATATCCTTCGATTTAAATTCGAAATTACGCGCTATGAAGCCTAACATCCTATTAGCTTTTGCGCAAGACTCCAGGCACTGGTTCCTAACCTTTAAATCCTTAGTTACATGTATGCCTAAATCTACTTCCTCGTCAACGCTTGCTAACTCACTATCATCCATCGTGTACATGTAATTATTGTTGAGAGAACCTATATGCAAAACTTTACATTTGTCTACGTTAAATTGCATCTGCCACTTATCTGTCCACTCCATAATCCTATTTACATCATCTTGGAGCCTATTACTATCGTCCTCATTAACAACCTTACCACCTATTTTAATATCATCCGCAAATTTTGACACATTACTAGTCAATCCTACATCTAAGTCATTAATGTAAATTACGAATAGCAATGGGCCTAACCATGTATACCATGCACTTTGACCTTCGCAATTAGTCTCCTATGCGGAACTGTATCAAACGCCTTTTTAAAATCTAAATAAATAACGTCAGCTGCTCTATGCCTATCGTATTTGCGCAGTATTTCGTTATAAAATTCTAACAAATTAGTTAAACAAGACCTATGGCGTCGAAACCCATGCTGACTACTATTAATCAAATCTCTACTTTCTAAGTGATCGATGATACGATCCCTAACTACGGATTCCAAAAGTTTACCGACAATTGATGTTAAGCTAATGGGCCTATAATTGCTAGCTACTGCGCAGTTGCCTTTTTTTAAAAATAGGCATGATGTTAGCTAATTTGAAGTCTTCAGGAATAATCCCTGTTTCGAGTGACTGATTAAAAATCTTCGTTAAGGGGCTACGATAACTTCTTTCAAATGTCTGGGATAAAAAGTGTCAGGGCCTGGAGACTTGCTAACTTTTAGCCTATCAATATAATGCACAATCTCAGCCTCGTAAACAGTTATTTCATCCAAAATAGTCTTGCTACTAAATGGAATGATATCGTCCACGTCGGGGACATTATTTATGTCTTCTACAGTAAAAACTGTCACAAAAAAGTTATTGAAAATACCCGCCATCGCCTGAGCATCAGAAGCCAAAGCGCCATTAACATCCACTAGAGGGCCTATGTTATCTTTTACCGGCTTACGATTATTGAGGTATTCAAAAAACTTTTTTGGATTATGTTTACTATCCGCAGCTATAACTATCTCTAAATTACGCTTGGCATTCCTAACTGATCTTTTAACCTGACGCCTAAGCTCGATATATATGTGTGTTTGAACCAGTATCCGTTATAGGTGACTCTCAAGTGAGGGGCCTAGGATCTAAATTACCTAGAGGTAGCATAGCTTACTGTTATCCAGGTGCAGGGATAAATAGAATTAGTAATAAAATTATAGAAAAAGGATCTGGTATTGACCTAACTGTACCAAAGAATATGGTTATACATGTAGGTGGAAATGATATAAAGGGTAAGCACTCCGAAGAAATCATGGAGTCAAATAAACAGCTATTAACGAAGTTAAAGGAATGGAGACCTAACCTTAAAACATCTATCACAGGTATAATTCCTAGGATACATGAGAATAATAAGTGGTACTCACAAGCACTATATATAAATAGTAGGCTTAAGACACTACATCAGAGCATGGAAATTACATATATTGAGCTGTGGAATAAATTTGACAAAAAAAGAGAGTTCTATAACAGAGATGGAATTCACCTTAATAGTAAAGGGACTGATTTACTATCAAAGACTGTATCATATAATTGACTAAAAACCAAAGGAATAGGCCAAATTAGTACAAATACCAATACTCTTGATAGCAATAAACTAATAAAAAATATAATTAAAACTCAAAAGAAAAAGGTCAACAAAGAAAGTAAAAGAGCTGCAAATAATATACCATCACAGAACAAGAACCAGACTAAATTACAAGCAAAATATTCCAAGGGTTCTTTGTCATTTTTCTATGTAAATGCAAGAAGTATCCGAGATAAAATAAATGAATTCAAGGCATACGTAGGTATTGAAAATCCTGATGTTATGATTGTCACTGAAACTTGGACAAAATTCAGTATGATACCAAATAGTCCATTTAGTGAGAGAGATAATACCATTACTTATGAAATTGATGGCTATGAACTTTTTTATTATGAACATAAATATTCAGAGGGTGGCGGAATATTTATTTATGCCAAGACAAATCTGAATCCAGTTGAAGTTACCTCCGTTAAAGAGGAAATAGTTGAATCTATATGGATAGATATTGGGCATAAAAATGCCAGGAAAATCAGGATAGGGGGTATCTATAGACCACCTGAGGGATGTTCAGTTGGAGGAATCCCCAAAAGTAGAGAAGAAAATAAGTATGTAGAAAATAAACTTATTGATGAAATAAATAAAGCAATGACAAGCAATATTATTATTGTTGGAGAGTTCAATTATAGGCATACCTATAGACTGGGAAATATTACAAACACCAGAAAGTAATGAGATATTCTTAGACTGTATAATTGAGAATGGCATCAGCCCTTGTTGGCTCCTTTACTAACTGGGTTAAACCATTCTAGATTTAATTCTAACAAATAATCCAGATACCTTCCAGGATATCTCAGTTTCAGAAACACTAGGTTCAGGTGATCATTGTATCCTTCAGTTTAATATTGTTTGTAATTCAAGACCTAGTGAAAATAAAGTAGAAGTCCCAGATTTTAAAAGAGGAAATATAAATGGACTAGTAAATGATCTGTCTAATAAATTGGACAGATCTTCTACAGCCTGAACAGACAGTAACTAGTATGTGGGAAAAATTTAAAAGTATAATAATGAACATACAAAGGAAGCATACCCCACAGTGTAAAATCAGAACTGGAAAAAATAAAAAACAACCTTGGATAAACTGCAATGTAAAAAGAGCAATCAGAGAAAAAACAAAAGCATTTCATAAATTCAAAAGAACTAAAAATGGCACAGACTCTGAAATATATAAAAGTAAAAGAAGCATTTGCAAGAAAGCAATCAGAGATAGCAAATGAGACCTGGAAAAAAGCCTAGCCAAGAATTCAAAAAATAATCCTAAGAAGTTTTTAAGTCACTTCAATTTGAAAAGTAGAGTGAAAAAGAAAATTGGCCCCCTCCATATAGATGATAATCTTGAAATAACTGAAGAACTAAACAAATACTTCTCATCAGTATTCACAAATGAAAATTTAAATAATATTCCTGATCTTATACTACCAGGACAAGATAGAGAAATAAATGAATTAAGGGTAACAAAACTAGATATCCTAAAAGCAATAGATAAATTAAAAATGGAAAAATCTCCAGGGCCAGATGAAATGCATCCAATAGTCATAAAAGCTGCCAAAAAGAATATAGTACAGGCACTAGAAATTATTTTTAATAAATCATTGATATGTACTGAAATTCCAGAGGATTGGAAGAAAGCAAATGTGGCTTCAATCTTTAAAAAAGGAAATAGAAACTTTGCAAAAAACTACAGACCCATCAGCCTCACCTCCATTATTTGCAAATTACAGTCAACCCTCGTTATAACGGACTAATAGGGGGGAAAAGGTGTCCATTATAGCCGATTGTCCGATATAACCAACGGTACTGGTAACCTACTGTATACGTATACGATACGGTAATGGAGATACTATATACAGTACTGTGCACTGTCTGCTGAACACGATACATGATAAATGATACAGAAAATAATGAAATATAATAAAAATATAAAAGTTAGCTTGTCCTTGGCCTTACGAATGTCAGAAACAGTTTGCTTTTTCACACCATACTCCGCGCACACCTTGGCCACCGAAGCACCCGCCTCTAACTTCTTGATTAATTCCAGCTTCTGGGTCACCGACAGGGTCACACGCTTCTTTTCCTGGTTAACATCGCCAGTGGTGTGTCTGGTTTATCCGATATCCGCTCTAACGGGGTCCGTTATAGCGAGGGTTGACTGTACTCAAAAGTATCATTAGAGGTAAAGTTACCGAGTTCCTTGAAGAGTGCAATCTTATAAATGATAGCCAGCATGGCTTTCGAAATGGAAGGTCCTGTCTAACCAACTTGATTGAATTTTATGATGGAGTCCTATTGCATTTGGACAATAAAGAGCCAGTAGATATAGTATACTTAGATTTTGCAAAGGCATTTGATACTGTTCCTCATGCAAGATTGTTGGTAAAAGTTAGAGCCCATGGTATAAGAGGTCATATAGCTGACTGGATAGAAGAATGGCTGAGAAACAGAAAACAGAGAGTTCATCTAAATGGAAATGTTAAGTCAGTAGCAGGAGCAATGACAATACAAAAAGACTTAGAGTAACAGCCTGGGCAGATAAGTGGGAGATGAAATTTAATGTTGATAAGTGCAAGGTTATACATATTGGGCCAAAAAATCCAAAATTTGAATACAATATGAATGGAATTTGGATTAAAAATAATGATAAAGAGAAAGATGGGTGTCACTGTGACTAATGAACTTAAACCCTCAAATCACTGTATGGTAATCAGAAATAAAGCAAATGCTAGACTCAATCTCATGCACACACATATTGAATACAAATCACCCAATATTATAAAGCAACTATACATTTCATATGTGAGACCCCTCCTCAAATACTGTATTCAATTTAATAGTCCCTATTTGATACAAGATATTGAAAAACTGGAAAAAGTACAGAAACGAGCAACAAGAATGATCCCATCTCTAAGACAATTGACATATAAGGAAAGACTGGTGTATCTAAGCATGTTCTCATTAAAAAGGTGGTGGTTACGGGGTGATATGATAGAGGTGTATAAAATGATAAAAGGGTTGGATAAGATAGATTTTAAGTCTCTTTTCATTAAAGATCACAATAACCAGACTAGAGGTCATAGTATGAAATTATTTAAGCCAAGATGTAGAACAAATTTAAGAAAACATAGTTTTACAAACAGGGTAATCAAGGGGTAATCTCTAGGAGTGCTCCATTTTTCAATATTAAACATACACTAATAAAACATATACCATTTGAAAGCTCACATTTTTCTGAGTGTAAAAATGTAATCCAAAAGTATCAATAGCAAATAAAAAGTAACTAGGTTCAATTGTTTGACGTGTGATGTCATTAACTACATTATGAAGATATGAATATTATGACATTTTTCTCCTGATTGGGCTATTTTTTCACTACTCTGCGACTTAATTAGTTGGTTGGGATTTGTTCTGGCTATTTTTTTTTTTAAATTGGATTCAGTTTAGTGGTGTTTGTGATAGAATTATAACGTGCCATTCGTGTGATTTTGACTTTGAGAACTTGATTCGTCATGTGCCCTAGATGAAGACAAAGGATTAGATGATTTATCAATTACGGCATTATTCTCATTTTAACGCCCATTCAAACTTAATATTTTTAGTCAGATATACCTGTAAAGCAGTTCAAATGCTTTACAATGATGGTATTTTTATGTTCAGGAACTTAATAATAATAATTTCTATAATTTAGGTCTCGGGGGTACAGGGTCAGAGCCCCCGTAAAGATCACGCATCACAAATTGATTGGTCCTAATGTTTTAATTAATACCAAAATAGGTTAGTTTAGGTTGGTTAGGTTAATTAATACCAAAATAGGTTAGTTTAGGTTGGTTAGGTTAATTAATACCAAAATAGGTTAGTTTAGGTTGGTTAGGTTCTCTTATTTACTATGATACTTTTAAAATGTGAATATTTATGAGCTTGTGAGCTTTCAAATGGTATATGTTTTATGAGTGTATGTTTAATATTGAAAAATGGAGCGCTCCTAGAGATTTACCTAATCAAGTTTTGGAACAGTCTGACAGTAGTAGTAGTGACTTCAGATACACTTAATTCTTTCAAAAGAAGGTTGGATAGTTTGATGTCTGCAAGGGACATCTGGTGATAGTGTTTAAGCCCATTTTTATTGCATGAATGGTACTAGTTTATTTCATATATATTATGTGCATTTAGGTGATAGATCCCACAGCTCAACACAAGTATTGTGGGATATAGGGAGGCAGCATCTTGGGTTAGGGGATACTCTCTGTCCTTACACACCCCATTTAAAGAGATTCCTCTGCCGAGCAGTGCCCCCTATAGTACTGTAAGGTATTGAAAAACTCATGATCTTCACTTGCCCCACAAACACCTTTAAATGGGAGACCCAAAATGGGTGCACACACATTTCTACATTACTGTACAGTCTTTACAGCCACACCTACACTTTTCCTCCTAAGTATATATATTGTAATGTATATGGTTGTAAATTATGACTTGGTCCACAATTGATATGGACCGTGACTTACTTTTGGTTGGCAAGGTACTGGTATTGATAGGTACTGGGTAATTATTTGTTTTAGTGCTCCCTCTCCTTTCTGGACCAAAACACATTTTTCTGGTATTTTTTGGTGTGATTTGTTGAAATCTGAACTTTGTTTCTTTGGGAAATGAGCCATTTTTGAGAAATTTTCAATTTTAAAATTTCTCAAAAACGCTCATATTCCAAAGAAATGAAGGCTAAATTTAAACAAAAAAACACCAGAAAAATGTTTTATTTAACTTAACTTAACCTAACCTAACCTAACAACCTAACCTAACCTAACCCACATTTTTTCGCAATTTCTTACCTTAAATAGCAACCTGAGATTTCAAGGTGTCCTGAATATGAATTTATATGTTAAATTGTCATAGAATGTCTCCTCCTATTGAAAACGAAGGGAGCATTAAAACAAATATTAACCCTAAATTTAAACAAAAAAAACACCATAAAAATGCGTTTTATGAACCTAACCTATATCTTATATTAACTGATACTAATCCAAACCACAACCTTCACAAGCCAAAGCAAACTGAAGGAGCATTTTAAAATGAGTATGCATTATGGGAGATTCAAAATGCACATCTCTGATTGGTCAGATAAGGTCACATGAAACAAAAACCAGATTTAATTGGCTGATTTCACCATGTTTCCAAATGTCGCCGCGAGGTGTCTCCCCATAAAACCTAAAGAAGGACAGAGAGTGGCAAATTTTTAACCGAGGAAAGAGATAAACACTGGGTCAATAGCCTGTAATAGCTGGTTATCGATGTCTAGATTTTTTTTTTTTTCGTAAAAAATAATTATTATATTTCCTTGATTTTTATCAGTTTCCCTGAGGTTTCAAGGTGTCCTGAATATGAATTTATATGTTAAATTGTCATAGAATGTCTCCTAATGAAAACGAAGGGAGCATTAAAACGAATATTAACCATCACCATAATGAAATTGACTGGATTCCTTGGATCTGATATATTTGCATGTCAGTTATAAATAGATATAGAGTGTAACATATTTGTGGATAGTAGCCTATTATGACTGATCCTCTGGATCCAGAGATTCTATCTTTAGTTTTAAATTGACAATTAATTAGTTTTGTAAAAATTGGTTGGTGCCAATGTACAGGCAGTTTTTACATAGTGGAGCCACCTCAATGGGCCGAAGTGGCCCCTAGTGTGCCCACTATAAAAATTTCTTATGTTCTTATGTCTAAAGTCATCTCAAATATACTCTTCTGTAACTCAGTTAAAAGCTTGGTATTATTATAGTATTACACCCAGTGGCGACTGGCGTATAGGAGCGATGGAGCGGTCGCTCCCCCTTGCTTGAAACGATAAATATTAATTTAACAGATAAAAAATATATTAATTTTAAGATATTAAAATAAATATTCTTGAAATATATTTTAAAAATTCATGTGGCATATCTTGATTCATGAGGCATTTTGAGTAAGCCTTCATACAGTCCATAATATTCTAAACTTATAGCATAGCTTCAAACAGCGTACCGCTGTTTGAATACAAAATAATATTGCAGCCGAATGGAGCGATAGATTTTTCGCTCAAGTAAATACAAATTATATTTTACTGTTGTAATGAAAATATAAGTACAATCGCGAATTTTTTTTATAACAACAACTTTATTTTTACTAATAGTTACTTCAGTAATAATGATATAAGCCATTTATATGTATTTTATTGAAATTATTACTTATTTGTAATTAACTAGAATTGTACGTCTGGCATAGCCGCATATGTTAATACAAGTACTCTTGTGCGCGGCAGTTGGATTCGCGCTAGCCTATTGTGAGTCTGTGTTGTCGTACAATTTTATGAAATCGCACCCCAATACATTTATACCACGAGTCGCCACTGATTACACCTGTCTAACATCCAGCAATTATTATATGTTCTTTAAGTAGATTTTTTAATTCTAAGACACTTTCCTTCTATAGCGTTTCCGTCGCAAATGCTTCATTTTCGAGATATAAACATTTTTTTTGGTGTGTATCTAGTGTGTGTTCATACGTTCGTTTGTGTGTTTGTACATTCATTTGTGTGTTCATTTGTGTGACCGTTACATGTCTGCCCAATCACTGCACTCCATCCATTTCAAATTTGAATTACTTTGATACCAGAATGGAACACTCATTCCACTCATTCAGAAGTACATTAGGCCTGGCTCTGTGATTTATAGTGATTCCTGGACTGCCTACAAGACTAAGTGATTTAGGTTACAAGCAAGGTAGGCCTATTTATTCATTTCTTCAGTTAAAGACAAGTGAAATCTACTCTAGGAAGAGCCTCAGCCTGCCCCTGCACGTGAATAAGGTAATTCCTATTTTTCTTTTAGGTTAGGTTAGGTCAATTTTGAAGGTGAAATTTGTTTTTCCTATGGTTTTTGATGTTTTGAACGAATCTCACCTTCAAAACCGTCGGAAATGACTCATTTTCGATTGCCGGCTGGGGGGAGGGGGGTTATAAGAACATAAGAAATTTTTATAGTGGGCACACTAGGGGCCACTTCGGCCCATCGAGGTGGCTCCACTTTGTAAAAACTACCTGTACATTGGCAATAACCAATTTTTACAAAACAAATTAAGTATAAATTTAAAACTAATTAATTATCAATTTCAAACTAAAGATAGAATCTCTGGATCCAGAGGATCAAAGTCATAATAGGCTACTATCCACAAATATGTTACACACTATATCTATTTATAACTGACATGCAAATATATCAGATCCAAAGAATCCAGTCAATTTCATTATAGTATCCATCAATACCAGTACCGTGCCAACCAAAATTAAGTCACGGTCCATATCAATTGCGGACCAAGTCACAATTTACATCCATATACATTACAATATATATACTTAGGAGGAAAAGTGTAGGTGTGGCTGTAAAGACTGTACAGTAATGTAGAAATGTGCGTGCACCCATTTTGGGTCTCCCATTTAAAGGTGTTTGTGGGGCAAGTGAAGATCATGAGTTTTTCAATACCTCACAGTACTATGGGGGGCACCGCTCGGCAGAGGAATCTCTTTAAATAGGGTGTGTAAGGACAGAGAGTATCCCCTAACCCAAGATACTGCCTCCCTATATCCCACAACACCTGTGTTGAGCTGTGGGATCTATCACCCAAATGCACATAATATATATGAAATAAACTAGTACCATTCATGCAATAAAAATGGGCTTAAACACATCACCAGATGTCCCTTGCAGATATCAAACTATCCAACCTTCTTTTGAAAGAATCAAGTGTATCTGAAGTCACCACTTCTTCTGTCAGACTGTTCCAAAATTTAATTACTCTGTTTGTAAAACTATGTTTTCTTAAATTTGTTCTACATCTTGGCTTAAATAATTTCATACTATGACCTCTAGTCTGATTATTGTGATCTTTAATGAAGAGAGACTCAAAATCTATCTTATCCAACCCTTTTATCATTTTATACACCTCTATCATATCACCCCTTAACCTCCTCCTTTTTAATGAGAACATGCTTAGATACACCAGTCTTTCCTTATATGTCAATTGTCTTAGAGATGGGATCATTCTTGTTACTCGTTTCTGTACTTTTTCCAGTTTTTCAATATCTTGTATCAAATAGGGACTATTAAATTGAATGCAGTATTCGAGGAGGGGTCTCACATATGAAATGTAAAGTTGCTTTATAATATTGGGTGATTTGTATTCAATGTGTCTCTGCATGAGATTGAGTCTAGCATTTGCTTTATTTCTGATTACCATACAGTGATTTGAGGGTTTAAGTTCATTTGTCACAGTGACACCCAAGTCTTTCTCTTTATCATCATTTTTAATCCAAAGTCCATTCATATTGTATTCAAATTCTGGATTTTTTGGCCCAATATGCATAACCTTGCACTTATCAACATTAAATTTCATCTCCCACTTATCTGCCCAGGCTGTTACTCTAAGTCTTTTTGTATTGTCATTGCTCCTGCTACTGACTTAACATTATGGCCTAATTTTGTATCATCAGCAAATTTTGAGGTTTTACATGATAGGCCCTTCTCTAGATCATTTATATAGACAAAAAGCAGAGGTCCCAGCACAGACCCCTGTGGGACTCCGCTCAATATGGGTCTCCAAGTAGACTTATTTCCATTTAGATGAACTCTCTTTTCTATTTCTCAGCCATTCTTCTATCCAATCAGCTATATGACCTCTTATACCATGGGCTCTAACTTTTACCAACAATCTTGCATGAGGAACAGTATCAAATGCCTTTGCAAAATCTAAGTATACTATATCTACTGGCTCTTTATTGTCCAAATGCAATAGGACTCCATCATAAAATTCAATCAAGTTGGTTAGATAGGACCTTCCATTTCGAAAGCCATGCTGGCTATCATTTATAAGGTTGCACTCTTCAAGAACTCAGTAACTTTACCTCTAATGATACTTTCGAGTAATTTGCAAATAATGGAGGTGAGGCTGATGGGTCTGTAGTTTTTTGCCAAGTTTCTATTTCCTTTTTTAAAGATTAGAGCCACATTTACTTTCTTCCAATCCTCTGTAATTTCAGTACATATCAATGATTTATTAAAAATAATTTCTAGTGCCTGTGCTATATTCTTTTTGGCAGCTTTTATGACTATTGGATGCATTTCATCTAGCCCTGGAGATTTTTCCATTTTTAATTTATCTATTGCTTTTAGGATATCTAGTTTTGTTACCCTTAATTCATTTATTTCTCTATCTTGTCCTGGTAGTATAAGATCAGGAATATTATTTAAATTTTCATTTGTAAATACTGATGAGAAGTAATTGTTTAGTTCTTCAGTTATTTCAAGATCATCATCTATATGGAGGGGGCCAATTTTCCTTTTCACTCTACTTTTCAAATTGAAGTGACTGAAAAACTTCTTAGGATTGTTTTTTGAATTCTTGGCTAGGCTTTTTTCCAGGTCTCGTTTGCTATCTCTAATTACTTTCTTGCAAATGCTTCTTTTACTTTTATATATTTCGGAGTCTGTGCCATTTTTAGTTCTTTTGAATTTATGAAATGCTTTTGTTTTTTCTCTGATTGCTCTTTTTACATTGCAGTTTATCCAAGGTTGTTTATTTTTTCCAGTTCTGATTTTACACTGTGGGATATGCTTCCTTTGTATGTTCATTATTATACTTTTAAATTTTTCCCACATACTAGTTACTGTCTGTTCAGGCTGTAGAATATCTGTCCAATTTATTAGACACAGATCATTTAATAGTCCATTTATATTTCCTCTTTTAAAATCTGGAACTTCTACTTTATTTTCACTAGGTCTTGAATTACAAATATTAAACCGAAAGATACAATGATCACCTGAACCTGAACGGTTTTGAAGGTCAGATTCGTTCAAAACACATCAAAAACCATAGGAAAAACATAAATTTCACCTCCAAAGGGAGACGGGTGTAATACTATAAATTTACCAAAAGCTTTATAGTCTAAGTTAGGCTATCCCCTGGATAGAATAAGCTAATGGGGGCCTAGGTTAATCAGGCCAAAACTGGGCTTGCACTGAATGAACCCCTAGATCTCTAAATACGAGTTAAATTAAGCTTAAAACTTCAAAATGAAGCTATTTGTACTTTAATAATCCCAACAAAGCCAAATCTACAGAATTAATAATATAATACTTCAACAATTTGTAAAAAAGCTTGGAGCACAACAGAAAAGACGTTGCTACTTTCACTTCCAACTACATAACAAATTAACAGTAAAGAAAAACATATTTTTTTGTATCAAAATTTCCTATCAGACTCTTGAAAATTATTTCGAGAAGTAATGAAAATACGAACAAACAAGCAAGCAAACAAACAAACAAACACTTTATTTCAGACTCAACAGGTACAAACATTATACAAGAGTTCCATAGAAGAGTAAGATATAGTTGTCTCGAGCACTGACTAAAGGTCAATGAATCACAGTTCAATCACTGTGTATAATGAACATACAATTGACTACGCCAATGCTTCCAGATTTCAGATTTATAAAATATATCGGAGACCAGTCCACTAACCATGGCTTCTATTATCTTATTGACTGACTCACCAAACCTAGTGATAAATCTAAATACAAAATTGCGAATGACACTGGCACAGTTAGGCACCTTATTGACGACAAACAGCATACTGACACTAGGAGGAGCATCATTTACAAATCTTGGAGTCCTTAATAAACTCCTAAAAATATTATTATATGCAACATATAATTTTCTCAAATTATACATCCTGTAGTTCTACCACAAATGGGCTGTATACATTGGAGTACAAAAAGTTTTGAACAAGATCAACTTAACATCTAATGTACACATATGAAATTGTCTGACCAAAATATTTCCCTGAGCATATAATGGTCTACACTGCCTTAGAATATCACAGTCATCTGAAAGACTATCAGTTAGTATGTAGCCAAGATACTTAGTCTGGGTCACTTCTTACAGCACCATACCATTCGACTGAAATTCAGGAAGTTTTATATACTTGTAAGCCTTGGTCGTCTTAATTATAATTTGACTTTTAGCAAGATCATACGTTATGTCGTTATCCTTCCCATACCTTTCACACACCTTCAAAAGTGTGCTGAGCCCTTTTACAGATGGAGAAATAAGAACTAGATCATCTACATACATCAGATGATTAATCAAGATAGCAGCCTCTTTTACAAGTGTTCAGTACAACAGATAGATTATTCATATAAACATTGAATAAATAGGGGGATAATATCCCTTCCTGCCTGACACCGTTGGTCATAGACAGTGATGGGCACCGTTACATTAAATTTGGCGGCGTTACCGTTACATCGTTACTTTTGAAAATCCTTAAAGCGTTACCGTAACTAGTTACGTAACTAGTTACATTTGATATTTGTTTATGTGCCTTCACACGTATTTTGAAACTACAGATAAACTTACAAATGGCAGCCATACCACATAAATTCTAATAGCTACTATTATTGACTATATAAATGTTGTTCTCTTAAGAATGCTATATTGCACAATCAGTGGTGTAGTGCTGTGGGAACGCGTGGGAACGGCGTTCCCTTACTTTTTTTGGTAGACGGAACGGCGTTCCCTCACTATTTCAAATAAATCCGAACTTACAAATCTCTAACGTCATGAAATTTTAATTCCCACCCCTAGAAGAAATATGAGAAAGAATCATTAACTGTTTCATTTCTTTTAGCTTCGACTGAGGCAATGCTAGCCTATAAAGATCTGGTGAAACAGTCACCACGGTGTACCAGTTGTTAACTTTTTTTTGTTAACTTTTTTTAGTTGTTAGCTATTTTTATTGATCGTACTGGATGTCGTATATCTAATGACACTGGAAATACTGCATCTTCAACCTTGGAATATATCCTAATATCCAGTGCATATGATCTCAAAATATCCCTGAAATTGGTCAGATTTCAAAAGATTTCCCGGGGTGGCTTACAGTGCCCCCGGACCCCCAGCTGTATGGGCTCGCCGCGCTCGCCATTGTCCCCCCCCCGCATCTGAGTAACACTTTCAAAATGCGTTCCCTCACTTCTTTATTTAGCACTACACCACTGTGCACAATAATTTGCACCCCCAATGATTTTTGGGAAAGATGAAGAGACCTAGAAAATATAAATTTAGTTGTTGCCACTAACACGGAATAGTGAATTGCATTTAATAGTCCTCATGAATGGAATGGCAATGTTATCAAATTCAAATCCAAGTATCGAGTAACGAGTAACGAAAAAATCCGTTACATTGATACAAAATTTGCAAGCGTTACCATTACATTGATACAGTTGAAAATCTTTCAGGCGTTACCGTTACTCGTTACGTAACGTCGTTACATGTAACGCGTTACTGGCCATCTCTGGTCATAGAGAACGTCTCTGAATTAACCCCACCCCATCTTACAATCAGTGTCTGGTGATTATACCAGAATATTAATATACGGACCAAGTAACCAGGGACAGTCCCCTGCAATAGTCGCGCTCCACCCCTGTATAGCCTTCTCCGAGATGTGGTAGCAACGCAGTGGTGGGAGAGGGAGAAGCAGAAGGAAAGAGGAGGTGAGGATATGAGGAGGGGGAGGGGGAACAGTGGTAGCATCCGGTCAGAACGAGAGGTGGACATCGTGTGTGTGTGTGTGTGTGTGTGTGTAAATACTACCGCTATCCCATATGCTTTCCATCAGTTTCCAATGCAACGTATAAAATATATAATATTCTTAAATAGAGAAAAGAGTAATATGATTAATTGAATTGAATTGAATAACCTTTATTAATAATGAAATAAATACATTGGTTTTACAATTTACAATGACAAATAATTGTGAACTTGGACTATTTATTTTATTTAATTTGGCTCTTAAGCTTTTGGCTTTACTGGGCTCTTATTAAAAAATGAACATCTAGTTATTATTAATTAATAATAAATAAATAAATAAGTAAATAAGTGTTACTAATAGTTAAAGTATGTATTAATTTTAAATTATCATTATTGATATGATAAATGCAAGATCATTATTGAAGGTATTATACCAATACCATACAAAGAAACCAATATTATACATGAGAGAAAAGAACTGAACAATCACGAGAAATGTGTCTTTAATACTAGCTTACACATACGAAATTAATAAACAATAGTAATGAGCATTAATCCTACATTTTTGTTAGTATGCCATTATTAGTCGGGATTTCAATTTGGTTTTAAACGAATTTACATTCACAATATTTTTTATATCCGCATTTAAATCATTCCATAGTTTCAATCTAATAAAAATGGGTAGTTTTTGAGATGAAGACAATCTAAATTGAGGTATAACATGCTTTGATCTACAGTATTTCTGGTCTGATACGAGTGGATTTCTTGATGAGTTACAAAATATCTATTTACTTAGGATGCACCGGAACCAGAATATCAAGTTCCGGAACTCACCGGAACTTTTAAAATGTTCCGGCCGGAACCGGAACTTTAAGTGTTGCTTAAACAAAAACAAAAAATCTGTTTCATAGGACATCCAGAAATGCTAGTATGATATTATTGGTCTTTGTCTCGGTTTTTAAACTAATTTCTAAAACTAAAGCCATGAAATGAAGTTCAAGTAGGCCACTTTGTTTTATATGCTTTACCACTTTTTAATACAGTGTTTTTTTATATAGGAATACAACAATGCTTCAAGGTAAGATTTACCTTTATAGTATTTTTCCAAAACTGTATGTCATATCACCTAAAATATTTTAAGTTTAGCATTTAAGTTGTTTTATAAGTACCATTATAGCCTAATCCCATACATAGTATTTAATTATTAACCATAAAATGCCTTTTTAAGCTACATTATGTGAAAGAAAAGATAAGAAGCATTAAGAATTGCTTTTGTGTTACATCATGGATTGGAGGAAGAAGAAGAACATTAATAAGAACATGTTTTAATTCATGAAACAGTAACGAATATCACAATAAAAAGTTTCGGTTCCGACCGGAACAGGAACTTCATAAAAATTGAGGTTCCGGTCAGAAGTAACCGACCGGAACTAAGTTCCGGTGCATTCCTACTATTTACCCATTGTAAATTAATAATTTTGTTCTTATACTTGTAAATAAAAATAAAATGTTCCAGTTTGATTACATTATTGAGTTTTAGTAGTTTTACCTCTTTAAATAATGCACTAGAGTGATCAAGGAAATCAGCATCAGATAATAACCTTATTGCTCTGTTTTGGATGACAAAGATACCGTTTAATGCGTTGTTGAGTATGGAGAAAGTAAGAGGGCAGTGGCGGCTCGTCGGTAGAGATGGGCAGTATCTTGTATCTTAAGATACAAGATACGTATCTGAGATACGTATCTTAGATACTTTATTTTTGGAGGATCTTGAGAAGTATCTGAGATACATTTTGTCATGTAGCTTGTATCCCGGGATACACTTTCAAAGATACTTTCATAAGATACCTTTTAAATAGAGACGCTAATAACTATTCATGAAATATGATCATATCTGACGCACGTTGAAGCAGGCCGGCGATTGCTGTTACATATTTGTACATGAATACTACCGTTGCGCTGCGCGCACAGTCTCGGCACAGACGTACTCAGGTTTCATCTTGTATCCCGCGGTTTTAACATGTTTTAACATGATTAAAAATCAGGAATTATAGTTGTAAGTTTGTAACGAACATGTTGTGAACTTGTGCTCAGTCTTTTTGGAGTGAAGTGAAACAATTTAAAGATGCCTCGGGAAACAATCCATTTTGTAAACTTTTTGAATGTGCCATGTCTGCTCTAATACTACCCCATTCAAATGCTGACGTAGAAAGAGTGTTCAGTGCTATGAATTATATAAAATCTAAATTTAGAAATAAAATGAAACTTGACCTGCTTAATGCTATCCTAACAATAAAATTTGGACTGATCAGGGTAGGAAAATGCTGTTCAACTTATCAACTTCCTGATGAAGTTTTAAAAGAAATTGGAACTGCTAAATCATATCAGAGCCATTTGGCACGTGAAGCTTCATCTCAACTTGAACCTTCAACTTCATCATCCCAGCCAAGTTCTTCCACTGCATCTTGTGAGATAGACATCACTGAGGAAGACATTTGCCTACATTTTTGAATAAACAAGGTAATTGCCATAAATTACTATTTAATTTTCTTAATTTTTTACCTAGATATATTTTTGGATTATTGTTTGCAAAATCTAGATTATTTTAGATTTAATTTGCTTCATTTCTAGATTACTACTCTTGAAAGAAAGTGGCAACACTGAATTATACATATATGTATTTGCTTATTCCTGCAAATATATTTATTATGAGGAAAACTTTATTTTTTCTTCGTGAGTAGGTAACTGAGCATACCTGTATTAACAATTTATTTGAAATACATAAATTGAAAAAGTGTGGTTTATTTTATTTTTCCATACCTAAAAATTTTCAGGATTATTTATACATATTTACTTTGTGCTTTCCTTTTAGTTATATCACTATATGAATACTGAGATATGAAGTACCATTGATTTGGCATTTATTTATATCCAGAAAATATAATAATAAACAATCGAATGAGACAACTCGTGCGCTCATGGCTCACCAGGTGAAACTAAACTCAAATAATTATTCTTTCAAAAGTATCTTGTATCTTAAAAATGTATCTTGTATCTGTAACTTGTATCTGTATCTTGAAGATACAGTTTTTTCGAGTATCTTGTATCTGTATCTCAGATACATTTTTGTTGGGTATCTTGTATCTGTATCTCAGATACAATTTCCAAGTATCTTGCCCATCTCTGCAGTCGTCGGTAGGCACTACGGAACTGCAGCACCCCTAAATTTTTTATTTACAATTGAAATAATCAAGAACAATATAAGGATGAGCTCACTGAATAACTTTTTCAATAACTTTTGAAACTTTTATTCATTGCTCAATGCTCATCCTTTTATTTCAGTAATTATTTCAACCCATTCTTAGAGACAGCACCACTAGAATTTTTAGTCACGAGCCGCCACTGTAAGAGGGTAAAGAAAAGGGGTTGCTGTCATTCGTCCCACACACCTGAGTTTCAGTGAGGAAGAGAAGATGAGGTTTAGAAGAGGAGAGGTGGTGTTTAACAGATTGAAAATTTGAGGAAAGACCACGAATGTGCAGAATTTTATGAAAATTGAATCAGGCAGAGACCCAGAACATCTCGAATTGGCAGTAGGAGACCCATCCCCGCTGACCGGGTCTGCGTTTTCGGTATCGGCAGCAGGGAAGCCAGAAGTGGAGACATTTATGGTCCCTTCCCCAGGGGACTCCGAGGCTCTTGAAATCGATGCTATTTTACTTTCCTGGTCGAGTGGTGCCTATAATTTCCTTCTCCCTGAAGAGAGGTGAGAGAAATTTAAAGTAGGAGAGAGAAATTCAGAGAGAGAAATGTAATGATGGGGTTGTTTAATCTCCTTCGCAACATCTGAGGCCAAATAACGGAGGGGACCTACAGCTTTACGTACCACGGGTCACTACATAGTCTGGACGGAGAGGACGATCTCCCATCCAACTATTATCCGACCCAATGTCGCTTAACTTCGCTGATCAACGGGAAGTGGTGTTACGACATTGGCTACACCATCACTGTATGTGGACTCTAATTTTTTTTTTATGTACGAAGGAGGGGGCTAAGGGTGAGCACCCGCAAAAGTGACCCCTCCGCAGAAGAAGAAGAGAGTGAAAAACAAGGTCTTCAAGGCTCAATGAACCACACAGAGCTTTCCAGGCCCACCAAACCAGTAGTTAAGTTCCAGGATGACGCGTGGGTCCAAATGGAGTCAATTGGCAAAAATGATGTGAATTATGGGCAAAATATTATTGTTAGTTTATATGGACCCGCTGGGATAGAAAGTGCTAAAGAGACTATGAAGTAAAACTTTTTATTTGCAATGTAGACGTTTTGTTTCTCGATTGTAAGACCGTCTTCCGCTGATGACAGAATTACAGTCTCTGGTTTTCACCAACAGAAAAAGGACCTCAGTATTGTTCACCAAAAATGCATCCTGAATTGTTTAAATTTTGATTTTTGTGAATTGTATGATATTTAAAACTAATAAAATGCAAAATGCTAAAATACACGTTATTTTTGTGTTTTTAATGTTTTTATAAGCATGATATATATTTTTTAAAGATACAAACATTATATACGTTTTGTAATTAAACTGTGCTTATAACCACGCTGTCCAAATATATTCTACAAAATTCTGAGACACGTTAATAAAAGAATTATTAGTTTCGTTTTAACACCTTTTCATGCGAGGTAAAATTCAAGAAACAAGTGAAGTTTAGTTATTTCGTCCCATAGGGAAAATCCAATTAAACACTGTACCATTTTACATGAAATACATTGCCCTACAGGCATAGGACATCCTGACAAATGCCATGACAAGTTACTCTCTGTATATGATTCTCCACAAAGCTGGAAGACCAAATTACCTTTATAGAGTATAAAATATAAATCTAGGTACCGGTATTAGCTCATGCAGTGACATTCACAAAAAATTATGTGACGATTCTGAAGGTTCCTGGCTGGCTCTGACAACCTGAACTCTTTCTGATTAAATGCAACTGATAATATAATTATGTATACGTTTTATGCACTCTTAAAATTTATATTTTCCATACAAATCTACGATGATTCGAATTTCAACATGTTGAGATGTTAATCAGACACTTTTTAGTAAATGCAGTTTAATGTAGAAAAATAATAGCTGCATTTTTAAATAATGAATTTCTTTATAATTCTTTAATAAGAATTTAATAGTCAATATTATGGCCGTATCCAGGATTTCATTTTATTTTTTAATGGGGGGTCATTTTATATACCTTTGGTAACCTTTGGTTTGCTTCCGCTCGAATTGTTCATTCTGACGAAGGTCAAGCTTTTCACTACACCTTAGACCTACAGTTTAACGTGGACTCAGAACCACGCCTTACCAGCAGCCCAGCGTCTTAATCACTAGGCTACCCACGGTACCTATTTATCTGCCAGCCAATTTCTTTGTGTGGAAGGATGAACAGCTGGGTTTTGCTGCGCGCCGCCTGCCGTCACCGGGTCTTGATCCCAGGGCCGATGGATTCGGAGTCAGCGACGCTAACCACTATATATATATATATATATATATATATATATATATATATATATATATATATATACAGGGTGGGCCGAAAGTCTGGATCCATAGGAAAATATTTATTTTAATACATAAATTACAACAAATGGTAAATACTTAAAATGAATATCAACTTTAACTCGTAAATGCGTATCCGTGATACTGTACAGTAGTTCGTACTCCAGTATAAATACTCAAATACTTTTTTTATTTCAGCCCAGAAATGGCTTCGAATCTAACAACAGAAGACCGGGTAGAACTTGTGCTCATGTACGCAAGACAGGGCGCTACACACAGAGAAGTTGCTACCGAATTCAATAGAAATCATCCTGATAAGCATCCAGTAACACATGCGACGACTGTTGGCAAGTTGTTTAAACGTTTCAAAGAAACAGGAAGTGTACATGATCGACGGCGTTCTGGTCGTCCAAAAACTGCAACTGATGAAAATACCTCTGCAATGGTATGTGAAACTTTAACGAATAGTCCAGTAAAGTCAACAAGAAGATTATCAAATGAAACACGCATCTCGAGAACGTCAATTCGAAGAATTATTAAAAATCATAAATTCCATCCCTAAGTGTCTCGATGTCAGAGGCCGCCAATTTGAGCATTTGTTATAATTTGTTGTTTATACTGGAGAACGAACCACTGTACAGTATCACGGATACGCATTTACGAGTTAAAGTTGATATTCATTTTAAGTATTTACCATTTGTTGTAATTTATGTATTAAAATAAATATTTTCCTATGGATCCAGACTTTCGGCCCACCCTGTATATATATATATATATATTATCCTAGAAGAGTTCCTTGTTCCATGCACGGTCTGTGTGTATCATATATATATATATATATATATATATATATATATATATATATATATATATATCGGTTATTGACTGACTGCGATGTAAGGGTGTGCGGAGAATCGAAAAACTTGATTCGGGTCGATTCGGCAAAAGAATCGAAACCCGACCCGAATCACTGAATCGAGAATTTCGATTCGGCCTGTTCCTACTTAGTTTAAACTGTCTAGCAAGTATGCCAGGCATATTATATGATTAAATGTGTTATACTTTCATTAAATAAATAGTTACTTTGTTCTTTCTTATATGTTGTGAATTAAATATGTTACACTTTCATTAAAGAATAGTTTATTACCACTCTGGGCCCATTTTCTGTCTATCCTAGTTGGAGAAACTGTCAGTCTTTTTAGAGGTTCAGAAAAAGTTTGAGGGGTTTTATTGATGAAACAAAAAGATTCGAGAATCGAAATTAAGTGGCCGAATTGGATCGAAAATCGAATCGAAATGAAACGTCCCGAATCACACATCTTTACTGCGGTAAAAACCCACTTTGATAATGAACAGAAACACCAGAGAAAAATAAACATTTTTCAAACTGTAATTGGTACCGACGTTTCGAAATACACTCATTCCATCATCAGGGCTAAAAAGATAAAGAAGTAATTAAACTGCAAATAGGCTGCATTACAATGACCAATATAAAATAACTTAAAATTAAAATTACAAAAAGGGGCTACGAAAAATCAAATGTAAAAGCGTTCAAATTACAAAGTTTAAAAAAGTAAAACAGGTGAATAAATAAATACCTTAATTTAAACTTATTAACAGTCGTACCGAGGATTCATCAGAATTGAGATCTGGTTTTAATTTATAAATGAACAGCGATCCCGTGATCTTAAGCTTAAGATCTGAGTTGCTACCAGCAAGTACTGTACACCGAAATTAGACTGGGAAATTATTATGTGAATGGTTGTATATGTAGGAGTTAGGTGGTTTGCTAAGGGGTTGATTTGTTCGAACAGATTTACCGAGGTGTTCGTAAATAAGGAATTTTAAGGATGTTTGGTTTTACCTATAATATGACACCATACAGTGGTCACACTTGCACTGGTAAACTATGGAAGACTTAACAAGTGTACGAACAACATTTTTGTGTTTACCACAAATAAATGGTAATCTGATTTGGACGGGATGAAAATGACTTTGATACACAATTGCAGATAAAATTCTTTGAGCAATTTTAAAAGTTTATTTCTAATATTAAAACGCAAGGTTCCCATATAAGGCAAAAGGAAGTAATGTTATAATGTTATAATGTTTCAGACCAACAAAGACCCTTGGATCCACTCATGGCTCGTCTACCTAACTGTGTTCGTAATTGTGTATTGTGCATGTCCTCCGTGGTGGCGGAGAGGACCTACAATTTTACGTGGGTTCCGAACCGCAAAGCCTTAATTTTACTACCTTAAACTATACCCAATCTATCAACATATGCATCTAATCGATTTTTAAACATGTTTATAGACGTGCTACTAATTACTTCTACCGGCAAACTATTCCACCTATTTACTATTCTATGCGTAAAAAAGTTTTTGGCAACTGCTGTCTCGAACCTTCTACTTGTCAACTTACACCCGTTATTTCTAGTCCTATTAGATTGAGATATTTCGAAAAAGCTATCTCTATCTACGTTATCGAACCCATTCATAATTTTGAAAACCTGGATTAGATCACCCCTTAGCCTCCTAGTCTCGAGTGTAGTCAATTTTAACTCCTTAAACCTATCCTCGTACGACTTCGACCTAAGCGACGGAATCATCTTAGTTGCTCGTCTTTGAACTCTTTCGATTTTGTCTATATCTTTTCGCATATGCAGATTCCAAAATTGGATCGCGTACTCCAAATGGGGTTTAACTAATGATTTATAAAGAGGAACAATAATATCGCGCGATTTGTACTAAAAATTCCGAGATATAAAACCTAGCACTTTGTTCGCTTTATTGACCGCTGCTGTACTTTGCTTCGCTACTTTTAAATCACCAGTGACTATAACTCCTAGATCTTTTTCCTGCTCTACGCTTGCTAACTCCTTCCCTGACATACTATATGCAAAATTACCGTTACGCGAACCTATATGCAAAATTTTGCACTTATCGACGTTAAATCTCATTTGCCATGTGACTGACCAATCACCGATTTTATTCAGATCTTCCTGGATTTTACCTCTATCTTCGTCATTAATCGCCCTACCATTCAACTTCGTGTCATCTGCAAACTTTGAAACTGTACTGACTAGGCCGATATCTAAATCGTTAATATATATTGTATAAGAAAAAGCAAGGGGCCCAATACAGAACCCTGAGGAACGCCGCTCGTTACATTAGCCCAAGACGACTCCGCTCCATAAGTATAAGATGTCTTTGGGGTTGTAACTATATCTCTGGTTATGGTGCCTATTAATCTATTTAGGATTCTGCCTATTGTGGTCTCCACGAATCTGGAGGGGAAATTATTCTTTGTAAGGAGTTGTTTAATGAAATCTAATTCTTCATGTAACTTAAAATAATCTGAGCACATATTAAAAGCTTTGTTATTCAAAATCGAAATTAAATTTCTTTTGAAATTTAAAGGAATAAGGAAAAAAAATTCGTAGTAAGCCAGTGAATGTCGGCTTTCTGTAAACAGAAATTTCAAAAAAAGGAATCGGTTTAATGTCCGAAAAAGACAAAGAATTATTGGGTTCAGTTTCTGAAGTAAATTCAATTTTAGGGAGTTTAGAATTAAGGGAATTAAGAAAAAAGGGACACGGTTTGGTAATTTGAATAAGAGAAATATGTCGTCAATATATCTTCCATAAAAACGGGTTTCAAATTAGAAGAACAGTCGTTCAGCCATATGATTTCGTGATGGGAAAGAAACGCATTGGCTAAGGTGGGACCAAGGGACAGAGTCCAGACCCATCTGAATTCTTTCAGATTGTTTAAAATACTCGTCATTAAATATAAATATAAGGTCTTCTACAGGAAATTTTAGTAGTTCTCTCAGTTGACCTCTATTAAAACCTTGAACTATATCAGTATTACTAAAAAAGTTATCCATAATCAATGGATCAATGGTTTCTGCAGCAGGTACATTGGTAAATAAAAACTTTATATCAGGTAGCCATTGCATATGAGTTGTTGTTTAACGTGGTAATTTCTCTTGCGAAAGAAAAAGAATTTCGTATTGTAAGTCTTATATAAATTACAAGTTATTGGTGATAGTATGAGAACCAAGCATTTTGAGAGATTATAACTAAAAGTTCCTATTGCCAATAAAATTGGTCTAATTGGACAATTAGGTTTATGTATTTTAGAGAGTCCATATATAATACCCGGGCTAGCTCCAGAAACAAATAATTTTGAAAAAAAAATTGTATCTGAGATTACATTAGCAGATTTGTTTCCTAAGATATCTACTAATTTTGTTCTCTTTTTTTAAGATTAAAGCAAAAATGTGAACCATTACTTTGAAAAATCTAGTCACACCATTTAAAATACCTAACATTTTATTGACATAAACATTCCTGTCCAAAAGGACTATATCATTACCTTTATCTAGTCTTGTAATCATTAATGACCTGTCCAAGGACAGATTTCTAAGGCTCTGAAACTCTTTCGTCTCCATATTAGGTCTATTGCAAAACGTCTCCGTATTAGGTTTATTGCAAAAGCCCTGATGATGGAATGAGTGTATTCCGAAACGTCGGTACCAATTAAAGTTTGAAGAATGTTTATTTTTTGTCTGGTGTTCCTGTTCATTATATATATGAACATTATTTTACGAAAGTAACGCGTGAATAATATTTATAATGAAAATAACCATGAAGGAAAAAGAAAGCACAGAATGATGCTCAAACGCTTTCGTCTAATGACATCCTCAGGAACATTGCAATTAATAGCAAGTTCGAGACTATATACAGGTCACAAAAATAAAAAATAAAAAAGAATTGTAGGAGGAACATATAAATTTACATAGAAAAGCTATCAGGGTTTTAGCACTTTACCCTTCTTGTCTAAATCCGTTCTGAACGAATTCAAAACAAGAGAATCAAGCGAAAAATGACCCTGGCTAATGTTGAAATTGTAAGTTGAATAATGGCAGACTCAAGACTATTTCTATTAACAATGTTGCTTAAGTGAAACAAAACTGAAGCATTATTCTAATGAATACAATGGGATAACTCTGACAAATAGACAAAAAGGGCACTGGACGACTGTCCCGTTCTAACAGAATATTGATGCTGTTTCACACGCGTGTTCAAATCCTTTCCCGTCTGTCCACTGTAAAAAGAATCACATTGTTTACAACCAATTTTATAGATAATGCCTGAATTATTGGTAGGACTATTTTTTACTATGATATTTTTCACAATATTGTTATATGAAAATACTACATTAATGTTCAAAAGTTTAAGTACATTAGCAAGCTTAAAAAGCCTGGGAAAGATGGAAGTACTAAAATATTCTTCGACAAGGTGCGAGGGTTATTATTCACAAGATAGAAAGTTCGTTTTGCCTTGTTACGACAAGATTCCAAAAAAGCAGTTGGGTATAACAAATCACTTCCAATACTGTTGATTTTTTCTAACCCGGCATCCATGTATTTCGGACTGGCGATCCTAAGAGGCGCGGAGAAACATTGAAGAAAATATGGCTTTCTTGATGGGGGTGTCATGTCCGGAGTAAAAGTGTGCGTAGGACAAATTGTTTGTTTTTTCCGATAAATACTAAACTTAAAATCTGGGCTTTCCCTATGTACACGCACATCGAAAAACGGGATTGAGTTGTTTTGTTCCACTTCCAAAGTAAACTTCATGGAGGGGACTTGATTATTTAACTGAAGGAGGAAGTCATCCAGGTCACACTTCATGGGCCAGATACACAAAATATCGTCGATGTACAGCAACCATAGGATGCTAGCCCCCCAAGGATTCTCGGAATGTAAGTTATTTCGAAAAACTCCATATAAATATTGGAGAGGAGGGGTGACAAGGGATTACCCATGACCATCCCAAAAAGTTTGCTTTGGAAGTGGAACAAAACATCCTGAGGATGTCATTAGACGAAAGCGTTTGAATACCATTGTCTGTTTTCTTTTTCCTTCGTGGTTATTTTCATCATATATATCCAGAGGGGTCGACCGCAGGTCGATCCTGAACCGTCGTTTATAAGTAATATTCGTACAGAGAAATATTTCAGTTATATTCGTCCTTATCTTAATTTTGTATCATGCATAGGAATCAACATAATCATGTTCCTTCTGTACCACATCGACTGTAGGAAGTCATAGACAACAACCGTCGCTGGACAAGATATTAAATTTGTTGTGTTCATGTATAAAATATCTCTCAAATACAATGGTAATTATGAATGTGTAACACCTTTGCAAAATTGGCAAATATCATCGTTTAAATGGCTCTATGTTTATTGATATGAATCACTGTAATAGTTTTATTTTCTGTAATTCTCTCCTTTGAGGTGAGAGACCGCCAACAGTCACAGCTGCAGTTGTTCAATGGTGCAATGATATTTCTCTCAGTGACTCTTTATTACTATATCAGTGTTGCTGATCTAGAAATAGTATTTGCTCCGGATATAACAATGCCATACCAGTAGTATCCATTCAGCTGTCGTCCATTTGCCAATTGGAAGATATTCTAAGCAGTGACGTATGAAACCTACAGATACCCATCAATCTGGTAATGTTATAATGTTATTAAAATTTAATATGCATCAAAACATTGTTTTTTCATTCATAAACCGCCTATATATATATATATATATATATATATATATGCATTTACATAGGCTCTTTTCACAAAATCCGGACTGTTCTTTATATCTAGAAAATTACATTTTTATTATGTGGTTTTGCGTGCTAAGTTCAAAAAAGTTATTCTTTTTTTGGAGAAATGAAAAATAAAAAGTTACAGCCATTTTTATTTATAATATTAGGTCGATATATGTAAATAATGGTAATAAAAATTGCTGTAACTTTTTATTTTTCATTTCTCCAAAAAAAGAATAACGTTTTAGTGATGCACCGATACCTCAATTTTGCCGATACCGATTAATCGGCCGATACCAATTTGCCGATACAGATTAATCGGCATCAATTTAGAAAAATTATAAGTATAACCCAATGTAATGTATATTAATTAATATTATATTATTTATTATTTATTTTTATTTACTATAATAAAAACTTATTACTTAATTAGCGATGTGAGCTTGTTTTTTGTTTTTTTAATAAAAGATTTTTATTGATACTCCAAAATATTATTCACTGAGAATATTCGAGAATTTTCTTTTTTCTTAGTTTTAAGAGAGTTTTAGATTGTTTTACAGCTTTTTATAGAATTCTAGAATATTTCAGAACCTTATGGAACTTTCTAGAATGTCTTAGAATATTCTAGACCAGTGGTCGGCGAACAGGGGTAAATTACCCCAAATGGGGTACATTTAAAGATTTTGGGGGTAATGCGTGCGGTATGAGAGATACCATATGCAACAATTTTAAGAGCAATTGGCTTGTTTTTGTTTACTTTGAAGTCTGGGGGTAATTTCATTTTACTCAAATAGATTTATGGGTAATACCCAAAAAAGTTCCCCGACCCATGTTCTAGACGATTCCAGAACATTCTGGAATACTCCGGACTTGGGAGAAAATAGTACCAGTGGTGGGCACCGTTAACCGAAAAGTTAACTTCGTTAACCGCTAATCCGTTAACCAAAAAGTTAACTTCGTTAACCATTAATCCGTTAATTCGTTAAACATGTAACGGAAGTTACCGATAAACCGTTAACGTTAACTTTATTATAAAAAAAATGAAAAACACAATATATATAATTTAATTTTCCCTCTTCTTCTCGTTCTCCATTTTGTCCATGAGATGCATGTTGCCCTTCATGAAAATTAGCATATCAAAGTTTTCATCAGACAGGGATGATTTCTTGGCCCTCAGGATGTCCTTGCCCATAGAGAACAAAGTGACATGAGAATTGAAATCTTACCTGATCAGTTTTATGGTTCTTGAAATGTATCAAGGAGACTACTAATAAGGTACTCACAGACATATTATAAATATACATGACTTACTTGACAACGATTATTTTTAAATATTCACTAGCACAAACATGTTGCGCAAGAGACAGACTGCAAATGAAACGAATGTAGTTATTTGTTGTAATTGTTACATATATATATTGAAAGTGCCTTAAAATGCTCGTGATATTTCTTGAAAGAAGTTGAAACATTCAACTCAAATGGCAAATCTTTCCGCCTGATTTTACAGTCGACCATGTTTTGCTCAAACCAATGCCATAAATAACTACCATATTTGGTAAGACACAAATTGTGGCGACGGAAACAAATATATCGCCTGATTTTGCACTGCGGAAATGGAAATTCGTTCATCACTATTAACAGTGGCGGATTAATTGCGCACCTGCTCAGCACTGAAAATAATAGAAACTTTTAAACGTTTATTTATGAATTTTTTGGGTTAACGGACTTGAGTTAACGGAAGTTAAATGTAACGGAAGTTAATTAGTCCGATAATGATTTTCAAAGTTAACTTAAAAGTTAAATCGTTAACGAAAAAGTTAACTTCGTTAATTAACGATTAACGGATTAACGGTTTGTGCCCAGCTTTGAATAGTACCTATATAAAGGATGGCAAATTATTTCCTTGGTTAGTTGTGGTTGTGTATAGCAAAAGCAAGTATCTACGTGTGATTGTGATATTGTCTGTTGAGCCTTTTATGGTAAGCCAGGTAGTTCTTTTTGAAGGTTTTTTTTTTGCCATTTTGGATAATAATTTGAATAACAAATTGAAAGTGTTATTAAACTGGTTTTCTTAAGCTTAGCATTATTTATAACTGCTTGATCAGCTTGAATCATTCAAAATTATTTCAAATTTGTTTTTAAATTTATACATTTAAGATTGAATATTAGTATTGTTTTTTTAATATTATTTGGTTATTTACAACAAAAATATAGTTGGTTATTTACAACAAAAATATAGTACCCTATTTTATAACATTATAGCAAATAGAGCAAATGCTGGATTTAAAAAAAGAGACACAAAAGGTTAAAGTTTTGTGATTTAGTGGTAAAAATTAGAAACAATTTTAATTATAGTTTTAAGAATGTCGCATCAGCAAAAAAATCATTTCCCATTTGGTGACCCAATTCGCCCCAGTCGACGCTACCTATGACAAGCTTGCCGATACCGATTAATCGGCCGATATTAAGAAAATAATCAGCATGCCAGGCGCAGATACCGATTAATCGGTGCACCCCTAGTTTTTGAACGCAGCACGCAAAACCATATAATAATAATGTAACTTTCTAGTTATAAAGAACGGTCCGGATTTTGGAAAAGATCCTTTATATATACGAGTATATATAAATATCAGGTTTTTGCTCTGTCTTTATTATAACACAAAATAATATCTAAATTTATGTTCAATATTAAACGTAAATAAATAAATAAATAAATAAATAAATCAATTTGGAATTTGCTCAGGGCGCAATAATGCCTACCAACGGCTCTGTTTTTATATATTGAAACTTCAGTTCGTTCAGGCTTGCTAATACCATGGACACTGTCATCACAACTGAAGTTTTTTTTAGTTTTTATAAGACCATTTTTTATTCACTTCATTGACATCCCCCTTGTTAATATATATCCCCTTCTTGAATTTATATTTAATTATACATTTATGTTTCCTTAGTAATATGTAAACCAGAGTGATGAATCGAAATAATTATGTTCTAAAGACATTTGGCAATGAGTCAACCAACCAATCAGCGCTCACTCACTGAACATTCATTCATAAAATGTTACAACCGTTTGTAGTACACACAACAAATATATGCCAGGTGTCGCTATCTGATCTCAAGAGTGTCCTAAGAATAATGACCGCGACTGTATAAAAGATGAGGACGAATATAGCTGAAATATTTTTCTGTACGAAGACTTATGAATGCCAGTGTGTGTGTATATATATATATATAATTTTCGAAAGTTATTGCAATTTTAAATTAATAATTACATGAGATATTACTTGTATACTTCTTTAAGGGGAGGGGGTATTTTTGCGGGTGTTTGCCCTTGGCCCCTCCTTCCAACCAAAAAAATTATTTGAAAATAAAATAGATGTGAAATATTTGTACTTTTTTCAAATAAAGTTCTTTGTTACGTTTTATGAACAAATATTTTGATTTTGATTTCCCAAAATAATTTAGAGTTTAAAAATATTGGCTAAAATCGACATTGATGGATGTAAATAATGGCTTCCTTTCGATGGTAATAAGATTATACTGTAGGGAGTTCAATCCATCTTCTTTGAAGAGTTCAATGTTTTCCTCGAGATCTTCGTACCTGAGGATGAGGAGAGCTTTTTAAATAAAAGAAGGGCTTCCCAATAAAGTTGTTGATGAGCTGACTCGTAACGTACTTATTTCTAATTTCAAACTCGTAGATTTCGAAGTAAACACGTTTTCACTTAAATTTATTAAGGTGTTTTGATAAACCAGTGACAATCTAGACATTAGTTACAAGAAATTGAAGAAAGGTTCCTAATGTCAAGAATATATTTTAAATTCAGTTTATCAGTTAATCGATATAGTGATTTATCAGAATATGATATATTCCTGTCAACTTTTCAAATGTTCCGCGCGATGATTCCTCATTTCATGTATTAAAAAAAAAATATATATATATATATACAGGGTGTCCCATAAGTCCGGCATCATAGGAGAAATTCATATTTTTCTATTTCTACAAACCATAATTCATATTTTTCTCTTTCTACAGGCCATAATGTCTGTGAGCAAGGAAGAACGAATCCAGATAATTCTACTCGTAGGAAATCGGAGTCAAAGAGAGGCCGCTGCTGAATTTAACAGACTGCATCCAGACCGCGAGCCAATAACACAGAGTTGTGTCTGGATGCAGTCTGTTAAATTCAGCAACGGCCTCTCTTTGATTCCAATTTCCTATGAGTAGAATTATCTGGATTCGTTCTTCCTTGCTCACAGACATTATGGCTTGTAGAAAGAGAAAAATATGAATTATGGTTTGTAGAAATAGAAAAATATGAATTTCTCCTATGATGCCGGACTTATGGGACACCCTGTATATATATATATATATATATATATATATATATAATATCAGATTTTGTTGGGGATGCGAATGAAGTCAAGAAAATATATTTTATCACGAGGTCTTCTCTATACTGTGTCTTAAGCAAACGGGACATTTACATAGTTTGTTTATTGAGGCCAACATGATCAGGTATCCATTAAACAATGGGGTCTCAAACAATAATAATAACTACATTTGAATAGAGAAACGTAAAAAAACAACAACTACATTTCTTCGCGTGTCTGAGAACGAAAATGTGAGGACTCGGAATCAAAATTAGCACCAAATTAATAAGTAACAAAATTAAGAACTTTAGTAAGTATATATTAACCTGTGAGGATTCATTTCAGAGCGTTCGTGAGGGAGCATCGTGTACCTCGCTATCTCCTTCGGGTATCTCCAGACGTGAAGCTTTCTGAGGGCAATTCTCCTCCTCATATCATCATCCTCGCCTCCCCAACCCCAGTATTTGTTGCTCCAGCCGTTCACCATCCGGAAGTGCCTCTCCGTCATGGAACACGCGCCTCCGAAGTACATAGAATATCTGACGCGGTAAAGCGGTCTGCGTCCCGCGCACATCATTCATGAGGTAACATTTTAGAATATATACGAGTATATATGTTGTATACAGACCGTGTAGGGTCTGTATGTAACATAAAAGTTTCTCAGGGGACCATTCTGAGTTGTATCATATACAGG
The DNA here is from genome assembly GCA_023014485.1 of Bathynomus jamesi. Classification (NCBI taxonomy): domain Eukaryota; kingdom Metazoa; phylum Arthropoda; class Malacostraca; order Isopoda; family Cirolanidae; genus Bathynomus; species Bathynomus jamesi. The sequence goes on along the minus strand of JAJOZX010000747.1, from coordinate 536,987 downwards.
GTGTTATCAAATTATGTTTCATAAATTATTATACATATTCAGGACGTCAAAGTGAACAAAAATGTTCCGATAAACATAAATCCGCAATCGCTTCGTTTCCGAGATACAGTGCTTTTTTGCCGAGGACGATCCAATTAACACCCTGTTATATATATATATATATATATATATATATATATATATATATATATATATATATATATATATATATATATGTGTGTGTGTGTATATACACACACACACACACACACTCGTATATACATACATACATACATATACTGTGTATATATATATATATACACATACACACAACTTCGTTACTTTGGTTTTGATTCCGCCCGAATTGTTCATTCTGACGAAGCTTTTCACTCCACCTTAAACCTACAGTTTAACGTGGAATCAGAACCACGCCCCACCAACAGCCCAGCGTCTTAACCACTGGCTACCCAGTACCCATTTATCTACAACCAATTTCTTTATTGTGTGGAAGGAAGAACAGCTGGGTTTTGCTGCGCGCCGCCCTGTCGTCACCAGGTCTCGATCCCGGGGCCAATGGATTCGGAGTCAGCGTGTTACTTTCACATGTTACTTTCACGAAAGTAACACGCGAATAATATTTATGGTGAAAATAACCACGAAGGAAAATTAAAATTAATTACTGCTCAAGCGCTTTCGTCATTAGACGAAAGCGTTTGAGCACTATTTCATGTTTTAATTTTCTTTCATGATTATTTTCACACACACACACACACACACACACACACACACACACACACACAACACACATATATATATATATATATATATATATATATATATATATATATATATATATATATATAACTAAATGAAACAAAATCGGAAATTTAAATCGGATGAGTAGAGCAGTCTCTTTACAAATTAAGTTTGAAGAATAAGTGTTAAAAGTTAACAAGGAGGGTAATTAGAGACTTATCTGACCATTAAAGAAGCTTACGGTGAACAAACCAAATTGAATAAAATATTAACGCAGCAAGCATTCAATGCGTCTTCCATTATTATCAATGACCAATTGTAGCCTTGTGCGCCACTGGCGAGATACTGTAGAAATGGTATCTTGATCGAGCTCATTCCGTGCTGTTAAAATGTACCCTCGAAGTTGATTGATATCTTGAATATTTTGTCCATAAACTTTGTCAACTTTGTCCCCACATGAAATGGTCAAATGGATTTAAATTTGGACTATTTGATGGCCAATCTTCTGGCGTGATGAAATCGGAACATTGTTCTTGCAAGTATGCAATGGTGTGCTGAGATTGATAAAATGGAGCGGCGACTTGCTGAAAAATATAATTTTAACCATAACTTTCAATTTCAGGCAACATCTTACTCAAGATATCATCACAGCAGTGGCGTGCATTTAGGGCATGCAGGTCATGCACTGCATGACCATTGATTTTTCGTAAATACAAAAATAAATTTTAAAAAGTAATTTATCTAACAACATTTAAAAGCAGTAAAAAATTACTTAAAAATTGAATTAATTTGTTTGAGAGAACTAAAGGAAAATATTTTTTTCTTAAGCCATAATAAAACATCGTTTTTCTTGCATCCCAGATGCAACAAACGAATTGCATTAGTGCGGCCATTGAAAAATCCTCCTCAAATTCTTTTTCGTTAAATATCGTCGACTCACATGCAATTCCGAAAATGCATCCCGCATTTAGTGCTACCCGTGCCAGTGTTCGGTGAGGATGTGCGCGTTCTGTGTTTTAACTTTTATTGCCACTTAATTTATTCATTTCTTAAATATCTTTCAAAATATCAGCCCTAATGGGTGAAATGTGTGTTATAGAAGAACTTTTGAAGAATGGTTTTTCAAAAAGAGACTTTGAAGCGAGACAATTAATTATAAATCATGGAAGGCCTATGCCGAAATTACCTAATTTACGGAGTTCCAACAAGAAATGTGTGAGGCATTTTCAAACTAATTTATACGAAAGAAAAAACTGGTTAACAGGATGTGCTGAGTTAAATAAGTTATTTTGCTGGCCATGCTTGTTATTTAATTTAGAAAAAACTGTTTGGAATGAGAAGGGATACGATGATTTAAATAATCTGCATATGGCTATGCTAAAACATGAACGTTCTCAAAGACACATAAAATCTCTGATCGATCTTAAAACATTCGCAAATGTTCGCATAGACTTACAATTAGATATTCATAAAAGACAAAGCATACAGCAGCATAATGAAAAGGTTAAACAAAACAGAGCTATTATGCGAAGATTGATTGATGCAGTTATTTTTTTAGGTCGACAAGAGTTATCATTTCGTGGTCATTTTGAATCTGATGCATCCAATAATCGCGGGAATTATAAAGAACTTTTATATTTATTCAGTAAGTATGATGAAAAATTGGCAAACCATCTAGATACAGCTTCTATTTTCTCGGGTCTCTCAAACAGAATACAAAATGACTTGATCGATGCGGTTCAAAAGGCAATGTTGAATGAAATAGAAAATGAACTTAATCAGGCAAAATTTGTTGCTATTCTTCTAGATGAAACGTCCGATGTATCAAACTATTCACAACTTTCAACTGTTTTGCGATATGTTACAAAAGATTGTGTTGCTAAAGAACGATTTATCGGGTTTAACGATGTGAGTGCAGACCGTTCAGCAAATGCTTTATCTGAACACGTATTTAAATGCATTGAAACTTGGAAGTGTGAAAATAAATTAGTTGCACAAACCTACGATGGTGCTGCTACAATGGCAGGACAATTAAATGGGTTGCAGTCAAAGGTAAGGCAGAAATATGAATCTGCAATCTTTATTCATTGTTGTGCCCATGTGCTAAATTTAGTTCTTTCACAAGCATGCTCTGCTATGAAAGAATGCAAAATATTTTTTTCTACAATAAATGGACTGGGTACGTTTTTTACTAAATCACCCAAAAGAACCAATGCGTTGGATAATATTGTTAAAAAAAGATTTCCCAAAGCTGCAGCAACTAGGTGGAATTACTCCTCGCGTCTAGTTAATACCGCAAAAGAAATCTAGATTTCTTAAACAGCCTTTTTGAAAACATCATTGAGAATCCTGAATCATGGGATGAAGTCACTATAAATTCTGCAATTGGATTCCGACACAATTTAAAAGATCCTGATTTCCTGTTTTTATTAGAAGTATTTAGTGATATATTTTCCTTCACTGATGTTTTTTTAACATCCTTCAGACCAAAAATCTTGACATTGTGTATTGCAAAGAGCATATAGATAAAACTAGAACAATGCTCGAAAATAAACTGGACGACTTTTTCATGTTTTATGAAACTTTGGAGGAAAAATATGGCATAGATGCAGCAAACCAAATAAGAGATGCAGGAATAAATCTGACCAATCTGTTGACCCACAACAGCATTACAGAATCCTCTATAACAAAATTATTGGCACAATAGCTGACCAATTAAAAGTAAGATATTCATCATTAGAAGAGCTTAAATTCCTGGAGCTTCTCAATTTTAGCAAAGCTGAAGAATATTGCAAAAAATTTCCAGTGGATGCTTTAAATTCGTTAAAGGCCACTTATGGTGATTTTTTTGATATAATTCGTCTTCAGAGTGAACTATGTGTTTTGTATTCAATGGAGGACTTTATAAAGCAAAGTGTATGCAATTTAATGCATTATATTTATACCAAGGACCTTATTGATGCTATGCCAGAACTCTTCAAGCTTTGCAATTTGGTTTTGACAATTCCTTCTACGACTGCCTCTGTAGAGCGATCCTTTTCTGCATTGAAGAGAATTAAAACTTACCAAAGAAATACAACAGGAGAGCAAAGGATTTCAGGGTTAGCCCTTATGTCTATTGAAAAAGATTTGCTCCAACATTTAATTAAATCAGAAGATTTCTATGAAAAGATAATAAACATATTTGTCCTGAAGGATCGAAGAATTGAATTAATTTATAAATGAGGTAAGTAAATAATAATTCTTATTTTTTATAGGTCTTTTTTTTAGATGTACTTATCAGTGATCCCATTACTATGTTACGAAACTAAATGGTTCCTCTTATTGAATTAATTTAAGAAATAATTCAGTAGAATGCATGAGTAACCATGGGCGTTCGCAAGGGGGGGCGGCAAGAGGGGGCAGTTGCCCCCCCCTGGAAATTTATGTTCGCCCACGCAACGGCTTCTATAATTCTATTGCAGCTTAGTCAGTGTTTAGTTTCCAATTTAATGGCTGAAATAGTTAAAATTCGTTTGGCTTCTGGGTCCCCGACCCCGCGGGGGAAGCTTACAACGCTCCCCCAGACCCCCTAGCTGCATGCTCATGCACTTCATCGAAACATGCTCTTGATAACCCATCGTCTGTGATTGATGCAAATGCATCACAGAGATATTTTGACACCATTCTTTTCCATGAAAATGTATCATTAGTTAAAATTCGTTTGGCTTATGGGTAGGCTGACCATATTTCCTTGAGACAAAAACGGGACATTGGGATGGCAAAAAATGGACGGGGTTATGTAATATTCTGTATTCATGAAAAAGTAAGTACATAAACCGGGACAAAATTGACATTTTTATTAAAACGACGGGACGGCCAGGAAATATAAAACAAACGGTACTGTCCCGTTCAAAACGGTACGTATGGTCAGCCTACTTATGGGGCTCTGGCCCGGACCCCGCTGGGGGAGCTTACAGCGCTCCCCCAGACCCCCTAGCTGCATGCTCAGTGCGAGCGAAGCGAGCACTTTGTGTTATCATTTTTGTAGCTGAGCCCCCTCTTGGAAAAATTCCTGCGGACGCCCCTGTGAGTAACTATTGCATGCCCAACCTCGAAGGTCACCGCACGCCACTGCATCACAGTAATGTTTTCATTCAATATCCATACCTTTATCGATGAAAACAATGGATGTTTTTCCTAAACGAGATACACCAAGAGAAACCATCACAAACTGGCTGAAGTGATGTTTCTTTCGAAGGAGACTACAATTTTTTCTACTTTCGTATTGTCAACTTTATTTTTTTAACAACTATTGTTCAAGTTGAATTTGTAAAAAGACTACTCATCCGATTTAAATAGACTACCTCTTATTTTAAGGACAATATAAAAGGTTTAATATGATTTCTGTTTTATTTAGTTACCGTTGAAAATGTGGTTTTTGTTGGCCCGGTGGAAAAGGTGGGCACTTTTTTGGGACACACACACACACACACACACAACACACACAGTATATATAAAAGTGGTCATGAATAACATGCAAAAAAGTTATTTACCGAATCTTTCAGGTCTCACCTTACCATATGATGACACTTGACTAAAAACTACTCTAAAATTTCATCCCAATCTAATAATATTAAGGGATTGCACAAGTCCCATTTATGTCATTCATTAATGATTAACGTATGACTCGACTACATTATGCGTGATAATTAGCAGGGTTGTAATTTTAATATATATATATACACCTTGTAACCAGTGGCGGACCTACATTTTTGGGACCCTGAAGCTTGAACTGTTATGGGGGCCCCTTCGCAACCAGCAACAATAGGGCAACATCCAACAAGGTTCAAAGGGCCTTGCTGCCCTTGCAAGGACCTCGAGGCCCAAATGGCGGAGAACGGGGTGGTGGGGTGGTGTCCTTGAAAATGGGCCATACAGTGAGCCCCTTCCCACCAGCAACGAGGTCTGGGTAACCACTGTTATCTTCTTCAATGGGGTTGTTCTATGGCAATTCTATGAGAATTCAGATGTCTTTTTATGGTTCCGATTGGCTCTAGCCTAAGGGCTGAGCTATAGAACTATTAAGCCCTGCACCAACGAAGGATTCGAGGATCCAGCTGCCAAAATGTAGACTATGAATAGATTCTGGCGAGCTCAGCGAGCCCATACAGCTGGGGGTTCGGGCGCTGCAAGCCCCCGAGAAAATTTTGAAATTTGACCAATTACAGGGGCATTTTGAGGCCATATGAAATGGGTATTAGAGCATATTCTAAGGTCAATATTAAGTACTTCAACCCATTGGCTTATGATTCTATCATTAAAATAGCCTTATTTTAATAACAAACACTTAAAAAAACTCCATCGATTTTGTTGAAAAATTCACTCATTAAAAAAAAAGTTGCTTCAGGGCCCCTCCTGGATTAGGGGCCCTGAAGCTTAAGCTTCATTAGTTTCATAGTAGATCCGCCACTGCTTGTAACCTCGTAGTAGTTCCGTTCGTCGGTCTTTCTTCATACGAAGGTCAAGCTGGTGGCTCCACCTCTAGGTCTGGCCTGGTGGTGGAGCAAGTTGCTCTCTTGCGATCTCCGTCGCGTATAGCCAGGCACACAATGCTCATCCGGTACCGTTCTGAGCCAGGCGTTTAGTCTTATTTTGAAGAGTTCCACTTTGACTCCCGTGATGTTGCTGATCTCCTTCGGAAGCTGGTTGAATGGTCTTGAACCCCTGACAACCAAACTATTTCACTCCAGAGTTGAGAGGTGTTCCTTGTCTGGTCTTTAGTTTTGAAACACTACACATTCTACCTTTCCTATTTTCCATTGTTGTCTGGGTAGCTACTGGGTTCTATAATTTCCACGTGTAAATTGTGGTGTATCTCTTTTTTCTTCTTTCCAGTAAATATACTCGTAGATTTAATTTACGAAGTCTTTTCCAGCAGTTGAGTTCTTTGGTGCCATCGATCTTGGCTGTGAAATTTCTTTGAATTTCTTCTAGTTTATTGATTTCTTCTCTTTTTTTATGGCGACGTCATGACTGAGCAGTATTCAAGTTTTGGTACGATCAGCGTTTCCAGCAGGGAAATCATTACTTTCTTGTCGCTTCTTTTGAAGGTTCTCAGTAGTTGTTCCGTAACTCTTTTTCCTTTGTTTATCGCTATCTGAGTCTATATTTCAAATTTAGCATCGTCGGTCATTACGAGTACAACCCCTAAATCTATTGCTCTGTTGTTTCTCAGGATTTCCTGTCTCTCCGGGGCATAATATGCTCTCTGTTTTAGTTCCTCATTTCTTCCATGTCTCAAAAGCTAAAATTTCTCGGTGTTAAATTTCATGTTACTGTCTTCTGACCATCTGTATATTCTATTTGTGTCCCTCTGTAGGGGTTCCACCTCTTCTGCATCATTTCTAATTTTTTCTGCCGATTTTTGTATCATCAGCAAAGGATGTTAATATATATATATATATATATATAGTCATCGTAAGGATTGCCAAGGAAATTGTGAAAACTGCGAACATTGTATTGATAAAAAAGAAAGAAATATAGAGGGTTTCACCTTACTAAGAGCGGATAGAACAACTGAGAGCGGATAGAACAGCGAAACGTAAAGGTGGCTGTGCTATATATGTACATGAAGGTCATATGACAGAGACGGTAATAAGTAAATCAAACAGCTTTGTGGAATTCCTAGCAGTGAAAACAGAAAAACTAAACGTGATACTGATAGTCATCTATAGACCTCCAAACACTCCAACCGAAAAATTCTCGGAGGCCATTAATGATATTAGAAACCTAATAAAGGCCATAAACCCTCCATCCCCCAATATAATGATCTGCGGAGACTTTAACGTCCCATTTATAAAATACAAAAAGGTGGATAGGAAAATATATATATATATATATTATATATATATATATATACCAGAACAAAGGGGGCACAAGAGAAGACCAGGAGCAAGCAAAAATGTTGATCGTCTCACAAATGAGTTTATGTTGCCACAGGAGATAACAGAAAGTACCAGAAAAAATAATTGCCTAGATCTGGTATTCATGAATAACAGGAACTTGATTGCTGATATAAAAATGACCCCAACCATTATCTCAGACCACAACTTAATCGAGATAACAACAAATATGGCGACAACATTAAAAGACAATACACATATTGAGAAAAGAAGCCAATTTGGAGCCTTTAACTTAAACTCCAAGACTATAAATTGGAAAGCAATCAGATCGCACATGGGCCAAATAGAGTGAAGAACAGTTTTAGAGAATAAAACAACTGAAGAAATGCTACAACCTAGGAAGAAAAGACGCTGAGAATTTTGGAAAAATATGCTCCGAAATCACAGCCAAAGGAAAGAGGAGCTGGCTAGAGAGGCAAAAGAGAAGAATATTCCGCAAAAGAAAGAGAGTGGAAGCGAAGTTAGCCAACTGCGGAGAAAATGCCAGGAAAGTAATACAAGAAAAACTGGAGAGTATCAATAGGGAAATACAAACCCTGATTAAGGGCCATACAGAGAGGGAAGAGGAAAAGGCGGTAGAAGCAATAAAGGAAAATCCAAAATACTTCTATAGTTATGTGAAAAGGAAAACAAAAACGCGCGCTACCATCGGGCCCTTAAGAAAAGGAAATAATGAACTAACAGACGATCTAAAAGAAATATCTGAAACGTTGAGAGCCCAGTATGAATCAGTTTTCAGTACCCCAAAAAGTGACAAAGTGGTACCTGACATAAATGCATTCTTTGAAGAGAAATTGCAAAAAGAGTGTATAACAGACTTTGATTTTACTCCAGAAGATGTAGCGAGAGCTATAGGACAAATGAAACCACATTCAGCTGCAGGTTCGGACAAATGGAACGTATTATTGATTAAAAACTGTAAAAATTAAATGGCTGCACCTTGCCCTAGACACTAAGGAAATACCGAGCATCTTGAAAAGAGCAAACATTGTTCGTATATATAAAGGAGGGAAAAGATCTCAATCAAAGAACTATAGATCAGTATCATTGACGTCCCACCTCACCAAAGATATTTGAAAGAAGAGTTAGAGAGAAAATCTATGATTTCTTGGAGACACTGGAAAGATTCAACGAAAATCAGCATGGATTCCGATCAGGTAGATCATGCCTATCACAACTAATAGAGTACTATAACAATATCCTAGATGCACTGGAAGGCAATGACAACTACGATGTCATATACACAGATTTTGCTAAAGCTTTCAACAAATGTGATCATGGTATAATAGCACATAAAATGAAATATATGGGAATAACAGGCAAAATGGGAAAATGGATCTACAACTTCCTCAGAGAATGTCTACAGGTCGTCAAAATTCAAGGTATATCATCATCAGAATCGGAAGTACGCAGCTAGGTACCACAAGGTATAGTACTGGCCCCACTCCTGTTCATTATCATGCTAACAGACATAGACAGTGGAGTAAACAGCAACAGTATAGTAACATCCTTTGCAGACGATACAAAGATCAGCAGGAAAATCAGCGATGTAAATGAAGTGGAGGCCTTGCAGAGGGACACGAACAAAATATACAAATGGTCAGAAGAAAAACAACATGACATTTAACACGGAGAAATTTTAGCTCTTGAGGTATGGTAGAAATGAGAAACTTAAACACTGCATATTATGCTTCAGATAGATGGGAAATTCAGAGAAGTACGAAAGCGATCGATCTGGGGGTAATAATAGCCGATGATGCGAAATTCGAAACACAAAATCAGATAGCAATAAATAAATAAAAAAGAGTCGCGGAACAGGTACTAAGAACGCTCAAAAGAGTGGACAGGACAGTAATGACCCCCTGCTAAAAACACTGATTATACAAAAACTTTAATACTGCTCAGTCTTGACTTCCCTATATAAAAAGGAAGAAACTAATAGACTAGAAGAAACTCAGAGACATTTCACAGCAAAGATTGATATCTGCATACAGCTCAACTACTGGGAAAGACTACGTAAACTAAATATGTACTCCTTGGAAAGAAGAAGAGAGAGGTACACCATAATCTACATATGGAAAATGATCGAAAAACTGGTACCAAACCTAAAACTAAACCCAATTACCATTCAGACAACACTGGAAAATAGGAAAGGTAGGATGTGTAGTGTTCCCAAATTAAAGGCCCGACAAGGGACTTCTTCACCACTGAAGGAAAATAGCTTGGTTGTCAGGGGGCCAAGACTTTTTAACCAGCTTCCAAAGGACCTCAGAAACGTTACAGGGGTCAAAGTTGAAGTCTTCAAGAGAAGATTAGATGCCTGGCTCAGGACGGTACCAGATGAGCCGGGTGTACCTGGCTATGTACGGTGGAGAGCGCAAAAAAGCAACTCGCTCCTCCTCCAGGCCAGGCCTAAAGGCGTGGCCACCAGCTTGACCTTCGTGTGAAGAGAGACCAACACACGAAACATGAACGAGGTGTGTGTATATATATATATATATATATATATATATATATAATATATATAGGGCCAGTTAGACTATACATATTTCTCGTTAGTTTTTGGTATTTTGTCGACTCAACTTTTAAAAAGTTTCAACTAGATCTGATTATTGTAAATCTGGTAATTTGCATAATTGCACAACTGCATGCCAGGTGAGTCATCTTTCATGTAAAGACTCGCTTTGTAATTTTTCTATTTTTGCTGCGGTTGATCAGAAATCAGTGAAGTGAAAAGCATTTACAGCGTATTAGCACTGATTTGTGTTCCTTCAGAAGTTTATTTTATTCATTAATAATTGAAATCAATAATAACTGGTTATTATTAAACTTAGTTACGCTCATATTTGTTTGAATTGTCGGCAAACAAAACTAACAAGATTCAGCTAAACAGTGAGATAGCAAGTATAAGACGATATAAGGACATACAGCAGAGACCATCAGCGGAAGAAAATTTCCATCCCGTTAGCAAGTCCTACCTTTGTTTTTCCACAAGTCACAACCATTATAACCTCAAATAAAAAACATCAAGGAAAGTGCAGCCTTAGCGATCAAGGAGACCATAACATTTTGGGCTGAAGCTCGTATTCCCTACAGGTAAGAGTACCAAGCGATCGCAAAATTGGAAAATCTCTCCAAATCATGGCAATTGCTCAAGAAGGCCAGAACGCAACGATCATCCTGTTTGACACTGCTCACGCAGATGCGATGTTGATGATTAAAATCGCTGAGGACGAGACGTTTTTATTGGTTCAGAGCAAAAAAGGACGACGTGGCTATATGGGTCCCGAGGACAAGAATCAAACTCCCAGCCAAGTTTCACAATTGGGCGACCAAACTTTCTAACTTGAGACAAGACAACTAAAACTGCGTCCTAAATTAGCAGCCAAATCAGAACCGGACTAGGACCCCAACTCAAATTACGCTCAACCTGTCTTATCTCAACTTAGCCTACGATTTGCACAATCAAAACTTCGCCGAATGATGATCACTGATTCCTAGGTTATAAATCCGGTTCGAAAGATCTTGTTATTTTTTTTCCTAAAGGGTTCGGAATCCCAGCTTAGATTGGCTAAGCTCTGAAGAAGCAACTTTAACCTATAGCCTAAGTTAAGCTAAAATAAAGGTTAGGGGAATCCTGCGGTCCTACTCAATCTTACGTTCGGTTAGTCAACTGAAGCAGGCCTACTTTAAGCTTCAGCAAAAATAAAAAAACTCTTTGTAGTCCTTCTAAGCAGCCGTTACGTCATCAACACAATCAAACTTGCACCATTGCACGATGCAACAATCATCTATCTAGACTACCAAATACTGGATTGCAAGAAAACTCTCTATATAACCACAACCCACTGGTGCCACTGTCAACAAAGGAGTAGGAGGGATGCTGTCGGCTTCCAAAATTGATGCCACAAGAGACCAAAAATATTGGCTCTACCATCAATGACAATTTTTCACTAACTTTACACTTATGAGATGGATTGGATACATATACCTTAACCTAATATATACAAGATTTTCTAACAATTACAACAGCATCCTGTCGATTCGAAGACAATTTTGATCTCGGGACCCTAAAAGCAGGCAACAATAAGTGATTGGCCCCAAATTTAGGGGATAATATCATTGTAAGGTTACTCAGTTTCTGGGTACCAGTAATTTTAATGTAAACTAATTTATTTTTTAAGAAATTGTTTACATTCTGATTACTCTAATTGGCCATTTAATTTTATTGTCAGTGACTCATTAGCCTACCATGTACAGGGTGTTCATAAAAGATCTGGACGATTTCAATCTTTATTAATATGATAACCCAATAATACAAAGAAACAAGTTTGCCCATGTGACTCCGCACAGCTAAAAGTTTTACATACATGTTTAATAAACTTCAACATGTGCGCCATTGGTCGCCCGTACGACATCTAATCGATATTCAATTTCTCACCATGTGCGTTCAAGCATTTCGACCATCGCTATTACATCCCTGATCCTGATTCATAGTTCATAGATGTTGACAACCTTCATCTTGTACAAAAACAATTTCATTAGTTGCTCTATCGCTTACACATACTTCATGCTTTATATCTTATTTAGTATGAAAAATATTAACGAATCAAATTGTTCAGATCTTTTATGAACGTCCTGTATAATGGGAACATTTCCACTATAACTGTATTTAAGTTTTTAAATTTTAAATCTTACATTTTAATTTGAACTAATGTATTGCATTAATTAGTTATAGTTTATATTATTATATTCCAAAACTAGAAAATATATCTTGTTGAGTGAGAAATTATGGAGAAATTAACTTAATAATTAAGTATATACTTATTTCTGTTAAAAGTCATTATTTAAAATTTATAAACCTTGTACATATTTCATTCCATTTAATGATGAAAATTCCTTACATTTATAACATGAGACTCAAAAAATTCTCAAATTCTCCATTCCCCTACTCTTTCCTTTCTCTCGGGCTAGCCTTAGAGTGGATCTTAGGGTCTTTGTTAGCCTTAGCTTCTGTAGATCTGTAGAACTGTACGCCCTTGACTATTAGTTAGGTTAGGTCTTGATATTTTCTTTAGTTAGCCTTATACAGTATAGCTAACTAAAAAAGGCCGGGGGCCCTGATCTTTCGAAAAGTATTTTAGAAACGGAGCGAAGCATCCTATTCGCTTTTATCTTTTTAACTCCTGAACTTATTCTTTTTCGTAACACTTTTGTTTTAATAAAAACAAAGCAGTAAATTACTTATTATTATTCTTTCCAGACTCGTATATAAATCGAGTACGTCACTGGCTAAGGTATGAACGTTGCAGCGAGTTTTCTGTTAAATAGTGTCATTTGTTGAATGAATAAGACGAGCAGTAAATGTTCGGACTAACGAGAACCTACTTGTATCCCGTGTTAGAGGCTGCGACATTGAGGTGTCTCGGCATGGAGGAACAGTGGTACAAATGGCGATCGTCCTCTGGGAGGAGGTCGATGTCGTGGAAAATGAAGCAGTCGAATGGGCCGTCTGGGAGGGACTCAACGAAACCCACGTTCAGAAGCCTCGCTCGGTTGAAAGGCTTCGAATCTTTAATGCAACATAGTCATTCAGTTAATAATAATAATAATAATATAATAATAATACACATAAAATTGGGTACTGAAAAGATGTGAGGGTAAATCTGTTTTCATCAAACGAAAGTACATAACAACTGCTTTAAATCCTTAAGTAAAACAAACTAAAAAAAATACAGAGAAAGACGGTGTATAAATAAATGCATAACTGAAAATCATGAAATTTGACTAGATATTGATTGTGAGAGAAGAAAATAAAAACAGAACTTCATTTTTCTTTAATTAATATTCGTAACAAGTAATTAGGTTTAAAAAAAGGTATACTTATGGATTATTTTAATAAATTATTGATAATTTATTTATTTAAAATTTAATACGGTTTTCAGAATTAGAAAAAAAGACTTAAATCATCTGAAGTTAGTTGACAGGAAAAGTATTTCTATAAAGCATAGTTTACCTTCACCTTTTAATCTAATGAGCGAATTTCGCTCACCTGTTTGATTGACAAAATAGACTGAAACGTTAACTTGTTGTCTCTGCAAAAATGGATACATGTGGTTCAAAAAAGGTCCAATCTGCGAATAACACCATAATTACATTCCAACATATTTTTATAAGTACAAAAATTCTTATGGAAATTCAGTTAATATAATGCAAATACTATATTAAAAATTTACCTGACTTTCTCTCTTTCTGAAGGGAATAATTAAAGCTACTCTCCACCGAGCTTTACATTCTTTTGGGGAAGAGAATCCCCCTGGTTTCACAGAACTGCCGAAGCTTTTCTCCGTTTCTTCCAAAGTTATGTTTGGATTGATTTTTAAATGCTTTTCTGTAAAACAATTTAAAATGGCTGCACAAAAAACTGAATTTTTTGAGAATTATTACATTTTATTGTACTTAAATATATTAAAAGACAAGAAGTAAACTGACACTATCACGTGAGAACACAGAGGAAAATTAGCATGTCCAGTCTGCAGATACCGTCGCAACTAATATGGCGTTAACGGATAAATAATTTAATCACAAAGAAAAAGGCATTTGAGTCGAGGACACTTTAAAATATTATAGATAAACCGAAGATAAGTACACCATCAGATCTTAGCAAAGAGTAACTAGAGCGGGGGTTCTCAACCTTTTTCTTCTTCTGTACCCCTTGAGCTCTTTCAGCACTGGTCACGTACCCCCAACCCCCAGAGCGTGATTGACTTAACATCGAGAAAGGTAAACAGACAAGCATGGTTTATTCCACCAAATAGTTTTATTGAAGAAAATTTTCTCATCACTAGCACGAACAAAACACTCACTAAACTTAATGAGAAGGCTGGGCCTAGTTTTTTGTCACCAACAACTCAATCCTTGACACAGTCTTTGATAGGGCCACTCTCATGTCGTCCTGGACCGAGAGATATATAAAACAGCAAGTGGCTACTATTACAGAAAATATTTATTTCACAGAAAAGTAAAATAGAAGAAAAAATTTACGCTTGAGAAATTAAAAAGATGCCTTATGGCTGGCCAGTGGCCATGGCGATGACTCGGGCATGCGCACAGCCAACTTATCAAAACACGCGCATATATATTTCAGTTAAAATCTATTAATTATAAGTATATTTCATTACATTGTGCATTTACACTGCACATCTTACGAACTTACCGTTATACCATCGATAGCTGAAGTAAAAAACTTGTGAGAACACAGAGCTAATATGATAATCACCTATTTACTGATTTCGCTCACAGATGGCAGCAAACAGCCGGGTCTGGCGGCAATGTCAAGGTCGGAGAAGGATTCTGCATTTTCGTGAGGCATAGAGGATTTTTACTTTCTTTACGACCGTTTGACTTGTGGCCGTTTGTCAATCGTATAAAATTAGAAGGGTTATGTTTCCAGGACCCCATCCCATACCTCCTAAGATTTCCTCTCATACCCCAGGTTGAGAATCAGTGAACTAGAGAGTCTCCGCATGCACAGAACCATGGTAATCCATGACGACAGTGGATGTCAAGCTCTAAAAGTCTCTTTGTAAATAAATAATTTATTTCTCAATTTCATTTAGTTGCAGTGCTAACTATTATACTATAGATTTGTCCATGACAATTATCCTTTGTCTCTTTACCTTTCATGGTTTCTGCGCGTGTTCTGTTGGTCACTCGCTTGGATTTAAACTCTGGATCAGCAAGAAAAGCTATTTACGCAAATGGAACCTAAAACTTAGCTAGAATTCGAGCCCTGGATCCCCTTATCATCGGAATGTGAGGGATGGCCATCCATCCAACTACTGCGGACAGGCGGACAGACCTATTGTCACTTAACTGCGCTAAACAAGGGAAGCGGTGTTACGACGTTTCACTTTATGTTTTCACCTTTATGTTTTATTTTTTATAAACTACTATTTACACTTACTGAAAAATAAGTGGTTTTTGCTGTGACTACTATGAACAACCAGTTACAATAATGAAGGTTCATAAGCCTGATCTTTAAGTTTTCTGAGAGGTCCATGAGTACAATATTATAATGGAAATTTTGCTGTATGTACTCTAAAGGAAATCTAAACATTTCGTAAAATAATGAATTTGTCCCAACTTACTAGTAAGTTCAAATGACTATGTTATAAATTTCACTATTTATTTTGCTGGACATGTGAGTAGACGTTTTGCTAAACATCTGGTGTTATGGCCAGATAAATATTTCGGATATTTAGATTTCTCCCAACTTTCTGGCAGGGCTGTGGAGCTGGAGCTGGAGCCGGAGCCAGGAGCTGGAGCTTGAAGCAATTTTGGTGAGTGGAGCTGGAGTTGGAGCTGGAGCCAGTTATTTTTGGGAAGCTGGAGCTGGAGCTGGAGCTGGAGCTGGAGCTGATAAAAAATGTGTCAGCTCCGGCTCCAGCCCAATACAAAGAGTTCATATTTAGATACAAACTTTTTTATGCTATTTTTTTTTTATTTTGAATGATTTCTAATTGGACTTAATTTTTTTCAGGAAATGTGTTAATTTTTAGAAACTTAAACTAGTAAGCTTAATTTTTAAAAATTGAAAATATTAAGTTTCATTCTTCTTTTTTTGAGCCCTTTCATAATGACAACTAGATCTCAAAGTCAAACAAAGTCCGCATTATTTGAATACTTCACAGTTTCTACAGATGGAAAATATTTCATTTGTCACTGTAAGAAAGAAAATAATGATGAACAATTATGTGAAACTAAAATTAGTTCTTGTACAAGCTATGATACAAAAGTACCAACCCAGACTGGCAAGACATCAAATTTAAAAAGACATCTACAACGATTTCATCCAAAAATTTTAGAAATTGTTAATAAGAAAGACAGTGAAGCAAGTCAAGCATCACCTCAACTAAAAGTAAAATTTGTCCTGGGGGACAATTGCAAATGTCACCATTAACAAGTTTCTTTCCTAGTAATAAAGTTACTGTAAATATGACCTCAGATAAATTCAAGAAGTACATCATAGAAATGGTGGTAAAAAATAGTATACCTTTATCTTTTTTCTCAACACCAGTTTTTTTTAGGTCTTAATGGAGAAATGGCCAGTAAACTCCAAGTTTCTTTGGATAGAAATAGCATTAGAAAGATTGTGATTGAAGATGCCCACACAAAAAGGAGGAACTTCAAAGAACTCTTAAGGAGCGCTTTGTGTTCCTCAAAATGGATGGATGCACTCGCCATAGAGTTAATTATTTTGCCATTAATGTGAGATATATAGATGACAACAATAAAAAGGTGACTCGGACACTGGCAGTAAGGAATACACATGCACAATATTGCACATCACACCAGTGAATATCTTTCTAAGTTAGTCGAAACTGTCTTCCAAGATTTTAAAATAAAAAAAGAACAAGTTCTATGTATTGTCACTGACAATGCTTCGAATATGCTAAGCACTATTGAAAAACTAAATAGAGGGACAGTTACTAAGGAAATAATGGAAAATGAAGATGACATTTCTGAAATTGATTCTGCAAATGAAATGATAGTGACAGAACAAGATGATGAAGTTCTAGATGATATTGCTGAAGAAGCCACTATGCTATCTCATATTCAACACATGCGCTGTTATCGGATCTAGGAGAATTTGTCTAAAACAATTCGTCTAAAATCCAATTTGTCTAAATCAATTTGTCTAAAACAATTTGTCTAAAATAGTTTGTCTAAAATCAATTTGTCTAATAACAATTTGTCTAAAATACAATTTGTCTAAAAATAATTTGTTCAAGTACAATGTTCAAGTACACTAGATATTATTGAATGGGGGGTGCATCCTGTGTTGATTTAGCAAGTTCACGTATTTCTGCCACAGTTTCTTTAGCTGCAACTTCGGCGGCGTCTAATATGTGATTATGGTCAGTGGAAGATTTCACAACTTCATTGTTAACGGTAACTATACGAGCACGGCACTTTGTTTTGGGATATTTGTCGCACTTCCAATAAATACTGTCACCATTTTCACCATTCTTATAAAACGTATGACCATTGTTAACCAACTTTTTACGGCCTTTTTCTGATTCAATAAATTGAGCACACATTATGGGCTACCGGGTTATGGGTTCCGGGATAACTGATTATTTTTAGACAAATTGTATTTTAGACAAATTGTTATTAGACAAATTGATTTTAGACAAACTATTTTAGACAAATTGTTTTAGACAAATTGATTTAGACAAATTGTATTTTAGACGAATTGTTTTAGACAAACTCGCCTGATTCGGTTGTGCATACATTGCAGTTAGTGATAAGGGATGGATTAAAAGAACGACACGTAGCAACTATGATCAGCAAGTTCAGACAGGTAGCCACTGCAGCCAGAACACCAAAAATAGACTCCATTGTGAAGAAACATTCAGGTATGGGAGCTATTTTAGATCAAGATACTCGGTGGGGCAGCACCTATTTGATAATTAAGCGTTTGCTTGATCTGAAACCACATCTTGAAGACCTGGCAAATCAAAATGTCTCATTAACTGAAAATGAATGGATGCAATTGACCCAATTAGAAGTTCTGCTTCGTTACCCTTTTGCTGTCACTAAAAAGTTTCAAACAGAAGAATTAACTTCTGGTGAATTCTTGTTGGCATGGAAAGAATTAATATTTCGTCTCAATCAAACAGGAGGACTACTTGCTGAGGGAATTGTTTCTTCGATGAAGAAAAGAGAGGTATTACTATTAGAAAATGCAATTGTATTAGCTGCTGTTTACATAGACCCAATGAACAGAGTTCTATTAAATGAAGATCAAAAAGCTAAAGGAAAAGAGGCCCTCTATGACATTGCATTGCGCATGGAAAAGCTGGTATCTGAAAAACCAGACGCCCAGAATGAAGAAGATAGCAGCATTACCAACCAATCATCCTCTTCAAATGATGAGGAAGATTTCACAAAATATTTTGACAGAATAGATAGATCAAATGCAAAACGTCTCAAAGTAGAATTCAAGAATCCTCCACAGATGAAAATAACCAAATTCAAGCAAGAATTCTATGCTGAATTAAAGGAAGTAGAAAAATACAACCGCTCCTCTAAACTGACAGTTGACGATGTCATACCTTTATATCCAAAGATTATAAGGAATGTAGCTAGTATTGTATCAGCTCTACCACCCACACAAGTTAGTGTAGAACGCCTCTTTTCAGCACTGAGAATAGTGAAATCTGATTTAAGAGCATCAATGAAGGATGACTTAGCAGAAGCCATTTTATTTCTGAGGACAGGCATGTAATGAAGATGTATAAAAAGTAATAAAAATTATTTTAATTTTTTTAAAAGGCTACATTTTCCAAATAAACATTCTATAATACGAACGAATAAGGTTTTTTTTTTTGTCTTTTTGTAAAACATTTTTTTTTGTCATGAAAGGTGTAGGTAATATTATTATTAATAAATGATAAAAAAAAGCCACAAAGGCATAGCTATAGTCATTAGAATTTAGATTAATACCTGCAACAGGCTTTGGTCTAAATTTTAAAGAGTAGCCTGATGAATCATGTGATGGTGATGAGATGTTTTGTGTGGCTGCCTGCTATGGCCTATGAGTAGCAAGGTACAATTTCAAGAGATTTATCAATCATTAATATATGGTGAGAGGAGCTGGAGCCGGAGCCGGAGCCGGAGCTGGGCATAAAAAAATGCTGGAGCCGGAGCCGGAGTTGGAGCCAGAAATTTGAAAATGCTGTAGCCGGAGCCGGAGCCAGAGCTTAAGATTTTGGTGCCAGCTCCACAGCCCTGCTTTCTGGACGTTGAAAGTGTTGAACCATGAAATGTTTAACATTAATTGTGGATTAAGGAGAGTTGCTCCAGAGTTCAAAGGTTGAGTAGATGAAAGATTAAGAATACCGATTAACCCTTGCCTGAGAGTTGAGCACAAAAGGATGAGAATGTGTCGAAAGTCTGGTATTGCATATGCTCTCCTAAAAGAAGGAGGCATGCAGTTAGAGAGTTCGGAAGAGCAGTGTCCGTTATAATAGCGAGAGTAAAGAGAGAGTGAGGAAACAGTAGCGAAGAGAGAGAGAGATTCAAGACAGTCAGTAAGAGGTGGAGAATTGACGAGACGAATAGCCTTTGATTCCATCCAGCCAAGTAGAGTTGTGTGGGTTGAGACACTCCACACATGAGAAGCGTACTCCATACAGGGGCGGACAATACCCTTGTACAGAGACAACAACCGAGTTGGGGTGAAGACACTACGGACCCGGTAGAGCAAACCTAACCTCTTAGAAGCTGCTTTAGAACAGATTATATGTGATCTTTCCAGGAAAGATCACGAGTAAAGGAAATACCAAACACGTTAAGAGAAGAAGGGAGATTGAGTTGTGTATTGTTGAAGATAAGGGGATAGTTGTGTGGAACACTGTGGCGAGTAGACAGATGAAGGAACTGGGTTTTAAAGGCATTCCAAACGACGAAGTTTTCTCTGCTCTAATCAAAGATAGTAGAAATATCAGAGGTCAGGTGCGTCATAGACGTCTCACGCTAAACATGGAGTGACTGTTGAGAGGGACGCTTTCTGAAACGGTTGCAATTTAATAGATCATTGATAAGTAAAAGGAAGAGAGTGGGTAACAGGACAGAGCCCTGAGGAACACCACTATTAATAGATTTAGGAGAAGAACAGTGGTCATCTACAACCGCAGCTATAGATACGCCGTAAAGGAAATCAGAGATAAAAGCACAGATAGAAGGATAGAAACCGAAGGAAGGCAATTTGGAAGTTAAGGACTGCTGCCAGACTCTATTAAAAATTTAGGGTATCTCTAAACAGTGGTCATCTACAACCGCAGCTATAGATACGCCGTAAAGGAAATCAGAGATAAAAGCACAGATAGAAGGATAGAAACCGAAGGAAGGCAATTTGGAAGTTAAGGACTGCTGCCAGACTCTATTAAAAATTTAGGGTATCTCTACTGCAATAGCGAAGGTTTTACCAAAACCCCGAAAGGAGGAAGACCAAGAGTCAGAGAGATAAGCAAAAGCATCGCTAGTGTAGTGCCCCTGTAGAACACATATTGACGATCTGAAAAAAGATTGTGAGAAGAGAGGTGTTTAAGAATCTTCATATTAAGGATAGACTAAAACACTTTAGAAAGCAAGAATTGGGGTTGAAAGCGGTCACCCTTCTTTGGGATCAGCTGAATGAAAGAGAACTTCTAACAGGAAGGAAAAGTACCAGATGAAAGACAAAGACGGAGAAAAAAGTTTGACAGATTAAGAAGAAGGATGACTGGTTAGAAATAAATCCAGAATGTTGGACCTATTTCCAAAGTGATCGTGAATACGAGTAGGGCGTTGTACAATCTGCTCTAGGTCATTCAGGACAGAGAAGTTGTAAGCTACTTCACCAAGGATGTCAGTGAAATGGAAGAAAAGCCAAAGGTGGTGGTGAACATTGAAATCTCCTAAAATGGAGATTTCAGCAAAAGGAGAGTGGGATAGAATGTATTCCACTTTGGAAGTGAGGTAGGCAGAGAGTTTTGGAAAGTTAGTAGAACTAGGAGAAAGGTAGATAATTCTTTGACTACCACATATCCAAAGTGGAATACATTCTATCCCATTCTCCCTTCACTGAACTCTCCAATTTAGGAGATTTCAATGTTCACCACTACCTTTGACTTTCCTCCCATTTCACTGACATCCCTGGTGAACTAGTTTGCAACTTCTCTATTCTGAATGACTTAGAGCAGATTGTATAGCACCCTACTCGTATCCGCGGTCGCCTTGGTCTAACATCCTGGAATTATTTCTCATCACTCATCTTTCTTCTTACTCAGTCAAAATCCTTTCTCCGTTGCGGTTCTCCGCCCACAATCTTATATCTGTTTCCTGTCCTATCGCTCCAATTCGGCCTTTGGATCCTCGCAAGAGGAGGCATCTTTGGCACTCTGGCGCCACTGATTGGGCTGCCTTTAGACAGTACTTCTCTGATTTCCCATGGAATGATTACTGTTTCCGTGGCCGGGGCCCAACCGAGTGCGCTGATGGCATCACCGACTTGATTCTTTGGGGTATACAGGCGTACATTCCATATTCTATTCCTACTACTAATGCAAAAAAACCTTGGTTTAACTTTGCTTGTTCCAATGCTATCCGCTATAGAGGGAAGGCTTTCAGAAGATACCTTCTCCATCCAACTCCTGATTCTCGCTACCTATATTTCTGCCTAGAATACTGCAAAAAATTTTCTTCGACTCGCCAAAAATTCCTTCATCAGCCAAAAAATGAAAACTTATCGAATTCTAATTCTTCTCGTTCTTTCTAGCATCTAGCCAAGAACCTTTCCAACAATTTTATTTCCCCCTCTTTCCCTCCTCTTCTCCATTCTGACGGATCAGCTGTCGTCTCTTCTGAAAAAGTTGAACTCTTTGCTCAAACTTTCATCTGCAACTAAACACTGGACGTTTCCGGTGCTGTTCCTCCATCTCCTTCCCCTTCTGGCTTAATTATGTTTAAAATTAGACTTTCCTCTGAAGATGATTTTTGTGCCCTATCTGAGCTCAACAATAGGAAGGCGTACGGTCCTGATGGGGTCCCTCCTGTTGTTCTAAACAACTGTACTTCTGTACTTGCACCCTGCATAGACAAACTCTTTTGTCTTTGTCTTTCATCTAGTACTTTTCCTTCCTGCTAGAAGTTCGCTTTTATTCAGCCTGTCTCAAAGAAGTATGACCACTCTCAACCCTCCAATCCTGCAATTGCCTTGATTTCTTGCCTTTCAAAAGTTTTTGAAACTATCCTTAATAGGAAGATTTTCAAATACCTCTGTACTCCAATCTTTCAGCTCTCAATATAGGTCCCATAAGTGATGCTCTACTGGCGATCTTTTTGCATATCTCTCTGACTCTTGGTCATCCTCCTTTCGGGATTTTGGTGAAACCCTCGCTATTGCCCTCATTCAGTTCCTATCCTTCTCTTTGTGCCTTCATCTCTGATTTCCTTTTTGGCCGATCTATAGCTGCAGTTGTAGATGGCCATGTTCTTCTCCTAAAGCTATTAATGGTGGTGTTCCTCAGAGGTTTGTCCTGTCACCAACTCTCTTCCTTTTATTTATGAATGATCTTTTAAGTCACACTTCCTGTCCTATCTACTCCTATGTCGATGATTCCACTCTTCATTTCTCCACCCGCTTCACAAAGCGTTCCTCTCAACAGTCACTACATGCTTCGCCTGAGACGTCTATGGCGCACCTCACCTATGCTCTTAATACTATCTCTGATTAGAGCTGTGAAAATCTTGTCGCTTTTAACACCTTAAAACCCAGTTCCTTCCTCTGTCTATTCGTTACAATCTTCCGCACGACTATCCCTTTGTCTTCAACAACGCACAACTCAGTCATTCTTCTCTTAACATTGTTGGCGTTTCCGTTTCGCGTGATCTTTCCTGGACAAATCACATATACTCTCTTTCTAAAACAGCTTCTAAGCGGTTAGTTATGCTGTTCCGGCTCGCATTTTCTTCACCCCTACTCAGCTGCTGTCTATGTACGGGAGTCTTGTCTGACCCTCTATGGAGTATGCCTCTCATATGTGGGGGTTGCTCAACCCACATAGCTCTACTTGACTGGGTGAAATCAGAGGCTTTCCGTCTTATCAAATCCGTGCCTCTTACTGACTGTCTTCAGTCCCTCTTTCTTCACCGCACTGTTGCCTCGCTCTCTCTTTATCGCTATTATCTGCATGCCTCCTTCTTTAAGGATAGCATGCAGTACCCGACTTTCGACACATTCCTCTTTTTTCTGTTCAACTCTCTCATGCAAAGATTAAGTGGTGTTCTCAGTCTTTCATTTACTCAACCGAACTATGGAACAACCTTCCTCATTCCATCTTTCCCCCTGTCTATGACCTCCAATCTTTCAAACGCAGTGTTTAAGGCATCTTGAAAACTTTAGATCTTGATTTTGGCTCTCCTCTTATTCTACATGGGTTGGGGGCGTTTTTGTGGGAATTCGACCCGTGGCCCCCTCCATATATATATATATATATATATATATATATATATATATATATATATAAACGTATGTAAGGTTACACCGACGAAGTTATTTTAGGAAGTTAGATAATCTCGATGTGTGCATCATTTATCGCTTGACACACTTCCAGTTGGTATTCTATACCTCTCACACCCTGGTGAGTTACCTTACCTGTCTGTCAGCATGTCTGGGATGACGGTATTAATTAATGTGAAGGTTGTTGGTGTTGTTGTTGACGATAGTGTGAAAGGTGCTTCATAAATTTGGTGAATCTGGTTTTTAGCTGTCAGAAAGTGTTTATGTTTACGTCACTTTGTTTAATTTATAATTTATTTTAGATATCGCTCGGACACCTTCTACAATATATTTTTTTCCACTTTTTACGTTTGATAAAGGATTATATTATGTTTCCAACAGGAAACAGAGGGTGGTTACTGATGGCTCTTGTAGTAATAATAGGAGTATTATATCGGGGGTACCTCAGGGCAGTGTATTGGGACTGCTTCTCTTTTTTGTTTATACTGCTGACTTGCATTTAAATCTTAAGAATACAGGGATCGGATATGCTGACGACTCCACTCTGATTTCTACTATCCCAAATCCTTGTTAAACCTGCTTCGAGCGAGTCTCTTGCAGGGTGATCTCACTTTGGTAAAGTCATGGTGTAATCAATGGGGAGTGAAGCTAAATTCTAGCAAGACTAAATCTCTTATTGTAAATAGGCCCCGTAGAAATGAACCTCCCATCCTCTATTAAAACTGAATAACACGAATTCAGAAAACTGTGACTTTCTAACAATTTTGGGTGTAACATCTGATGTCAAATTCACATTTTCTGGGCATATAGAAACATTTCATTCAATTCCTCCAAAAAATTAGATATAATTCGTAAAGCATCTTCTATCTTTCATGCTGAACACATTAATTTAACATGTTTTCGTTCATCTGTTCTGCCTCTCTTTAAATATTGTTCCCCTGTTTCAGAATCTGCTGCTGATTGTCATTTGCAACGTTTAGAGTTTAGACAAAATTGCTAGGAATGCTAAGTTTCAATTTCCTTCAAATTGAAACTATTCTCTTGCATAGGAGAGATATTTCTAGCTTGTGTATCCTTCATAAAATGGATTTTAATCGTAATCTTTCTTTATCGTATTTGCTGTCACTAAATCATGTTCCTAACAGAGTAAATTCAGGTGGACTTCGGTCACATGAGTTTTCTCTCGTGCAACCTTTCTGTAGTACAGCCCAATATTAGCGATAATTTCTGCCCAGAACTGTTAAATTATGGAACAGTCTGGCACTGATAGCATTCACTACAGATATTAATTGGTTTAAACGAATAAAATTTTAAATAAGCACTGACAAAATATGGAAAAGCTAAGAATTACCCTTTATTTAATAAGAGGTTTACCCTGCATTCACTTCTATCCTGCCTCTTCTTTCTTGTTTCCTTTGGGTGAGACTTCTTGTGGCTATATGCTTGTTCCATAGGGAAGCTCATTCATATTCAATAATAATAATAATAATAATAATTCAGTTTTGTGTAAACGACAAAATTAGCATGTATTTCAGTGTAATCCTTTCGATAAAGAATATTCGCAAGCATGAAAATTCCCGAACGATGATGCAGGCATAAGCGTGCCTCATTTAGGAAAATAAATTGTATGCATTTATACTTAATTATAAATGATTAAAGCTCCCTTTCCAGTCCTGGTCGGAAAATTTGCAACCCAAGAAACGCTCTCTAAAGGGGGCCGAGACACATTCGCCAAGGAGCCAAAACATGTCAAATCACTCAAATGAAAAATGTGATGCCATAATCTCAGTCTCAAAACTTTCGGCAAAGTGACAACCCATAAAAGCATTCTACTCTCTGCAATGGTTCCTTCGCACTCTACTCAATGTCATTTCCACTTCACTCCTGGCCCGTGAGTCAGTTCTCAAATCAATTTATGTCCTTTCCCACTATAGGATTTCACACTTAAAGTTAAAAATTTCAGATACCCCTCCGGACCCCAATTACATCACGGTCTCTTTTTACCCTAACCCAATTCGGGAAACTCTTTACCTAAATTTGAAATTCCCACTTCGAGCATTATCACTCGCGGACCGGGGATGACAATGGGAATGACATTGAGCGGAAAGTAATCTCTAACAACTTTAGCCATTCTGATTCGAGTTTCTCGCTCGCTCGGGAGAAATCCCATTCTGCCAAAAGTATTATTCACTGCGTTAAGAGTTATCCTTCCTCGCGTTGCCAAAATTCCAAGTTATTTTTCTGGATTTAACTCTAAAATGGTAAGACTTATAGAAGTCACATATTACGCTTGAATAACTGTAAACTAATCTCATTCATTGAATTATTGTAAACAAATTTCGGAGCAATTGAAGAATAGGGACCCCAGCCTTCTTTAGTTAGGCTTATAAGGCTAACTAACGAAAATATCACGTCCTAACCTAACCAATCGTTAGGTTAACTATACGCCCTTGACGATTGGTTAGGTTAGGTCATGATATTTTCGTTAGTTATCCTTATAAAGCTAACTAAAGAAGGCTGGGGTCCCTATTCTTCAATAGCTCCCAAATTTTGTATAATATTAAAACAAACAACAAAACAAAACAAAAACTTTTATTAAGAAGAAGAATATAACTAACGGTAAGTTTACGATATATTTCAATATTTTTCAGTGCAATTGAGATATCTGATATGACATTAACATATTCACAATATTCTAATCTGAATTTGCCGAATATATGGAAGCTTTTCAGACAAAATTAATGGGACTCAGTTTATTTATTACAAAAGAAAATTAAAAATGGCTAATTATATGCGTAGATTGCGAAAATAACACTCATTTATTTATATCACCCACCGATTTTATGAAAATGACCCTATTTCATTGTATCATTTTGAGAACCACTGTTCTCTGAACGCATCTTTTACATTTTGTTCAGTCATGCATATGCTGTGGTGGTGGTGTTCGGCTCTGTGTTTCCACTTTGATTTTATGAAAAATTTCTTTCATTAATCATTTAAAACAAAATTGTCAGCCATATTTTACCATAAATCGGTGCTATAAGTGAGTATTATTGAATAACAGCTATCAAATTATGTATATTTCACCGACAACGTCTATATTGATCTATCATTTTCTTATTTTACAGGTTTTTATTGATGTTATGCTACAATGCTTAGAGAGTGCAAAAATTCGCCAGACAGTTTTTGTTATGTTTGTGGGACATTAACGTTAAAACAGTATAAAAGGAAGTTGACTTCTCATGTGAAAAAGCTTTATGAATTATACTTCGCATGCAAAGTTGGTGATCAGGACAAGCACTGGGCGCCTCATATCTGCTGTGAGAGATGTACAAGCTCGTTATCTGCATGGTTCAAAGGCACCGGTCCTGGTCTGGGATTCGGTGTCCCAATGGTATGGAGAGAGCCGCTGGACCATTCAACTGATTGCTATTTCTGCTTAGCGAACATCACAGGTTTGAATCTTTTATTTTTCTGAATATACGTCAAATTTGGTGTTTTTAGCACATTTTAGCATATCCTGCTCTGCATAATGTATTACACAATTATGCTATCTTAAGTAGTCAACAATATCTAGTCTCACATTACAGGTTGCAACAGAAAAGGGAAATCTTCGTTCTGCTATGCGTCCTGTGGAACATTTTACAGATATACCCATCTCTCGTCCTCCAGCTGAAATGCCGACCGATAACACAGACTCTGACAAATCGGAATCAGACGGTGAATGCTATGAAGCTCAAGTCGAGTCCAAGAAAGAACAACATCTTATCACGCAGCCTGAACTCAATGATTTGGTCCGTGATTTAATACTTACCAAGCAACAAAGTGAACTGCTGCCCTCACGTCTACAAGAATGGAATCTGCTGTCAGAAGATGTACGTATTATAGCATTCCGAAAGCGCTCCTTGGATTTGCAGGAATATTTCACGATGAAGAACAATCTTTGTTATTGCATTGATATACATGGTCTGTTCGATGCTCTGGGTTTGTGCTATGAACTGAATCAGTGGAGATTGTTTATTGATGCATCTCTGTACAGTATTAAGGGTGTACTGCTACACAATGGGAACACAATGCCTTCTGTTCCGATCGCTCATTCAGTCGTCTTGAGAGAAACGTATGATAATGTTGCTTTTATTCTGTACTGTATAAAATACAATGAACATGAATGGCTTATCTGCGCAGATTTGAAGGTTCTGGCTATTCTCAATGGATTGCAAACTGGCTATACGAAATACATGTGTTTCCTATGCAAGTGGGATAGCCAAGCAAGGTCTGAACACTACACACGTTCAGTATGGCCGCCGCGAGACAATTCCTCACCTGGATCTCACAGTGTTATTCACGAACCACTAGTACGAAAGGAAAAGGTTATCTTGCCGCCACTTCATATAAAACTAGGGCTGATGAAACAATCTGCAAAGGCGTTGAAACAGGATAAGCCTGCCTTCAAATATCTAAAGGAAAAATTCCCAAACATAAGTGATACCAAGATTAAAGAAGGCATATTCGTCGGCCCTCAAATTCGCCAACTCATGCTAGACGAACACTTTGAAGCGGTGATGGATGAGGTTGAGTTGGCAGCCTGGCGTGCATTCAAAAACGTGTGCAGCGGTCTACTAGGAAAGACTAAATACGACAACTATGCTGCACTTGTGATTCAACTTATCAACTCATACTAACGTCTCGGATGTAAGATGTCATTGAAAATTCATTTTTTGCATTCACATCTCTCATTCTTTCCGGAAAACGCATCTGCTGTTGGCGACGAAGACGGGGAGAGATTCCACCAGGATATAGCCACAATGGAAAGCCGATACAAAGAGAAGTGGAGTCCTGCTATGCTGGCCGATTTCTGCTGGAACTTAAAGCGTGACCAACCAGAAGCATCACACAAACGCCAGCATAAATACAAATAATGAGTTGAAAACAGTATAATACGAGAGTTTTATGTTAATTTTGTGCATGTTGAAGTATAGCAATAATTAAACTGTTCCATATGATAAAGCCTATCTGTTTATCAATATATTCTTTTTTGGTATGAAGATTTTAAGCAGTCATTACAAAAAACCGTGACGTGATAGAAAAAACTATTTTCAGATTTGGAATTGTCACTTCAACTTGTACAGTGTAATTATTATTTAATATATTGAATATTATCAACACTATAGTATCTTTACACGTAAATTTATATAAAACTCTAAAATTGGAACATCGTTAGTGAGTCCTTTTCGGTCTTTATTTACACGAAGTCAAATACTTTTCCAATTTTTATCAAAGGATTAAAATTATTCGTTTGAAAATTCCTCTTAACTCCTTTGGACACGAGCGACAATGAAACACAATGAAAAGAAAAATCAGTTGTGAAGTAAAATGAAATTCAAGGAAACCAACAACAACAACAACAACAACAAATGTGTCGCAAACTGTTATTTGTTTTACGTGTATCTGTTTTTGCACAAATTATAGTTCCAGCCCGAAAAACGGACTAATCACACCATTCGGCCAGCACACACACACACACACACACACACATATATATATATAATATATATACACATATATACTGTATATATATATATATATATATATATATATATGTGTGTGTGTGTGTGTGTGTGTGTGTATGTGTGTGTGTCTGTGTGTGTATGTCTTATCAGGCCTTTTAACTGCAGACTTCCTCGCCATAAAGAATATTTATCGGAATCTCCAAAAAAAATTTGTCGTATGTAAAATTAAACACCTCAAATAAGAAAATGAAGAGATGATAACACAATTTCACGTGAATGTGAAAACCTTTTGAAACGGTGTCGTCACGGAATGACACCGTTACATTAAAATATAATAAAATTAACACACATTTTCATAAGAATTGCTTTCTCTCTTTGTTTCTTTAAATGAAGCTAAAGATGCTGTCTATACCACCTTACAACCTTACAAAGGTTCCACGTGATGATTTCTCATTTCGCGAAGGTCAAGCGTGTCGCCCCTCCTCTCGAGTTGGCCTGGTGAAGTAGTGAGTTGGATTCTTGCGCTCTCCACCTCACATAGCCAGGTACGCCCGGCTCATCGGGGATTGTTCTGAGCCAGGCGTCAAGTCTTCTTTTGAAGATTTCCACTGCAACTCCCTTCGTGTTTCTTAGGTCTTTGGGCAACTGATTAAATAGTTTTGGTCCTCTCACTACAAAACTATTTTCTTTCAGGGTTAAGGATGTTCCCTGTCTCGCCTTCAATTTGGGAATACGACACAGTCTACCGTTCTACTTCCACCGTTGTTTGGGAGTTATGGGATTCAGAGTAAGATTAGGGACTAGTTTCTCCATTATTTTCCAAGTGTAAATAATGGTGTATCTCTCTCTTCTCCTTTCCAGTGAATATAGGTCTAGTTCTCGTAACCTTTCCCAGTAATTTAGTTCTTTGCACCCATTGATCTTGGCTGTGAAACTTCTTTGAATCCCCTCCAGCTGTCTAATGTCTTCTTTTTTATATGGGGATGTTAGGACCGAGCAGTATTCCAGTTTGGGTATTATCAGGGTTTTCAGTAGAGGGATCATTACATTCCTATCCCTTCGTTTAAAAGTTCTCAATATCTGACCCGTTATTCTCTTTGCTCTGTTTACTGCTATCTTATTTTGTGTTTCAAATTTCGCATCATCTGTCATTACAACCCCTAAATCTTTTGCTCTGGAATTTCTCTGGACTTCCTGTCCATTTGGGGTATAATATTCCATGGACTTTAGGTCTTCTCTTTTTCCGTACCGTAATAGCTGAAATTTCTCGGTGTTAAACTTCATATTGTTGTCTTCCGTCCACTTGTAAATTTTGTTTATGTCGGTTTGTAGAGATCCTATGTCTTCTGGGTTTCTATTTTTCTACTGATCTTTGTGTCATCCGCAAAGGATGTTACTGTGCTGTCTCTGGTAACGTCCTCATCTATGTCAGTTAGCATGATTATGAAGAGTAGTGGAGCTAATACCGTTCCTTGTGGTACTGAGCTGAGGACCTCTGATTCTGATGAAGATACTCCTTGTACTGTAACGACTTGCCTCCGCTCACTAAGGAAATTATATATCCATTTCCCTACTTTTCCTGTTATTCCCATATATTTCAGTTTATGCATTATGATTCTATGGTCACACTTGTCGAACGCTTTAGCAAAGTCTGTGTATAGTACATCATAGTTTTCATTACTTTCAAGTGAATCAATAATGTTGTTGTAGTGTTCCATTAGTTGTGACAGGCATGATCTGCCTGACCGAAACCCGTGTTGGTTATCATTGAATTTTTTCTGAGTTTCCAAAAAGTCATAGATTTTCTGTCTAACAATTCTTTCAAATATTTTGGTGAGATGAGATGTAAGCGACACTGGCCTATAGTTTTTGGCCTGGATCGATCTCCTCCTTTATATATTGGGACTATGTTCGCGCTCTTCAGGATGCCCGGTATTTCTCCCGTGTTTAATGATCGTCTCCATATCCAGTATAGGGGCTCAGCGATTGCATTCTTGCAGTTTTTGATCAGTGTGGCATTCCATTTATCCGGTCCTGCCGCTGAGTGTGTTTTTAGTTTCCCTATGACTTGTGCAATATCCTCCGTCGTAAGTCGAAATCCGTTATACTTTCCCCTTGTGGTTCTTCTTCAAAGAACGCGTTTCTATCGCATATCAGTTTGTCAGTTTTTGGGATACTGAAAGATGATTCATACTGAGCTTTTAATATTTCAGATACTTCTGTTAGATCATCAGATAAATCACTGTTCTCATTTTTTAAAGGCCCGATAGTCGCATAGTTTTTCGACTTTCTTTTTGCGAAATTATAGAAGTACTTTGAGTTAGCCTTTATCGCTTCTATAGCGTCATCTTCTTTTTCTGTATGCTTCTCGATTAGTTCCTGTATGACGACATCGATACTTTGCAGTTTATCATTTAATATTTTTCTGATGTTGTTATCTTTACAATTACTTAATTTTGCAGTCACTCTTTTTCTCTTTCGGAACAATGCCCTCTTTTGTCTTTCGAACCTGCTTCTCTTTCCTCTTTGTTGTATCTTTGGGACATGTTTTTCCACAATTTCTAACGTCTTCTCCTCTAACGTCATTAGCATCTCTTCCGTTGTCTTGGCCTCGAAAATGGTTTTCCAATCTATTACTTCCATGCTGGATGTCACATCTTCCCAGTTTATAGCTTTGGAGTGAAAATTAAAAATTTCGAATTTGCTTCTTTCTGTTGTGCGTGTTCTTTCCTTTCCTGTTGCCTTTATATTAGTTGTTATTTCAATGATGTTGTGGTCTGATATCCTAGTTGGGGATATTTCCACATTATCAATTAGATTACTGTTGTTTGTGAATACCAAATCTAGGCAGTTGTTTTTTCTTGTGTTTTCTGTTATTTCTTGCGTTAACATAAATTCATCAGCTAAAGCTAGTAGCATTTTTACCTGCTCCTGGTCTTCTCGTGTGCCCCCCTTGTCCTGGTGTATACATATATTTTTTCCTATCCTTTTATATTTCATGAATGGGAAATTAAAATCACCACAGAGAAAAATATTTGGGGTTGGAGAGTGTAGATCTTTTACCAAGTTTCTTACCTCTGTAATGGAATCTGAAAATTTTGAGGTTGGCGTGTTTGGGGGTCTGTACATTACAATTAGTACCATATTTAATTTTTCAATTTTTGCTGCCACACATTCTACGTAGTTGTTTGAGGTACTTATAGCCATTTCTGCTATGTGCCTTTCGTGTGTGTAAATAGCACATCCTCCTTTACGTCTCACTGTTCTGTCGGCTCGGAGGATGTTATATTTGTCAATTTGTATTTCTTTTTTGTCAATACAGGACTCACAATTTTCACAGTTCGCCTGGCAGTCCTTTAGATGAGTTTCCGTGAGGCATGTAAAGTCTGCTCCGGCTTCTTGCATGAGTCCTTTCAGGTATAAAACTTTGTTTGTGGAAGTGGTTTGATTTGAGGCCCTGTATGTTGGCTAGGATTATTTTTATTTTTTCTCTTTCTTTTTCGCATACAGGTGGTTCCGATTCGTTTTCCAATGGGGGTGCCGGTTTCGTTGCCTTGTGGTCCTCCGAGAATTTACCTCTTTTTATCTTTGTCGGTACCTGTTGTCCCGATGACGCATGAAGTGCCTTTGGTCGTACCTTCTGTCCGGCTCTCGGATTTCTATATTTATATTTGTCAGCTGGTTTTGTAATTGCTTGAGAGTATTTACCAGCTGAAATGTGTTGGCTGCGTCTAAAAAATTGCCACTCTTCTTTGATGTTCGTTTTTCTGTTCCCTCGTTGCGTTCCTTTGAGGGTGGTGGTGGTATCGGCATTTTTTTTCATATTTGCAACTCCGATATCTTTCATAAGTGTTGCAGACCGTAAGATGGTGGAACAAGCATTTCTTATCAAACTTGCAGTATCCACTTGTGTAATGCATTTTGCATAATGTGGGATGTGCATATATGCATTGCCCATCCCGATATCTGCAGTTTCCTTTCGCGTAGTATTTGCATATGATATTTTCTACGCTTCTGCTTTCTTTCTTATTATTTTCCAAGTTCTTAGTTTTGGCATTATCATTAATTTTCTTTGGCTGCTTATTTTCTACATTTTTAGTTATTGTCCTTTTATCGTTTCGCTTGTTGGACCGTTTGTCTACTTCGCCACTTTTACTTATTTCTTTCCTTTCATCTATGTCTTCCTTCCGTATGATATTGTTTATGTCGTTATTTATTATTAAGTTGTTGTTCGTTATTATACTGTTATTCGTTATATATATATATATATATATATATATATATATATATATATATATATATATATATATAGTTACGTTATATTAGTGGTGGACCGGATGTCAGTTTTTCAACATCTGCGGATGCGGACTTTTAATTTCAATATCCGCGGATGCGGATATTTAGTTAATCTATCGATATAATATAGAATTATGAACATATGACATAATTTTTCAAATTTCGTGATATTACTATTATGGCAGGCAATGCATAAGAATTAAAATTAATATTAATGTTTTCATTATGATAAAAATAATAACTTTCTCAAGAGTTTCAGTCACAGAAAATTCAATGAAACAAGTTTCATTCAATTTTCTGTGTTACCAGCTATTTATATTTTGAGGTTTATATGTTTGTGTGTTCATTAATAATTATTAATACTTTACATGAAATGTGCATGACTGGGCCTTATAAGCTACTTTATAAGCTAATTTAATTGTAAATTGCATAATTTATTAGAGGTAATATCCGCATAACATCCGCAGTCAGAAGTGCGGATGCGGATGCGGATATCCGGTCCACCACTTATATATACACATATATATATATATATTACGTAATATCTGTATACATTACATATAAACTTACACACACACACACATATATATATATATATATATATATATATATATATATATACATATATATATACACACAAACATGTTATACACATAATTTCTTATTATCACGTGTGATCCAATGGTCAGTTTTTTCCGCTGCATATTTCTTTCAAGCGAAAAAAAAATCTGAATTTGACCACAACTAAAATAGGAGAAAAATTGTGTAGCTTTAACAAACTTTATTTAAAGAATAATTTAAGTTAAAATATGTTTTTATAACACATTTTTAATTATTATTTGAGTAGACATTTTTAATTATTTAAATGAACATTTTTAATTATTTAAGTGGACATTTTTAATTATTTAAGTGGACACTGTGTTTGAAAAATTAATTAATTTATGCGATTGAAGAATATTTTATGTCTAATATTTTGGGGTCTTTTACTGAACAAGTTAAAAAAAATTTATTTGGTTCAGTCTTTGTGTTTTTACTAATTTTATTTCATTTATGTTGATTACTTATGAACTTGTATTTAATTCTGGAACATCTTTCGTTAATAAGTAAAACTTTTTATGAGGTTAATTGTCTTGAACGTGGAAAGAGATTAAAAACTTTTGAAATTTGCGATTGGTTTAAACAGGACTTACTTATCTATGCGATTGGCTTTTGGGATAGGACCGACAGTTTAATAACTGTAGAAAAAACGCGAGACTCGGTTCTTACGTTAAGTGTTATTAATTTGTTTATAAAAAGGCCAAGCGTACACCTTTTTACTAAAACCAGCGAGTTATCTACATTTGATGTTTGCATTCCCTGGTGAGAAACTTTGCTTTTCGGTTTCTTTCTTTTACTGACGGCCAAGAAGACCTAAGTAAGACTTCTTTAAAAAGTATGGTTGTTTCACTTGCTAATAAACTTCAACGGGTTATTTACAGGAACGTTTCAGAAATAAAATAAAATAATGTATTATTTTCTAACCTAAGATTCAAAGTCCATATTTTAAAAATTACTCAACTTACTCAGATGAGGCGGGTACGGTGGGCATGGGTTACAAGAGGAACTCTCAGGAAACGTTTCTATAGTTGTTGGAACAATTCTGGAGGAGAACGAAAGTCTCTTTTTATGTAAAGTGAATTTGGATATTTCGTAAAATGACGAAAACACTGAAAAAATCACTAACAAAACCAATAATAGGATTGTACTCGCTGGTCTTGCGAAATAGTGACTAGCACAGAATCCCATCTTTTCTATGCGTCCTATTTAGTATTTACAATTACATACTGTTATCGTTTTTATAAATATTTGAGATTCGATCTATATATATATTATAATAATAATAATAATAATAATAATAATAATAATAATAATCACTGCAGTTTTGTTCTTTCCCGAATGATGACAGAAGAAAAACTGTTTCCAGAGCGATTTATTGAGCAGAAATTTATTACGGCCAAGTATTCCACACGTGATAATTACAGAAAGAAAAGAAGAACAGGAAACTCAGAGTAGCAATTTGTACGCACTATGCCCCCCCCCCCCCCCCCCCCCTCCCAAAAACTTTTTTTTGTCGTTATACGTTTTTTGATGAGATTAATAATATTAAATTAAAAGTTTTCGTTATTCAAATTATAAAATAGCGGGAGAATACAAATGTATTTTTCATTATAAATAATAAATTATAATAATATCGTAAATTTGAATTATAAATCATAATATTATAATTATAACAAACGTTGAATTTTAGGTTGTAGATCTTAAGAACTTTACCAAATATGAAACAATGAGAGTTACCTTTCGTGACAATAATTACCTATACATTCATTAAACACAATTAACATACTCTACGTCTACGTACGGTTATCATCATATTCATATGCAGTAATTTGGGTTCATTACTGACACAATAATTCAATATTATACATTGTTTAATACTGATTCGTATGAGCTTAAATAGGTTAATATTTTTAATTTAAAGAATAAAGGAATTTACAACTCCCGACCAAAAAAGTAGAATACCGTCTCAAATGCGTTAATGAATTCGATAATACCGTTATGGTATACACCTTTATGAGGAATAGTGAGTATCTGTAACGTCATTATGATAAAAAAGATATTTCTCTGTGCCAATTTTGAAAAAAAAAAATAGCAAAAACCTTATTAAATAGTGAAAAGGAGGTCCGGTACCAAACCAACAAACCAACAATGGACAGCGACATACCAAGATAGTAGAATATCTTATCAGGTGTTTATTATGTTTATTGAGTACTACTAATATATTAAACCTTTATCAAAGACTTTTTAACTCTGCGTTTTAGTATTTAATTGGTCCACCTTCAGCCTTGATTACGACCTCTAATCGACGTGGCATAGAGTTGACGAGTCTCTTGCATTCTTCTGTAGTTATCGATTGCCAGGTTGTCATCAAACACCTCTTCAATTTACTCAGTGTTCTTGGTTTACGCTTTTGGACCTTCTGCTGAGCAATATTCCAAAGATTTTCGATCGGATTAAGATCGGGAGAATTAGCTGACCATGGTAGTACTTGAATTTCATGAGCATCATACCACCCAGATGCTACACGAGCCGCATGAGCTGGAACCAGGTCATGTTGAAAAAGAAATGTCTGCAAACTTCAGCACGAAGTATTCTAAGATTTTTTGATAAACGTAAATATTGACAGTTCTGATAATAAAAACCCACTCTAATAGACGGAGTTTATTCATTTCCACAACAGTTTCGATGCCCACTGACATCCTCTTCGGGTGAATACAGAAAAACGAAACTGTTGTGGAAATAAACTCTGTCTATTAGAGTGGATTTTTATTATCATATTTTGACCTTCGTAGAAAAAAGTGAATTTTTTTGCATTGACAGTTCTATTTACAAATGCGAGTGAACCCACACCATTTGCATTCATGCAACCCTACACATGATGTTATTATAATAAAAGGACACCTCTGTGTGCCAGTTTTGAAAAAAATAAATAAAATATAGGAAAACCCTATTAAATAATGAAAAGTTAATGCATATCGACATACTAAAATACAATACCGGTACTAAAATACCAAAAATTAAGCCAATGCTAAATGCGAAGCAAAAGAGAAGCCAACTATCCTGGTGCAAAGAAAGAGTTGTATGGAATGCAAACGAGTGTCAAAAAGTGCTTTTGTCAGAAAAATCAAAATTTTGTCATCTGGTGACAGGGGTCCGCGAGTTTGACGGAGAAAGCCTGAAACGTATCATGAAAGCTGCCTGAAGCGAATGGTCAAATTTACGGCGAGTGTTAGTTTGGGGTTTCATGAATGCAAATGGTGTGGGGTCACTCGCATTTGTAAATAGAACTGTCAATAGTCACGATTATTAAGAAATCTTAGAATACTTCATGCTGGAGTCTGCAGAACAAGTGTATGGAGAACAACATGACTTGGCTCCAGCTCATGCGGCTCGTGCAACAGCTGCGTGGTTTGATGCTCATGTGGCCAGCTGATTCTCCCGATCTTAATCCGATAGAAAATCTTTGGAATACTGCTAAGCAGAAGGTTCATAACGTAAACCAGGAACACTTAGTGAACTGAAGAAGTGTAGGATGACAACCTGGCAATCGATAACTACAGAAGGATGCAGAAGTCTTGTTGACTCTATGCCACGTCGATTGGAGGCCGTAATTAGGGCTGAGGGTGGACCACCTAAATACTAAAACGCAGAGTTAAAAAGTCTTTGATAAAGGTTTAATAACTTGGTGGTACTCAATAAAGATAATGAATTTATTCTATTTTTTTCGTAACACCTGACAAGATATTCTAATATTTTGGGATGTCGCTATGCATTAACTTTTCACTATTTGATAAGGGTTTTTGCTATATTTTAATTTTTTCAAACTGGCGCACAGAGCTGGTATTTTTTTTATAATGATATCACAGATACTAGACACTGCTCGTAAAGGTGTATAACTTAAAAGTATTATCAAGGTCATGAACGCATTTCAGACAGTATTCTACTTTTTTGGTCCGGAGTTGTATACATGAAATTAATTTCTTAACATTTTTGAACAGTTTTAGAAGAATGTTCCTAAATATTGCTAATTTCAGTGAATATATATATATATATATATATAACGCGAGTTTTTTAATGCAAGAAAATGATTTAGACTGCACAGATGACATCATCTAAACGCTGTTGTACGCCTTACGCCTTCTGCTCGATATAATTCACAGCATCTTTGTTATTATTGAATGTATTTTCATGTTTTAGTCATGTTAGAATCAATTAAAATAGTATTTTATTCTGTATAATTAATGTATAATATTGTTTAATGTTTTGGCCACTTAATAATTACGTTTTTGATTGGCTCGTACCGTAAATAAGTTTCCACACGAGGCTCTGAACAAAATGCAGCACGAGCCATTTTTACACGAAATCCTCTGGAACGTAATCTCACGTTACAACAGGAGAGACAATTGCTATATATATATATATATATATTATATATATATATAGGGTGAACCAAATGTAGGTGGACAGTAAATGATAACGTTTATTTTGAGAATACATATTTAATTTTTTGTATACTATAATACAAAATAAAATTTAAATAAATTTAGTTAT
The DNA here is from genome assembly GCA_023014485.1 of Bathynomus jamesi. Taxonomy (NCBI): domain Eukaryota; kingdom Metazoa; phylum Arthropoda; class Malacostraca; order Isopoda; family Cirolanidae; genus Bathynomus; species Bathynomus jamesi. The sequence goes on along the minus strand of JAJOZX010000747.1, from coordinate 498,285 downwards.
AATATTAATATAATAAAACACAAACACCATAGTTTTAATGAACACCATAGTTATAATATAATATACACAAACCGTATTCAACCTACTGTCCACCTACTTTTGGTTCACCGTGTATATATATATAATATATATATATATATATATGTGTGTGTGTATGTGTGTGTGTGTGTGTGTGTGTGTGTGTAAAATTCAAATCTATTTGGTATAAGAGTGCAAAATGCGAACCGGGGAGCTTTTGACTAAAAGACCTCTGCTTGGAGCGCAAGGGGGCTAGCACCTAAAAAATCTCTCTGGTCGCTAAATCGTAGCGCGTTTCCTCGGGTGCTGTGTTAGTGTTTACCTTGTTGTAGTGGTAGAGCCCAGGACTTCAACTCCACAGTTCCCGAGTTCGAAACCTAGTGGGGCTATTTTGTATTATGCAAAAATCGTGCGTGTTCATGCAGTAAATTACATATGAGAGAGAGAGAGAGAGAGAGAGAGAGAGAGAGAGAGATCATGAACCATGAAGTTCCAGGGCTGCCAATGCTGGGGTTTTCCCCCCAGATCTGGGGTTTTCACCCGTCATCTGGGTTTCTGGGTTTTTATTTTACAAATAGCTTGAAAACTGGTTTTTTTTTACTAATTTTGTTAATAAATTATCTAAAATAACTTTTCTATATTTATGAATGTATTATATTTACTTTTTAAGATCTAAAAATAAGCTGTTGGAAGATCAGCAGTCAATTTAACGTGTTTGAATCTCGTACGATACGTGTTTGTTTTGGTACTGTAGCTGCTTGCCTTGTCTTTGCGGCACTCGCCGGTCAGTGTAGCATTGGTGTTCTGTGTGTGTGGTGCGTTTTGGGGAGTGTTGCAGTATTGTTCTTATACCATTTTGTCACGTTTATAAATTGTTCTCCCTTTTCACCATCATGGATGATACAACCCAAACTCCATCTAAGAAAAGGAAGTGGTACACACAATCATTTAAAAAAGAATGGCTAACAAATCCGGAATTTAGTCAGTGGCTTCAACAGGACAAGATTGACTGTGATGCCAGCTATTGTAAATGTTGTAATGCTACTTTGAAAAATGCTAACAAAACTATGTTGATCAAACATATGAATACTGCTAAGCATAAAAGTTGCTTTAGCACGAGTAAATCTAGTATCAACATTACACATTTATGTCAAAGAAAAAACAACAGAGAGCGAACAAACCGCCAAAAGTGAACTTCTCTTCGCTGGATATTTTGCTGAGCATAATATACCCTTTGCCAATGTTGATCATCTCTTTGAATCTGTAAAAAACACTTCCTGACAGTAACATTGCCAAAAATATATCAATGAAAAGAACGAACTATCGTACGTTATTCAAGATGGAATTGCCTTCTATGAGAAAATGCTCTTAACTGATATCTGCAGATCACAGAAATTTTCAATTATTATTGATGAAAGTACTGACATTTCAGTTTACCCAAATTCTAGCAGTAGTTGTGCGGTATTTTGACGCAACTAAACATGATGTCGTAGACTCACTGCTAGAACGATAGTAGTAGAAAATGGAACAGCTCTTGGTCTTTATACTTCCGTGAAATCGATGTTGCAAAGAAAAAAATATTCCACTTGAAAATAGTGTTGATTCGGAAGTGACAATTGTTCATCTATGATGGGTACGAAAAATGGCTTCCAAAAATTGTTGAAAAATGATGTACCTTCTGTATTATTATGGGGTGCGTCTGCCACTCTTTCGCTCTTTGTGCAAGTCATGCTGTTTCCGTACTGCCTTCATATTTAGAGGCTTTTTTAAAAGATTTAACATCATATTTTTCCCGTAGCAGCAAGAGACAACGGGATTTCACACTGATTCAAGAAGTTACTGCAACAGCTTGTCATAAAATACCAAAACTTGCCCAAACACGATGGCTTTCTCGAGAAACCATAATCACAGAAATATTAGAACAATTTGATGCTCTACTTCTTTATTTTCAAGCAGAATCAGAAGTTGACAAAATTGATGGAGCCAAGAAAATTTATGATGTATTAAACAACCGCGGAACGAAACACATGTTGTTCTTTCTTCAATATGTGCTGCAAAAGATAAATCTCATGAACCCCTCGAAACACCTACGGGAAGACTGGGAGTAGCGAGTGTGTTACTAAAACCTTCCCTTGATGTGTATACTAAATTTGGTGCATATTACCCAAGCCGTTTGCAGATTATCTGAGCCGTTTAGGCGTGTATGAACGAACATTCATCATCATCATCATCTTATATATATTATATATATATATATATATATAGATATATATATATGATGAAATAACCACGAAGGAAAAAGGAAACAGAATGGTGCTCAAGCGCTTTCGTCTAATGACATCTTCAGGAACACTGAAATAAATAACAAGGTCGAGACTATATATATAGGTCACAAAAAAATAAAATAAAAAATAAAAATAGTAGGAGGAGCATACAAATTTATAAGAAAAAGCTACGAGAGTTTTAACACTTTGCCCCTCTTGTCTAAATCCGTTCTGAACTAATTCAAAACAACAGGATCAAGTGAAGAAAGGCTCTGGCTAATGTTAAAATTATTTGTAAGTTGAATAATGGTAGACTCAAGAATATTTCTATTAACAATGTTGCTTGAGTAAAACAAAATTGAAACATTATTCCAATCAATACAGTGGGATAACTCTGACAAATGGACGAAAAGGGCCACGTGTCTCCTTTATAGATGTATTTGGTTTCCTCTCACTTCCCATTTTTGCCCTCGACCCTTTTCCTTCCATCACTGTGTACGTAGTACGTAGTCAGCCTCAGCCTACTACGTATGTGCGGGTGTACGTACGACGTACGTATACACGAACACACCTCGCGCTCTCGACTGCCTTGCCAGCATCCTGATCATTCTACTATTAGCGATTTAGAGGTTTAAACAACGTTATAGATAACGTTGTTCTTATCGGATTAAAAATGTTAAGAATTTACTTAATCCATTAGTGCCGAGCGTCACTTTACTAATTTTGTTCTGGCTAACGCCAGACGATTTTATTCAGTCTCGGGAAAGACCTCTCGGCACTAATGGGTTAATATTACTGGAAACAATTTAAATTATTGAGAGTAATGAGTAAATTTAGATTTGGTAATATATTCTTAAGAAATGAGAAAAAAATCTAGAAAAACGAAGAATTTTGTAGATTTTTAGAAAGAAATCAATGTTAGATTTAAAGCGACAACTTTATTTAGTTCACTTTACTTGTAAAAATAGAAGGAATTTAAGAAATAAGTCAGATAAAGGGTATAAGAATAATCAAAATATTGTTCTTCATATATTTAATAATAAAATATTGTTAAAGTAACAAATATTTTACAGTTTACCCTCTCTAATAAACAGTTAGAAAGATTACAAGTGTTTGAGAAGAATTTGCCAAAATATTAAATAATGTTGACTGCTTTGGAACCTGATAAAAGAACACAAAAAAGAACCCGAATAAACACACACACATATATATATATATATATATATATATGTTATATATATTAAATTATTTCACGAAAGTAACACAACAACCACAGGGAAAAAGAAAAGAACACGAAATCCGAGCGCTTTCGTGATATATTCACATCTTCAGGGAAAAACAAGTAATTACTCTATTGCGTTTTTTCCCTGAAGATGTGATATATCACGAAAGCGGCTCGGATTTCGTGTTTCTTTTTCCTTTTCCCTGTGGTTGTTTGCTTATTAATAAGATCACGTGTTATTCTGTGATTTTACCGCATATATATATATATAATATATTACAGTGGAACCTCAATATACGACGCATCTCTATTCGAACACATCGGTATACGAACAACTTTTTTGAGAAAAATTGTCCTTGTATACGAACCATTTCCTCATATCCGAACCGAAAGAACTCAAAGAAGCCGGTCAGTTTCTCTCCAGCCAGCGTTTGGTGTGCATCGCTTTTTTTTAGCTCCGTGAAACGTTTGTGAATCTTGTGAATCCACCGTTATTCTTTGGTGTTATTTTTATATTATTATTGAAATTAAGTGACCATGGCCCCAAAGAAGTGTAGTGAAGGAAAAAAACCTAAAAGGAAAGCTGTGAGAACCACAATTGAATTAAAAAAAGAACTTATTTCAAAGTGGGAAAGCGCAACACGTGTTTCGGACCTCGCCACTGAATATGGCATGGCGAAATCTACCATATGTACCATACTTAAAAATAAAGACGCAATCAAAGGGGCTGATGTGGCGAGAGGAGTTAAAATTCTTGCTACAAAAAGGTCACAGACAATTGAAGACATGGAAAAACTTTTGTTAGTGTGGATTTATGAAAAACAATTGGCTGGTGATAGTGTTTCAGAAACAATAATCTGTGAAAAAGGAAAGCAGTTACACAGTGACCTTAAGCGAGACACACCTGGAACCAGTGATGATTTTAAGGCAAGTAGGGGCTGGTTTGATAGATTTAAAAAGAGAACTGGGATTCATAGTGTAGTAAGGCATGGGGATGATGCTGCCAGTTCTAACCAAGAAGAGGCTAAAAAATTTGTTGATGAATTCAAAAACTATGTAGACACTGAGGGATTTATCCCTCAACAAGTTTTTAATTGCGATGAGACAGATCATCACTCCTCAGCAAAGGTAAAGTTCAGGTTAAATTTTCATTTATTTGTATAATATTGCATTATTTATTGTTGTTACAGGTTTCATGTATGATTTTGTATGTAAGTCTTATTTTACAGGTTTAATTAACCAATTTTGACTTAAAAGTGTTTCGTAAGGGGTAACTTTTGGGGGTCTGGAAACGGATTAATCCAATTACATTATTTCTTATGGGAAAAATTGATTCAATATACGAACAATTCGATATCAGAACAACCCTCAGGAACGGATTAAGTTCGTATATTGAGGTTCCACGTATATATATATATATATAAAATTTTAATTTCTTCATATAATACCATTGTCAAGTTGTGCAGCTTTGGAGAAAAATTATATTTGCAATCTGATTTTTTTATATTTAGAGAAATAATGAAAATGTCCAGGAATGACTATACGATTTACATTAACGAGTGATCATTGGTTTACGAGCAATATAGTCATATACTTTGCCTTTTTTTAAGCAAGAAAGAATAGACTCAAATAATTCTGTACAGGCCTGCGAATGAGAACTTTGTAAGAGTTGTTTTTTTAATAATAACTGAATTTATATAATTCAACTACGCTGATTTCGAATAAGGTGTCCATTCTTTTCTATCACGTAAAGATTTTATGCAAATGGGAGGGAAAAAACAACAACATAAATAAATATTATTTATTTCAATTTACATTAGGTACCTATTTCGCTTTGTTGTACTAATTACAAATGCAAACAACTTTAAAAAGAAAGAAGACTATTAACATCAATTACACAGTCATCTTTATTTGTCCTGAGTTTTCTTGTGAGATCTACAGTATGCCTTTAGTCCCGAATGCACGCGCTGTTCCTTTTCTTTTATGTAATAATTCTGGAGTATCCCGTTTCAACATCCAGCAGTAATCAGCCATCATGCTGATGCCCACCTTCCCTGATATCTCTTCTCTATTTCTTTGATGTCTTGGTGAAACTAAGCATTTATAGGTAGTAGTTTTTAATCAAAATTTAATGAAAATTACTTACATAATATGTAATATGAAGTATGACATTTTGTGAAAAATCTGTACGTGATGGCGAAAAATGAATATTATTTTCGCAATCAGCGTTCAAAAATTACTATACAAGTAATAAAATATTTCGGACAACAAAACCATCGCAGGCCTGTGAATATTTACTTTTCCTGAGAAAAGTATCATGTCTCAAATTACGGTTTAATTAAAGAGTTTTATAAAGGCTGCAAAATACGTTTACATACTAATATACTGTACGTTTACAACTAACACCATTCTGTATCACTTAATTTTTTTACTACTTTTCTAGATGTTACTTTTTTATATATATTTTGGCTAAATATTTCAATATTTTTATGTAGAAATACTACATACATATGAATATAAACAAAGAATATGAACACATTTGAAAATGCTTTAATTTCAACACAATTTCTTTTGTCACTAGTTTGTATCCATTCAATTGAGAATCAGTGAGTTATCCTTTACATTTATTAACAACCACTTATTGAGCCGCAATTAAAACATATTACAGTGTGAAGCTATGCATGATAAACTCATTAAAGAATAATAGATGACCATCATCAGATAGTCACTATAAACTTTATGCGGAAGGATGACAGGAAATTGCATTGATTTTATGAGGAAAAGAAGAAGAGCCGTCATAATTTTGTGAAGATCTTGGAAATTTGGTATAAAATCAAATGAACATATTATATTACGAAAGAAAATTCTTTAGAAAAATTAAAACAAATTATTAGTTTGACAAAAATTATTTCTAAAAGTGTCAACCGTAAGTAAGCAGTCGAGTGAGTAGGAGTAGTTTGGAGACTCACACTCGAATCACCCCAAATTTGCAGAAGAAAATCATGATGACTTTATTGCGTGTTTTTTGTTTTTGCTTATATATATATATATATATAATATATATATATATATATATATATAATATATATATATCTATAATTATGCTACCTGGTTATCGGATATGGAACCTACAAGTGAGGCGAAATACACAAAAAATACAATTTCAGAGAATCCCCTAAAAATTACTGACTACTGATGTTTCTTTGTTTATCTATGAAATTTTTATTTATTTATTATTTCGTCAAAAAGAAGAACAATTCAGTAGTATAGCCGCAAAAAGGGGAGAGTGCAAGAATGTTGCAGGTTTTTGTAATGTTGCAAAAGGGGTGGGGGTTGTTGCAAAAGGGGGTGGGGGTTGTTGCAAAGGGGGTGGGGGAACTTGGAGACGGCGTTATCCCCCAAGAGAAAGGAGGAGGAGAGAAAGGAGGAGAGGTGTTCACCTGGCAGGAGCCAAGTGCACATTAAGACTTCAGCCGAGTGGCGTTGTTTTTATAGGCTCCTAATCAGCCAGTTGGCGTAAATGGCTTGAGTTGCCAGATACCGCGATACCATTGTATACATTATTATAGACTCCTAATCAGCCAGTTGGCTGTAAATGGTTGTCAGATACCTCTTTTTAGCAGTATTATTGCATAATTATTATTATATACGCTAATCAGCCAAGGGGGGAGAGGTACACATGCAGGAGGTACACACACATACGCACACATGCAGGAGGTACACACACATACGCACACATGCAGGAGGTACACATACGCACACATGCAGAGGTACACATGCAGTAGTTACACATGCAGGAGAGAGAGAGCTGAAGGAGGGAGAGAGACGCCTGTAGGAGAGAGAGAGAGAGAGAGAGAGCTGAAGGAGGGAGAGAGACGCCTGTAGGAGAGAGAGAGAGACGCCTGAAGGAGAGAGAGAGAGAGAGTAGTTGCCTTTAAGGCATATTATTTTCGTTTTCCTAACCTAAGAGGCCACTAAGGGGTTCACCAAAGGGCCAAAAAAGAAGGACCAGAGGTCCTTGCTCGGCTGGAGCCGAGCTGGGAATGAGTCTTCACCAGCTTCTCGATCTTTTATAAGCCTCTATTCTGGCTGAGTTGCCAGATCACGCCTTGTATTGGGGTGCTGAGTTGCCAGATCGCACCATGTATTCTAATAAGCATTGTGTACCACAATATGGTAGATGAATTAAATAATTACACACTTAATTGAAATATAGATGTATATAGTGTTTTACAATAGATGTATATAGTGGATTATATGCAAAATATAACATTAACTTGAGCTTCCTTGAAGTTGAACTTATCGAAACAAATAACGTAGTTATCCACCAACCATAGAAAACAGAATTATAGAATATATATTTATATATATATATATATATATATATATATATATATATTAAGCATTGTGTACCACAATATGGTAGATGAATTAAATAATTACACACTTAATTGAAATATAGATGTATATAGTGTTTTACAATAGATGTATATAGTGGATTATATGCAAAATATAACATTAACTTGAGCTTCCTTGAAGTTGAACTTATCGAAACAAATAACGTAGTTATCCATAATTCAACCAACCATAGAAAACAGAATTATAGAATATATATATATATATATATATATATATATATATATATATATTAAGCATTGTGTACCACAATATGGTAGATGAATTAAATAATTACACACTTAATTGAAATATAGATGTATATAGTGTTTTACAATAGATGTATATAGTGGATTATATGCAAAATATAACATTAACTTGAGCTTCCTTGAAGTTGAACTTATCGAAACAAATAACGTAGTTATCCATAATTCAACCAACCATAGAAAACAGAATTATAGAAATATATATATATATATATATATATATATATTATGAAAATCATACCAAACGTATATTATTTTAAACTATACGTAAACCACAATATATATATTTATATAGTTAATCAGTTGGAAGAATCAAACATATAAAATAACAATATGTTTATATAGATATTCAAATGGAAGATTCAAAGACGGAACAAATAACGTAGTTATCCAACCAACCATAGAAAACAGAATTATAGAACGATGCAATTCGAAACACATGAGCTTCATCCCTGCGAAGAAAATTGAAAAACGAAATTTAAAGAAACGAAGAAAGTTGGAAATACCCAAAACATAATCCGATAGAGGAAAGGATTTCCGAGAATCTGCCCAACTCGGTCGACCATATTTTACCTTTCTACGAGTCAAATCAAACAAAACCTCACCTCACTCCTTGTTTTCAGCATTCATTCATTTCACGTGTTTTATTGTGAATTTCATCCCATATATATATATATATATATATATATATACCCTTTGGATAACCTTTGGTTAGCTTCCGCCCGAATTGTTCATTCTGACGAAGGTCAAGCTTTCCACTCCACCTTAGACCTACAGTTTAACGTGGAACCATCAACAGCCCAGCGTCTTAACCACTAGGACACGTAGGGCCCATTTATCTGCCAACCACTTTCTTTTATTATGTGTAATGACCACCTTAGACCTACAGTTTAACGTGGAACCATCAACAGCCCCGCGTCTTAACCACTAGGACACGTAGGGCCCATTTATCTGCCAACCACTTTCTTTTATTATGTGTAATGACCACCTTAGACCTACAGTTTAACGTGGAACCATCAACAGCCCCAGCGTCTTAACCACTAGGACACGTAGGGCACCCATTTATCTGCCAACCACTTTCTTTTATTATGTGTAATGACCACCTTAGACCTACAGTTTAACGTGGAACCATCAACAGCCCCAGCGTCTTAACCACTAGGACACGTAGGGTACCCATTTATCTGCCAACCACTTTCTTTTATTATGTGTAATGACCACCTTAGACCTACAGTTTAACGTGGAACCACCATCAACAGCCCCGCGTCTTAACCACTAGGACACGTAGGGTGCCCATTTATCTGCCAACCACTTTCTTTTATTATGTGTAATGACCACCTTAGACCTACAGTTTAACGTGGAACCATCAACAGCCCCAGCGTCTTAACCACTAGGACACGTAGGGCACCCATTTATCTGCCAACCACTTTCTTTTATTATGTGTAATGACCACCTTAGACCTACAGTTTAACGTGGAACCATCAACAGCCCCAGCGTCTTAACCACTAGGACACGTAGGGCACCCATTTATCTGCCAACCACTTTCTTTTATTATGTGTAATGACCACCTTAGACCTACAGTTTAACGTGGAACCATCAACAGCCCCAGCGTCTTAACCACTAGGACACGTAGGGCACCCATTTATCTGCCAACCACTTTCTTTTATGTGGAATGACCACCTTAGACCTACAGTTTAACTCCGAACCATCAACAGCCCCGCGTCTTAACCACTAGGACACGTAGGGTGCCCATTTATCTGCCAACCACTTTATTTTATTATGTGTAATGACCACCTTAGACCTACAGTTTAACGTTGAAACCGAATGTTATTTTTAAAATATAATTATGATATATTTCTTTATACCCTCTCGATTACATTAGTGACTAATGATGCGGGAAATTGAGTAAATGGAAATATTATTTTCTCGAAAACTATGGGTGATAGAAAACTTCTGAAACCATATTTGGAATCAATATCAAAAGTTCTATACGAATCACCAAATAATTTTCAAAGGAGAATAAGAGCATTAATTCTATTAGTGAAAATATAAAGATGCAATTACTCGTCCGTACCCGTTATAGCGGAATGGTACACGTCATAGCTCCACCCAGCTACATCGGCAGCCAATCACGACGAACATCTGGTCTTTTGGGCGGAGCTTGGCGAATGTGCATATAAAAGGGGATATTTTCAGTTGGGAGTAACAGTAGCTATTTTCGCATCAGTGAATAATCATTCCTCAACCATGGACCTGTACGTCTCCCCAGATTTGTATGAAGAAAGTGATACTGCAGCATTAACCGCAATTAGTCTTTTCAATGCGATTGATTGTGGCGAATTATTTTCGACGCAAACCGTAGAAGATATTTGCAGTGACGCTCCTTACAATCCGACGCAAGGGACTACCATAGAAATGTAAGTGTCCATAATTCGATTTTATATATATACGGAGAGTTGTAGTATTTCGTCAAATAGATACTAGTCAAAAATGTCAATCAATGTTATTTCCCCATCATGCTAAAATCGAAATTGGTAATCGAATCAAAGATATCTTCACATAATGGGGATCTGTCTGTATACTCTGTATATGTTTTAAAAGCATTATTCCTTTAAGGTCCGATGAGGATTTGACACGTGTTATACAATCTTTTGAAGAACCTCGGAATATGGATGATATACTGATCAGTCAGCAGTGTCACACATCCTCCACCATGGACCTGTACGTCTCCCCAGACTTGTATGAAGAACGTGATACTGCAGCATTAACCACAATTAGTCTTTTCAATGCGATTGATTGTGGCGAATTATTATTTTCAACGCAAACCGTAGAAGATATTTGCAGTGACGCTCCTTACAACCCGACGCAAGGGACTACCATAGAAATGTAAGTGTCTATAATTAGAATTTTATATATATATGGAGAGTTGTAGTATCTCGTCAAATAGATACTCGCCAAAAATGTCAATCAGTGTTATTTCCCCATTATGCTAAAATCGAAATTTTTATGGCGTTCACTCCTCGAACCAAAGATATCTTCACATAATGGGGATCTGTCTGTCTGTATACTCTGTATATGTTTTAAAAGCATTATTCCTTTAAGGTCCGATGAGGATTTGACACGAGTTATACAATCTTTTGAAGAATCTCGGAATAGGGAGGGTATACTGATCAGTCAACAATGTCACACCGAAATAATGTAAGTGTTTTTCGATCTTTTTGGGATAAGAAGACACAATATATTTTCATAAATTTATTAAATGAAAGAAATCAGTACAATAAACGAATATACCGTTACAAATATACGAACAAAAACATTATAATATACAACGAGTACGTACAATTGGAAAACGGTTTTTTATCTGTCTGCATACCATTTCATCGTTTCGGTGAGTGTGACACGGGTCAAATAAATTTAAAAAATTTATAAATTCTTTATCATTTGACATATGCATGAGAAATGAGACACAGTACATTCCGCAAACATTAGTAAAATATCCCTGCATACGAAATGGGTTCCATACAACTTCGGGAATATGTAACTGAGCGAGAAATTTTACAATAATAGGGTCACTCCAGGGTTGAGTACCGAGTGAATCAAAATAGTACAGGCGCTGTCTATTTTTAAAATAGACAGCGATCCAGTGAATCCCTTCATTACCGATGATGTCTGTGTTCACAATAAGACTACCGCATTCTCGCGTACTTGGCAAACTCAATGTTTCATTCTTCGCAAACACGCCGATAAATTTGGAACGTGTGACTCGCTCCATTACTTTCTGAAGTGTATTAGCATCCATTTTAAAAGTCAGTGATAACGCTTCTAAATCTATCTACTTCTATTAGGGCTTGCGATTCGAGATATACTAGTACACTAATAGGAGCGTCTATAGGCTTGGCGAATTCCAGCCGCACTGAGATGTTACCGCTCTGCTGTGGTGTTAAATGGGTATTTACGCTAGCAGATAAGTCAGGTGTAATGTCAAACGGATAAAGGTTAAATTGATCAATGAATTCTTCCTGCGTTACCCCATTACCAAGCTCATCACAATCACCTGCAATATGGGTCAGATTACTATAGGCTCTGGCACAAAGAGGTAACACAGCGTCTGATGAATAGTCCGTACCCATTGTTCCACCCAAAGCAGTGCCATTAACGTATAGAGTTATATTTTTAAGTCCGAAATTCTCGAATTTAAAGGCACTCTTTTTATATTTTCCATTCACCGAAGCGTGGTCCTGCATGCCGATTAATATCCTTTTAGGAAGATTTCCCAGGGCAATGTTTTCTATCTGCTTCGATGCCAACCCTGCAGGAACCGTATATAGTTTGATCTGCACTCTGTTAATAGGATATTTCACTGTAGCGTTTAGTAAATTTTTCTCAATTTCTAGTTGTTTTGGTGAACTTAATTTCACTCGCCGTACGCGGAGGTATGTGTCCATAATGTGAACCACAACGGACTTTGCACCCTCTTCTTGATTCGCATCCAGATTTAAGCAGATCTCAGGACTCGTGCGGGTGAGCTTTATTTTCATATCCACCCCGTTCACAAGCAACTTCTCCTGGAAAGTGAAATCTGTGTGCAACCGTCCAAAACACTCGTATATTTTCTTTTTAGAATTTTTAAATTTGTCCTTTATACTATTTTCATCTTTAGTTTGATAATATCCCTCCGCACTTAAAAAGGTAGCCTTCGCTTCTTTGGAAAAGTTGAGGACATTTTCCAAATAGGCTCGTAGATGATAGTACCCCGTGCCTGCCGATATGTTGGTCTGATTTAAATATACGTCACACTGGTTGAATATGGCGTGCAGAAAGTTTGTTTCAGGGTATACAGCATATTTGTCATCGCAGGCCGTTCCATCAGAATGGGCTATACGTAGCTTAGCGTACATGTGCACACAGCTTGGATCAAAAAAGTAAGGACCTGAGCTGGGTATCACGAATTCTATAGGTGCACTCGGTGAACTAATTGTGTTTAAAGGGTTAATTGTAATAAAGTCACTGTGCTCAATAGAAACTTGGGTTGGCGGGAGCTCAAAAAAGGACAGCTCCGATTTACAGCATTGTGAACTACATGGGTGGATGAAGCGTGCCATGGCGAAATAGTGACTCCTCTCTCGACAAGTGGTAAACAAACTATGATTCATGAGATCAATATCCTTAGCTTATATCAGTCAAAAAAGTGGTCAACCATAGGTTTCATTCGCTTACAGCATTTCTTTTTTGATAGCCTTTTACGTTTAATACCACGTGACCCCTTCTTCTTCCGGGGAGCCCTCTTCTTCTTCCCGCCACCACGCATTTTTCTCTTTGCATCTTTGATGATTTCGTTCCGTGTACGCTTTAAATGTTTTTTTAGAGCTTCTTTAGGTTTAGCCCCGGCCAATATGTCTTCTGCAGTGTTAAGACCTGATTGTAGCGCTTTCCTTCCAAGGTATCTGGCACCCCTCTTCAGCAAAGGAACAGCCGTACGTAGTATGGATGAAAAAATGGATCCAAGTCCACTACCGCGCTGGTATCGCATCCCTCGATAGACGGTGAAAGGCTTTCTATCCATTATAACTCAGTGCGTCGAAAGTGTAGCTTCACTGTTAAGCTCCCGTTACCGAATGGGAAGTTTTCGCCCTCAATCGTTCTTATATATATTGTGATATTGGTTATTAAATTAGTTGCGACATTCACATAATGGGGCCTGTCATATGTAATACTCAAACTCCTTCCTCTATGGTTGGGGATGTGAGCAATGCGCAGCAGGCGTGCCTGGGTATCCCCAACAAACTGGTGCTCCACTATATTACTGTAAATATAGCACATGTCTGGGGACCTTTCAGCCAATTTCTCCATCTTCAATTGATACATTAATCTGGACAAGTTATACTGTGTCTCGTGAAATGTGTCTCTTTGGAAGGCTGCGCTATATCGGCCGTTGGTTAGAATTTTGAACTTTCTATGTTCTTTAAGACGTCTGTTAGTCTTTGATTTTAGGATTAGTGTATGTGCAGGGTTGTTTACGATTTCATATACTAAATCATTCGTAAGGTTTGAGTTTCTTAAACTCACGTTTAAGCCTCTCACAACATCCTCGGCCGAACCATATTGACCCGGCCCTAGTCTTACTTCTGTACTGTAATACCGTGTAATCTTAGTCCGAGCGATGCGCATAGTTTCATCCATAGCTACCCCAGCTTTTTCACACTCGTCAATGTCTCTAAGAATCGTAAAAACGGTTTCTTTATGTTCAATATTTAAAAAGACGGTGTCCAGCTGAATTTCGCATATCCCCACCTCATACGAATCACGACCCAATTCAATGTGCCCATGGAGTTCTGTTACAAAGTTGGCTAGCGTGTTGTTAGGGTGTACAGACAGGGACGAGGAGGACGGGAGTGTGACGTAGAAATGGTTAGGAGCCATGTTGCATACTATTTAAGCTTCATTATTGCATCAGCTTTTATATAGGTGTTGAAGCTTTCTGGGTACCCTAGCCATTTCACCAGGTACATTTTTCTCCTTCCTGAACCTTTGCTTCCTAAAATTTTCTCAATTTTAAACACATTTTTTTCTAAATTAAACGCAACTTTCTGCAATTCCTCGCGGTAAAAGCCTCCTGAGATTTCTTCCCCATTCAAATCTTCAATGTAATACATCATTATTACACCTTTAGGTCTCACAGCCCTAACTTTAAAAATCTCGCGTGTCCATCCTTGCTCAAAACCCTTTGCGAATTTATTCCCCGAACGCGACAGCCTTACATAATCATTGATTTTGAAGCGCACAGAGTGTGGTGGTGGTGGTGGTGGTGTCCATCTCTTCTCGGGAGCGTACCTCTTTCTAAAACTTCGTTAGGTGTTGCCCCAATCGTGCGATGGTGTGAGCGGTTGTAGGATGATGCCAATGATTCCAGAATGTCTAGAAATCTGTATGTGTTTTTATGTGTAAAATAACGGTGCATGCGTTCCTTTATGGTGCGCTGAACTCTTTCAGCTAAAGAAGCCTTATGTATAGAATTGGTTGTGTAATAGCTGATATTAAACTCTGTCAACATATTCTGAAAAGCACGGCCTATAAACTCCTTCCCCATATCCGTACAAAAATAGCCAGGAACCCTGTTTTCTTTTAACATTAGCGTTTTGGTGGCTTTAGCAACTGTTTCAGGTGATTTATTTTTCAGAGGAACTAGCCACAGATATCTAGAGAACACGTCTATTATGAATAGAATGTAGCGGTAACCATCGTTATACACAGAATATCTTTGCATGTCTGTTAAATCTGCTTGCCAAATAGAATCAATCGAGGAAGCCGTTGTCTTGGCTGTTTTAAACCTTTTTCTCACAGGCTTATGAAGCGTATAAGCGTCCTGCTCCCTCAAAAATCTTTCAACATCTTTTTTTCCTACTCCGTAAACACTTCTGTACAGTCTATCTACGCCGCCGTAAGAGGATGGGGTAGAAATGTCATAATAGCGTTTAGTTAATACGTTAGCCATTTGCGTATTTTAGAGGCACGTGGGTAGGGTTGGTTTAACCTCTTCTTGCTCCTCTTCAAAGGTGTTACCGCCGGGGGTGACGGCGCCTTCAATTGTGTCACAGGCGTTGCATGTTCCAAGTCTTTTAACCTGTTCAGATTTCCTATCAACGTTTTAGGGACATTTATTTGTTGTAGTCTTGCTTTAATATGCTTCCATCCTGATGGTGATGGCCTATCCCACTTTCTCACCAGATCATGGACAATGTCTACGATATTCGATCCCTGTACCTTTGATCCTTCCACAATGATCTCCCCTGTATCGGTCCATTGTATGGCGGGATCCTCATTCAATAGATTATAAAGACTTAAGCCTTTACTCCTCAATGTAAGTGGGAGGGTATTTTTTAATACATGTTCGATATGTTGTGTGGCTAATCTTTTTGGTTGGTCAGCTGTGTCGTCGGGTATAGATCCTATGTCGCCATCGTCCCCCGTGCTGTGCCTAATAACCACAGGAATCTCTGTAGGGCTCTTATAATTTTCGTACTCGTGAAGAAATTTCTGCAGAGCTTCTTGGTATAAGATTCTTTTCTCATCAGGTGTTTTTTCACTGTTTAATAGGGCTAACAATTCGCTTTCCATTCTTTTAAGTCTGCTTTTACGGGGATCTAGATCCGTGTCTCTTTGCAGTGAGGCGTACACCTCGTGGGGAATCACTACCACTTTCTTCATTATATTAATCTAGTCAGTAAAGGACCCAAAACTGAAAATAAGATGGGGAGAAATGACCCTCCTGTTTGTACAATAATTCGTTTTTCTTCGCTACAGTTTGGCTTTTACGAGCGAGTGCACGTATTATGTTCTTGTAGCGGCGTAGGCGAGCCTTCTGATGGGTTTTCATTGATACATTGCAATTTATAACGTTAAGACAGATTTCACAGATGCATTTTAAAAAGTCGGCATCGATATTTTTAATAAACATCTGCTGCATTGCCCGGGCAGTCGATGATAGATTTTTATTAATTCACGGTATTTCTTTAGTCTCTTTGTCATTCTGGAATATACACCGTTTCAGGCTCGTTTGGAAATATATTCGTTCGCAGAAGCACTCTAAACGTGTTTCGCGGATGAAGGTCGCAAAGCAAATATCCGTAACGCGTGCTTGTAGCTTCTTTATAAACTTCCAAAAACTCCTTACGCTGATTCGGGAACATTTGATTGGCTAATACCCCAATTTGTGATACATCTCTACGTTGCGCGAATAAGACTAGATATTGCGTATTTAACGACACATCGCGCATGTATCTATTTTTGAAAAATAGATTCTGATTGATGAAGAACACGCTTATGTTAAGATGGTGGGAGAATACTGTAAATGTCTCGGCAAACGTTTTATCCATCTCCAACATGAGATCGTCCAATTACAATGATTGTATGTTCATTTCCCTTTAACGAATTAACGTCATATACGCCTTTGTGGAACAAAATATCATCTTGGTACTCGTTGAACACTGATTGATACGTCGAATAGCACCATATAACTTTACGCACAAATTTCGAGAACATCTCCCCCTTTTCTTTAATGATTTTAAGCATAAACAAAGTTTTACCACATCCTGTAGGTCCAGATATAATACATGTGGATGGGCTCGTGAATCTGAATTTTTCTACAGAGTCCATTTCTAACACGTCACACTCCTAAGTGAGTCATTTACAAAATATTACAAATTTTGAGTGCTGATCCTTATATTTCTTCTCCCACAGACCGTGAATGGCGATGAGGTAGAGCAGCCCATCATTACTGATGACCTCGACGACAGTGTAGTTGTGATCTCCTCCCCTGAACCCTCACCAGGATATCGGTAACACGTCCAAAGCGAGGGATATAGATACCCACGTCAGGTATAAAGCGACCGAAATACGCGTGTTGCAGCGGTAATAGAGCCCCAACCCTCAACCTCTTACGCAAAACACCCCCAGCAGCACCTAATATATCCCCTTATTCATCCGCCGCCCCCCGTTCTGTTAAGTCTACAATAATAGAGCCCCAACCATCAACCTCCTACGCAACGCAACAGGGCCCCCATCAGCAGCACCTTCCGCTAATATATCCCACTAATTCATCCGCCCCCGTTCTGTTGAGGATGGTATAACGCTGGAATTGGTGCGATCCGCAGCCCCCACCCAGCCTTGACTAGAAATCGGTTATAGAGTCAGGGTAGACCCTAGAGTCATGTATAGCAATGGTATTGAGCGCGGACTACGCCGGGTTGTAGAGCGTATTATAGAGTTTGCTCTTCAGAATCGTGACGAGCGTGAAGTCAGGACGAGTATGTCCTTTGGATTCGGGTCAGATGACGGTGATGTAGACGATTATTGGGTGATAGTGCCATTTAGACGTTTGGCGGCTGAAGATGTAGAATATATATTAGGGCGTATAATGCAAGCCCCCAAAGTAGTATAGCCTTCAATATGGACAACTTCACGGTAAATATTGACCATGTATACCGTGTTGCGGGTCATAGTGCCATACCGTATACTCTTAACTTCAATTCTCAAGCTACTTATAGACGGCATATAAACGTCGATCGTGGTTGCGGCTTTATAGCATACTCTTAGCACGTATGTTTACTGTACAAAATACACGAACTCAAAAATTTGGTTGCCTACAGTCGTGGAGCGTGCCCGTAAACTAGCTGAAGACTGTGAACTTGAATTTGACTGTAATATGGGTCCTGAAGAGCTGAGAAGGGTAGAACAGGAAATGAATGTCCGCATAGTTGTGTTTGGGTTGGATGATCGTCGTAGGACTGTGTATGTTTTTAAAGCTGTGTGAGAGATCGTACAAGGCCCCTACTTATTTTAGGATTGTCAGGGACAACGTATCCCCATCCGTAATATAAGGTGGCTTTACGCGAGTTATGACAAAAGTCGAAAATATGGGAGACATCATGATTTGTGTAAGGGGTGCCTCGAGTTTGCGGATGATATAGTGAGACATTGTAAAGAATGTCACATGGTATGTGAGCAGTGTAAAAGCACCAAATGTGAAAGCCGTGTAGTTGAAGCTGAGAAGAGAGACTGTGATGTGTGTAGACGCACATTTTTCAATAATAGCTGTTTTGATTTCCATAAATCAATTGGCACGTGCAGGAAAATGAGAATCTGTGAATGTGGATGTTTCACACAATGGATAATTGGGGAAAATTTAAGCACAAGTGTGACGTAATTCACTGTCCTACATGCAGGAGGATATAAGGCGGATGGAGTAAAGCATGTATGTTATATGAAAGATGCTAAGCCTAAAAATAACCCCTGTATAACTGTAATACGATATAGAAACATATACGAACGCTGAAACACAAGAGGTAATTCCACATTTACTTGTGAGCCAGACTATCTGTGATGAGTGTATGGATATCGAATGTGACGAGTGCCCCAAATGTGGTAAACGGACAAACGTTTTTAAAACGAATGTCAGCGATAGTCCCTGTGAAACTATTTGTGTCCTATATTGTCAAGTTAGCCGACAAGTTCAAAAAAATGACTGTGTATATTCTCGCCCATAACGGGGCAAAGTTTGACACGCAGTTCCTTTATAAGGAGTTGCTTGAACACGAATCCTCTGAGATATTTACAGGTGATCCATTGAAAAGAGGCAACAAATTAATACAGATGCAGATAAGAGGCAATGTACAATTTAAAGATACTTTATTATTCACACCTTGTAATTAGCAAAGCTACCCAAGGTGATGGGAGTAGCAGCTGAAGTTTCCAAAGGATACTTCCCATACACTTTCCTCACCAGCGAGACTTTAAACTACGTAGGCCCACCACCCCCCCAAACATTATTTTGACTGCATGGATGAACGTGAAGACTTTGATCGATACTACGACAGTTTTAATGAAAGTAACCCTTATAATATAGCTGATGAATGTGAGCGTTATTGCGTGAATGATGTGCGCGTGCTTAGAGTATGTTTCCAGGCCTTTAGAAGGATGTACATAGCCCGTTTCAAATGCGATCCACTGCAAGTCGCAACCACCATCGCATCATTATGTTTTACGGTGTTCAAGAATAACTTCATGCCGAAAGACAACTTAGCCATTATTCACCGAACAATCCCGCAGTTACGGGCACAAGGCTATTTACTGGCTCATACACCTACAGCAACAGACAGGTGTATACATAAAGCACGCCCGCAACACGGGTGAAGTACCCATTAAGATTAATGGACGTGTTTTTTGGGTTGATGGTTAAGTGAAAACCGTGTCACTGTGTGTGAAGACTGTGTACTCCTTTAACGGTTGCTGGTGGCATGGATGCCCCCGTCCTGAGTGCGGAGTCACCGGAGATATCAACGGTACGTCTCCTGCCGACTGTCTTGCATCGACCCGCACCCGCGATCAACTTATAGGATCACAGTTCACTCACAAAGTCTTGTGGGAGCATGAATATGATGCACGGATGGAGACAGACGAGGTGTACCGTGAGGAAATAAAAGCGATCAAGCGTTCAATGGTGCTGGATCCTCTCAAATGTGGTGATAGCTTGTTTGGAGGACGTACAAATCCTTTCAGACTATACTTCCACCTACGGAGGGCGTGAAGCTCCATTACTACGATTTCTGTTCTTTATACCCATACGTGATGAAGAGCAATCCGTACCCCGTGGGCGCTCCTGAGAAACTGGTGGGGCCTAGCCTACCATCCATCAATGAATTTTCAAAAAATTTGAATGATCGTTACTTTGGGATCTCTTTCGTAGACGTACTCCCCCCACGCAATTTATGGATGCCGATCTTACCTGTCGTTATCGACGACAAGCTCATGTTTCCCCTGTGCGTGAAGTGCGCGGAAGAGGATAACGGCGAATGTAACCATATACCCCACCAGTGTAAGATCAGAGGCGTATATACAAGTCCTGAGTTGGCCCTAGCCGTGCGCCATGGTTATAGAATACTGAAGATACATGAGGTGTGGAGGTTTCAGAAGCTACCCAACCTTTTCACACCATATATAAACACCTTTTTGAAGGATAAGGTTGAGGCATCAGGGTATCCGCGAGGAGTTGATACCGAAGATGAAAAGTCTGCCTATATTCAACGTTACCGCGACCGCGAAGGTATACAACTTGATCGTGTCCAAATTGTAAAGAATCCTGGCAAGCGCTTTAGTGCAAAGTTGTGTCTAAACAGTCTATGGGGAAAATTTGCGCAGAATACCGGCAGAGGGAGCATTCATTTGGCACAAAGTTATAGCGATGTCTGGGATTATGCCAATGCCCCCGATAAAGAGGTCATGGAGATCGTAAATGTAGGTAATACTTACGTAATAAAGTACAACAACACTGAATTTGCCACAGATACCTCAAGGGTTACAAACATACTTGTGGCCAGCTTCACAACAGCCTACGCCCGTATAAAACTTTGGGGTCTATTGCATTCTCTTGGGCGGAGAGTATTGTATGCCGATACAGATAGCGTGATATTCACAGAGAGGGAGGGTGAATACATGCCCACTATTGGGGAGTTCCTCGGCGAGCTCACTGATGAGATCAAGGATGAGTATGGGGATAACGCATACGCCGACTCTTTTGCCTCAACAGGACCTAAGACTTATGGGGTACGGGTCAGGGTGGGGGATGAAATGAAATATATCGTGAAGGCAAAGGGTATTACGCTCAACCATGCGAATCGGGAGGTTGTTAACTTTGAGTCGTTGAAGGATCTAGTATCTTTGGATGAACAACCTCACCAACTAATTGTAGGCACCCACAATTTTCGGGCGCAGAAGCTGGGGGGCGTGAAGGAACTTAGGGGTACGATGGTTTGCCGTAACACCTATAGGAAACGTTACCAGTTACCTGGTACCTATGATACCGTACCCTTTGGATACCAATGATGCTTCTAACTCACACGTCTTGTATATAATCGTATCTATTTGTAAATATATATATATATATATATATATATATATATATATAACTTGAATATCTCGTTTATTAAATCGTATTTGTAAATATATATAACTTGAATATCTCGTTTATTAAATAAATCATGTTTCAAATAGCGTTTCACTTTCTCCTTTGTGTGTGTGTGTGTGTGTGTGTGTGTGTGTGTGTGTGTAGGTGAAAGTTCTAAGCTCCGCCCACTGTAAGACCGTGAGTCATGCTACTATCTGGGAGTCCCTGCGTGGTCAGTCGACCGCAGTAAGCCCGAGAGATCAGACGTGTATTCAGATCAGACGTGTATTCAAATGGCTACCTTTAATATTGCTTGTACAACGTTTACGAAATGGTATTCAGTAAAGTGCCAGGATGTGGTGGATACCGAAAAACTTCCTATTCATCCCTCCTATGCCTCTTTTAAAAACACATTGGATTGTGCGAAGTTCCAAGATGTACAAATACTCTACGGATGTTCTGGTGAGACCGTTGAAGGCTTTCGTTGCACAGACGATGTGCTGAAGTATACTGCAGAGCTAAACTTTATAAAGTCTCACATACACCGTGAAGTAAAAGAAACAACGCGTGCAGAAGAGAAGCAACAGGTATGGATAATGAGTCTTGCTGATGGTGGTGTGACAAGCGGTATTACGTCATGCTACACCATGTCGATTACTCATACCCTACGACTGGAAATGTGAATCTCGTGATCATGGACAATCTTAAGTATTTTTATCACTATATTAACGTATATCATGATGAGGTTCGTAGTGAGGTTGTGGCTAGTGCCCTGCGTGAATTTTTAACAGAGTTTAGAGACGAGTATCGTTTGATGGGCAGAAAGGAAAAATATGAACATATGTTCCTCTCAAATAGTGCGCCTGAGTGTGGAGATGTTTAGTAAAATGTTCCTAGTTCTTATCCAAAATGTCTGGTGCGTAGGCTGGTAGTGATATTCTTGTACCGGTACAACAATTCGACTCGCGGAACAAGCCCATTCACGTATCATCGAGTCAGCCGCCCGTCGAACCATTCCTGCCTGTGCCTCACACGGCTCATAGTTATCTCAGAGCTTGAGCCGAGTGGACGTGCGCTCTTCGAATACGATGGAACTTCCTTTGAGCAGCATTCTCAACGCCTCGTACGATGTGTCCGTGACGAAATCGTTGCGCGTGTTCAGGCGTAATTCCGGTACCATTAGCTATGTACTGGAAACGGAATGTAGACCGACAAACAAACGGGTTTATTTAAGTATCGAGGAGATGAATAGAATCTTTGTGATAGTTGAGAAGTGGAGTGAAGATCGTTATAAAATACCTGCTAACGTAGGTACAAGAAGAGAGCAGATTAGTGACGCACCCTCATACGCCGTTGTATGTACGTTGTGTATAAATAACGATCGGCCGTGCATTGATATAAGGCTGATGTGGAAGAATGCTTCTGATAATAACGCTCTTATTCCTACGCGAAACCGTTTCATCCTCGACAGAATGTTTGAAATCGTCGGATTCCGTAAACTGAAACCTATATTAGACGCGCGTGTTACGGATATGTTTTATTTTGATACAGTACTTGAATACGCATACACTGCTCTGCTCGATGGGTTTACCGAGTGTAGGGCTGGTGAGAATGGTCTAGTGCTGGATGAATATTTAAAAAGTTTAGACTCTTTGAAATACCATGAACTTTGGTACAAAGCAATTGATCGGTACAAGGCTGAGCTCACCTACACGTTCACCCTGAAGAACTATTTCTTTATATAACGCGCAGTTGTCGTAACGATTTAGAAGATTATTTCAATTGCCGCTATGTTGAGTGAGTTCACGATTGAAAAGCTCGAGTCGGTAGAAATAAACCCTCGATTGGAAAAGCGTTCTTATAAACTTGTGTTTAATAATGTAGCTAACGATGACTCTTTGTGCGTGCTTTTGATTGTATTCTAGACATGTTTAAAGATGACTTACCAGCCGGTTGTAAAGTGGGAACAAAAATAGTACTGAACGATATGAAAGCCCTTCATATCGAATACAGGTTTCCCTATACTTTAAGCGGTGAAATATTATTAAGGCGCATATACTGCGTAATGCAGAGCAATAATGATGTAATTGTAAACTCGATTAAGACCGAGTTTAGTATTTTGAAAAAAAAAGTGAATTGTATATATATTTTGCTTGACATTTCCCCGATTATACGCATTTTCTATTGATTTGTGTTTATATATATATATATATATATATATATATTATATATATATATATATATATATATATTTTGCGTGATATTTCTCTTTTACTGTTATGTACATATTTCTATTGTAGTGTATATTTACTTGAAATGTATATTTTATTTTATATATCACCATAATTGTGTGTGTGTGTATATTTCTCCTGTACTGTTATGTACATAATTCTATTGAAGTGTATATTTATTTGAAATGTATATTTTATTTTATATATATATCCATAATTGTGTGTATATATTTCTGTTATACGCATATTCCTCAAATGTATATTTATTTTCTATATATTTATAATAAAAAGAATGATGCAATGTTGTTTATTGTTATGCCTTCTACTACCGGTATTCGAAATATAATAATGTATACAACAGGTATCTGGCAATATTTAAGCCTTCTAAGCCAACTGGCTGATTAGTAGTCTATAATAGTGTATACAATGGTATCTGGCAACTCTGTCTTCGGAATACATGGCGCTATCTGGCAACTCATTTACAGCCAACTGGCTGATTAGGCGTATATAATAATAATGTATGCAATAATACTGCTAAAAAGAGGTATCTGACAACCATTTACAGCCAACTGGCTGATTAGGAGTCTATAATAATGTATACAATGGTATCGCGGTATCTGGCAACTCAAGCCATTTACGCCAACTGGCTGATTAGGAGCCTATAAAACAACGCCAACTCGGCTGAAGTCTTAATGTGCACTTGGCTCCTGCCAGGTGAACACCTCTCCTCCTTTTCTCCTCCTCCTTTCTCTTGGGGGATAACGCCGCCTCCAAGTTCCCCCACCCCCCTTTGCAACAACCCCCACCCCCTTTTGCAACAACCCCCACCCCTTTTGCAACAACCCCACACCCCTTTTGCAACATTACATAATAACCTGCAACATTCTTGCACTCTCCCCTTTTGCGGCTATACTACTCAATTCAAATATAAATAAAAAAAATTAATTTTTTAATTTTTTAATTCTTGCGGTTTATAACTCAGATAATTTAATGTTTTGGACGAATTTACTGCCGTACATGTACGACACATGACTATTATTTTTACGATATGCTTCTTTTTTATAATTTAAGGTTACATTTTAAACTCGTACACGCAGTGCTGTGCCCGCTAACTCCTAAACAGTGTATGGAAATGGGGGGGGGGCACGCGGGTACATGGCGCGTACCTACTTCTCAATTTGGAGTTGTAACTGATGGAGCATCAGTAATGGTAGGACGAAAATAAAGGGTTGCAAAACTATATCTAGATGATTTATAATTTTATATACTGAATATATATATATATGTGTGTGTGTGTGTGCTTTTCCAAAGTATGTACCTAGTTCCTAAAACCCATTTCCATCACTGCCCCTAAAGCTAGCGCCGCTAACGCTAACGCTAACTATCATAAAATTTGCTAACGTTAACGCCAAGCATTTCAAGTTAGCGCCGCTAATGCTAACGCTAATTTTGTCGCTTATTTTTTCTGAAACCACCCCAATTTATATATAGTATGTTCTGCCTTCCGTAATTTACTTACATATATTAGCACACACCTTGATATAATTGGTTGGTAAGGTACAAAAATGTGGTGTTATAGTCTACGAAAATTAAAACATTTTTATGTAGTAGGAGTCGAATTCCTTCGTATATATAGTATTACAGAGAAAAGAAACCGACCGAAGAATAAATTCTATTTAATTTATACGTCTATATTTAATTCAAATACACAAACTGAAACTTAAAGAAATGATAAAATATTGACAAAGAGAGTAAATGTTCCATCGATACAAAAGATTACAAAATAAAAATGGATGTCGCTGAAACATTGATGTAGCGAATTGTATTAATTTTCAAAACAAACAAAAACAGTAGAACCTCTACAAAAACCTCTACATGGTGATGTTATGAACAACTTGCAGTTAGTGTTGCCTCAGTCTTTTATAATGGAGATTGCTCTCGGTGAACCAAATTTTAGTACAAGTAGTTTTGAAAAATTAGCGATTGACTTTCTCTAAAAACTTACCGCCGCTACCTGTTTCGCTAACACTTTGAAAATTAGCGGCGCTAACAGTATCGCTAATAAAAAGTTAGCGGCGCTAATCCCAGCACTGCGTACACGTAATGATAAAATATATTTGTGCTGTTTCTCTCCTCATGCTATATACTGTATATAACGCGGCCAGTGGTCCGTCATGAAAATTTTGGTTCTTTTATCCAACCATTACCGGTAATTTCATTAATTAGAACATTCACCGCCAAAAACGAGAAATCTCACCTTTTGACACCCCCCCCCCCCCCCCCCCCCCCCCCCCCCCAAAGACGAGAAATCTCGTCTTGAACGTTTAAACAAAAAAAAAAACCCATCTTTATTGCAGATCATTCACAATCCATAGCCACTTAACCTAACATACAAGTACAATCTTATTATACACTGAACTTAATACAAACATAGCCACTTAATACAAATAACTTAATACAAACATAGCCACTTAATACAAATAACTTAATACAAACATAGCCACTTAATACAAACATAGCCACTTAATACAAATAACTTAATACAAACATAGCCACTTAATACAAACATAGCCACTTAATACAAATAACTTAATACAAACATAGCCACTTAACCTAACATACAAGTTCAAAAATAAGGCCAACATAGCCACTTAACCTAACATACAAGTTCAAAAATAAGGCCAACATAGCCACTTAACCTAACATTATACATTATACAAAAAGGCCAGCATAGCCATTTAACCTTACATTATACATCATAAGCCTTTTTTTTGGTATATTTGTGGTATATTTTGGTCTCTTTAGTTTTAATTTTTGTTTAAATATTTGGTGAAATGTTGTAGTTGGGTAAAAACTTGCGAAAATGCTGGCGGTGACTGGTTATCTTCTTAAAAAGTGCTAGCGGTGAATGTATTAGTCAGCTGTTGGATCACCTGAAGCTCAGGGCCCCCAGCCTTCTTTAATTAGCTTTATAAGGCTAACTAACGAAAATATCACGACCTAACCTAACCAATCGTCAAGGACGTACATTTGACCTAACGACTGGCTAGGTTAGGTCGTGATATTTTCGTTAGTTAGCCTTATAAGGCTAACTAAAGAAGGCTGGGGGCCCTGATCTTCAGGTGATCCGTAAATTGTATTAGTAATTTAATTAAATTTTAGAAATTGTAACTTAAAATCAAATTACTTTTTTAATTATCTTCTTAACTTGCCATTATATTTGTAGGCCCTATACATGCAGTACTTTATCATAACACTAAAAAGTGGAAAACTTTTTCATTTACAGTATCATTATAAAGTAAAACGTAGCTGCCTACATACTTCAGTTCATCCATTGGGGTCTAATTACACGGCCCCGGCCCGTAGAGACTTCAAAAATGTTCGTAAAAATTTTTATGAACTTTTTTGAACTTTTAGTACTTTTACGAACTTTTTGAACTTTTAATAATGTTATGAACTTTAAGTAGTTTTATGCACTTTTTGTAATATTATTATTAATAATATTACAAAAAGGTGCATAAAATTACTTTAAAAGTCGAAAATATTAATAATTTATTAATATTTTTGACTTTTAAATAAATTTATTAACTTAAGCATAACCTTATCTAAGTTATCGTACATGCGTATATAGTTACACCTATTTTCAACCAATCAGCGCTTAACATGTGTTGAGCTCTGATTGGCTGTAAATGTGTCCACCATTGATTTGATTGTCTGCTTGAGTGTGCGTTAATATGACAGTTTGTAAGGATGCCTAAAGCAAAGCCAACGGCATTGTTAGTTGTTAATGAACTGGGTGGATCCAAGATTTGGGATGTGGATGCATCAAATAAACAAATTCTTTGTAAATACTGTTCCGTGTTGTTTCCAGTGGATCACAAATGCAGAGCAAAAAAGCACTTAGAGACTGAAAAACACAAGCGCCATGTTATTCTCCATGAAAAGACTGAGAAGAAAAAACAGGTATGTCTTTTCGGTAGCTCCTCTAATGTCAAGGAAACGGAGCAAAATACATTCACAAGTGATTTAGCCAATGCTCTGGTTGCTGCAAATATCCCCATCCATAAGACAGAAAATGAAGTTTTTAAATGTTTTATCGAAACATATGCGAAAAAAATAGTTCCTTCTGTGAATACACTACGGAAAACGATATCCAAAGGGAGTGAAAAATTCTTGATACCTATAATGATAGATCTAATTGATATGTAATGAATTTATTATGAACTTTTTTGAACTTTTTGGCAAATTTAATGAACTTTTTTGAACTTTCAAGGCATTTTTTATGAACCTTTTTGAAGTCCCTACTAATTAGTAACGGCGAATGGTTAATTTTGTTCCTATAGATTGGACGCTTCTTATCATGTATCATGTGCCCGACATGTGGGTCTTTTGAAATGATTGGTCAGACAATACCTGTCAAAGACACATGTAAATACTTAGGTCATGCATGGGCTCTAGATTGCGGGGGGCAAATTATTGTCATGAACATCAGTGTATATTTATCATGGAATGTAGCTGTCAATTTGCTTTTTAATAATTGCACGTAGCATTTGTAGCAACAGCTACGCAGAGTATTGTTTGATTCGCTGTTTGAAGGCGAAGTGTCCTCCCCACTATTTCAGAGCAATCGACGCCCCTGACTGGTCATGTAATTACTCACAAGCTGCGAGATGAACTCGCTATTGAGAGGCAACGTAAAAAGCTGTATGTGCAGGGTAACATGCTAGTAAGGAAATTTGGTATGTGTTCAGAATCAGTTAAAATTCTTTTTAGAACTTACTGTACTGCATTGTATACATCCCATCTGTAGTGGAACTATACAAAAACTGCTATGAATAAACTCTGTTGCTTATAATAATATTTTTCATATGCTATGTAGGGAACCAAAATGGTGCAGTGCCAGTTTTATGTTTACTACGCGTAACCTACCTACCAGCCAAATGTTAATCCGGAAGATATATACAGGGTGTCCGAGAATTATCTATACAAGTTTTGGCTGTTATTAAAAGTCAACCATGAAGTGTAGAAATTCCAGTTTTGTCCCATTTTACAGAGAATCTCATTAAGTTTTTTCTGATACCACGTTTTGACAAGTTTTTTAGAAATGTACGCGGGTGACAGACATTGATGATTTAAAAACAAGAATCACAGCTGCTATTGAGCGAATTGATATGGATATGCTGCAGCGTACATGGCAACATTTGGAGTATCGATTGGATGTTTTGCGAATCACTAATGGTGCACATATCGAATGTTTGTAACAACGTTACTTTAAAAAAAAACTTTTGAAAATACAGATTCTAAATAATCTTGTTTAAGAATTTTACGTGTGTTATCAAGAATTTTATTAAAAGATGAAATTGTACAGATAATGTTCGGACACACTGGAATTTCTAAAAATTGTCAAAACTTGGTATCAAAAAACTTAATGAGATTCTCTGTAAAATGGGACAACACTGGAATTTCTACACTTCATGGTTGACTTTTAATAACAGCCAAAAATTGTACAGATAATTCTCGGACACCCTGTACTATATAATTTCATTACTAGGTCCAAAACAGCTCTAATGTGTTATTGTACAAATGTCCTGTCTTCAGATACTGTGTACCTCTCACCAGTCTTGGTTCAGACAACTGCTGGTTTACAATACTTTATTTTTGTAATGTAGCAAAGATTATATATGCATATTAAGTTGTGTTATAATAAGATTGTATTTGTATGTTGGGTTAAATGGCTATGCTGACCTTATTTTGTACTTGTATGTTAGATTAAGTGGCTATGTTGGCCTTATTTTTGTATTACGTTCAGTGTATAATACATAAGATTGTACTTGTATGTTAGGTTAAGTGGCCATGGATTGTGAAAGATCCGCAACAAAGATGTTTTGCTTGTTTTTTATCACGCCAAATGATCTCTCATCTCACCTTTAGTTTTAGGCTCTTAAATAAGTAGGCTAATGAGAGAGTAATTGAATTACTTTAGAGAAGTAACTGTAATTGTAATTGAATTACTTTAGAAGCAAAGTAATTAATATTGTAATTTAATTACTTTTTAAAAGTAATTTTTACAACACAGGTTCAGTGTTCACAGAGAGGCTCCCGCCTCTATACCTACAATATTAGGGTGGTCCATAATTTCACTTTTTAAAAGTTTTAATGGTCCAACATGCTAATGTTATGGGCATTGGTGCAAGAAACAACATGGTTACCAGTTTTTGAAGTTCCGGTAATATCAGACACCCCCCTCCCCCCCAAATTTATATCGCATAGTAAAAAACTGAGTAAAAACGACATCTTTTAAGCATTTTTTTAAGATTAGTCATATTTAATCTTAAATAAAAGCATACATATTGCATATCAATTTATTCAGAAATCAACTTTGCACATTTTGGTGTATAAATTGATTATTTACTCGTAATAGTATACATAGAAATGTTCTATAACAGCTGATTAAGCCAATATTTTATGTATTTTTCAGATATCCAATGATGTATATAGTATATGATGCATTTTTCACTTGGTTGATTCTAATCTTATTTTAAATTAATATCATGGCTACTCCTAAGAAATTAAATATAAAGTTAAGAAAAAGCAGTTATGATCCAATTATTGATAATCTTAAAGATGAACTGATTCCTACAGGACTATTCCAGCTACCATCCCAATCAGATGCACTTCAGCATTTCTATCATTTAAAAAGAAATGATATGGTTATGAACAATAAAGAAGAGGCTGCAACAGTTGTACTTAATAAAGTTAAAAAATTCTGGGACTTAGCTGGCATTAAAACGCAAGATATTTCCAAAAGCAGAAGACCAAAAGAAAAGATTTAGTTAATGAGTATGAAACACTGAAAAAACACAAAAACAGGAATACTTTCGAAGATAAAAAGGATACTTTTTGTAAAAAATTAGATATGCTATTGGATATATCGGCAGCAGATGCTATTGAAACAATAATGAAAGACAGAATGAGAGCAACAAGAAGCAAAAGCGAAGATATAAAATTCCTTGAAGATCAAAGAACTATTTGGAATATGTACGTCTCCAGCCTTGATAAGTCTTATGTAACTCGGACAGAAAGACGAAACCAAAGAATTCGACATGACATAGAGAGAAAAGAAAAACTCTTAGCAGACATGGATGCAGGATCCAGTGGTGAACAAATGAATATCCCACCTGATGATGACATTCCTATAGATAATGATGAATCAAGTAATGAATCAAATGATTCCGACTTTCAACCTTCGGCTCAAAGAAATCCTAAAAAAGAATTCGCATTTTCGATTCTCATATGGTTTCTGACATGGCTGATAGGCTGAATCTCTCGCATAGCCAAAGAACAGTTTACGCTGCAGCAGTTGCCTCAGAATTAAATATAAATATACATGACATGAGTCTGTCAAAGTCTACTTCTAAACGTTCATGTAAAAATACAAGAGCATCTAGTTCAAAACAACTTACGGCATCATTCAATCCTCCAGAGCATTGCATTGTTCACTGGGACAGTAAATTAATATTGAAAACTACAACTGACAAATACAACTAAGCTGTGTCAGTTAGTTGGTAAGGGTTCTTCAATTGTTTTCCAATGCTTGGGTACTAGTCATGTCCGTAACTACCTATGAGGTCACCGAGGTCCGGACCTCGGTAATTATTTCCTAAAAAAAAAAAAAGAGACTGAACCGTTCTCCGTGTATGAAACGCATATTACCGCTTTTCTTTTGAAAAGAGGGAGCGTTTTGTGTTTTGTGTTTAGTGTATAGCTTGGGTTGTGTTTGTAGATGTCATTTTGCTCGTCCCGCCGCGCTCGAAAAAAATCTGGACCTCACTAATTTCTAAACCCTAGTTACGGCCCTGGACTACTAGTGGTGACTGGCTAAATGAACCTGTTACTTCTTGGAAAAATTGCAAATCTTTCCAAGTTATGGAGAACTTTGTCAAAAATATGAAAGTTGTGAATGATCCTGCCGAGAGAGCAATCAAGCTGATTGAAGATTTCAAAGACAGAATTGTTAATGATGAATCACAAAAACAATTTCTGGTAAAAGTTATAGACTATAGAGCAACATCGACGCCTTCTTCCAGACTTCAAGAAAAAATCTTTGGCTGAAATGTATAATTATGTTAAGCGTGTTTATTGTGTAATGTTATGCAGAAGTATTTATCTTTTTAATTAAACTTTGGTATAATTTTTTAATCATTGTAAAAGGAATTTATTTTTGTTTAAAAATAAATGCAAAAAAAAAAAGCCGATGGGGACTTGGAATCAGGTTTGTTCCCACTCGAAATATATTGTAGCTGGCTTGATAAGCTGGTCTAATTTCGAGCCCATCGCCGCGAAGCTGCCTGGGATGATGGTTCAGGGTGGCGGTAACACCCCTAGGACATATAATTAATTAAAATAATATATTATTACCAAGAAAAAATAATAGTCATGTTTATTCACAGAGAAGCGGAAAAACTTTCGTTTTCTCAGTCAAATTTTTAGGTCTCATATAATTTGGGGGGTGGGGGGGGGGGGGGGGTGTCTGATATTACCGGAACTCCAAAAACTGGTAATCATGTTGTTTCTTGCACCAATGCCCACAACATTAGCCCGTTGACCATTAAAAATTAATTTTAAAAAGTGAACTTATGGACCACCCTAAGTCCTACATACTACGGTACCTACTTATCTAGAGAAATAATAGAACAAAATTCCGGTGGTGTGTAAAATTATATATTAGGTTAATTACATAGGTATAACCGTATAACAGAACCTCACTTTTAGTATAAACAGTATGAATGAATGGTGAAGCTAGAAAATATGCCTTCTGCATTTTTTGACAGAAAAATAAGAAAGCTACTGTATTGTAGACACCTTTATGATGTCAATTTTGTCACACTAACTCGAGAACAATGAGGGAAAATTGCACAAATAAGCGATTTTGATGCATCAGAAGCTAAAAATAGTTATATCGTTGTCTCACAAGATGTTTTGTTTAGATGCCTTCAATATTTTAATATATATATATATATATATATATATATATATAGACGCCATTTATAGTGTCCCACTCGGTGCCAAGCCAAAAGGACACTATATGTATCCGATGACACACTATATCCACAGTTTGGTCTCTCGAGGGTTGCAAGGTTAAAAATAGTGAATATGTACTGTATATGTTATTTTTTTTATTTTATTGGGTTCAGAATCCCAGCTGAGCCCTGAATGGCAAAGCTCTGAAGGGCCAGTTTAACTTACAGCCCAAGTTAAGCTAGACTGAAAAATTACGGACTTGGGAGGTCCTATTAGGTCCTACCTCAGGGTTGCTGACTCGATGTGGGCCTACCTTAGGCTTCAGTTGCATAAAATTAAGATAAAAACAAGTCACTATTTATGGTCTTCTTTCTAAACCTTGCAACAACAACACAACCTGCACGATGCAACAATCTTGTATTTGAGCCAAACTGAATTGCAAGAGAGCTCTCTATAAGACCACGCCCTGTAAGTGCCGCATTCAACAAACGAGTAGGAAGGACGCGCAGTGCCCCCAAAAAATGATGCCACAAGAGTGCCCAAACAATGATGCCACAAGAGCCCAAAAATGCTAGCTCTAAATTAAGTGAATTTTTCCAGTAATCTTACAATTATGAGATGGATATATATACACCTTAACTTAATATATATACAAGCAATGTTGCATTAATCAGCTGAGTCATCATATCGCCTTGGAACAACAATGGCTCTTCCTCTTCTAGATTTTCTAACAGTATATCAATATATTTACAACATAAACACCTTTATTATGCAATTTCTCATTAAAATTGTTTTTACAATTCAACTGAAACATCAAAACTATGTTCATTTTATATTAAAACAAAACATTTTCCTTCCATGGCCATCTAGTAAGCCTGTAAACAGCACAGCATCACAAATACAAGTGTAAACTAGAGCTGCCAAGTAGACTGTACTAGCTGAAAAGAGACACTATAAGCGTAATCAGAGACACTCTATCCATAGCAATTACCATGTAAAAGTAACTGTTTCCTAATTTTGAGACACTATAAGCGGCGAGACATAATATCCGGGGGACACTAAATCCGGCGTCTACTATATATATATATATATATATATATATAGCGACAGAGACGTCTTCAAATACTTTCGCAATTTCCACTTTACAATAAACCCGCTGTTCCATCGACACAACCACGACCAAGATGACGTCACATCGCGAGACTCACTCATGGTTTTCTCTCTGCCCTGAACGTCACACCTCAACCTCGTTATAAGGTTCAACGCTTCAATCGTATCTCGATTTCTCTCCTTTGAAGAACTCCAGTGACGAGATCTCACCATGTAACAACGTGTAACAGGCCCCATTGGCCTGGTGTCATTCACCTAACTTTATATAAAGACTTTCATTACTTCGCGCGTTATTATAATACTGAAGTCATTAATAAGTGCACATTTATAACATTTCAATACAACTTTCATTCAAACAGCTGCAACGCTTATTTGTTTTACTTAAATCTCATTTATTTTGTTTAATAAAGGAAGAAAACTCACTCTCTTAATTTCCTAATTAATAACATTATTTGATCTGAAAAGATCAATGGTGACCCTAACCTCAAGCAATCATAATCATTAACAACTTAACCTCATTAACCTAATAATTAACATTACTCTAGTGTCAACGAGGTACTATATATATATATATATATATATATATATATATATATATATGTTTCTTGTTGTCACTATAGTACTGTTAATTATTAGGTTTACATACTGGCGACAAAGTGTCATCAACATTTTAACTCATTCTCATCCACATCAAGTCTACTTTTTGACAAATTGCTGAAAAAGATTTGAGGGCCCCTTAAACCTTGGGGCCCCTAGGTCGGTGCCCAATTGGCCCATGCCTAAAGATGGCACTACACAGGTTAAGCTGGGTTACTAGAGTGTCGAAATCCAGTATACGTCTGGCAGAAAAATGATACACCATTTCTAAAAAATTGGATTGAAGTGACTGCAAAATATCAATGAAATAACTCAAAGTCCAATAAAAATCAGGAAAAGTAACTCAAATTTTCCATTTAATAATGCTATTAATCTAAAGATGACTCCTCCAGATCTAAAATCCATATCTGAGCTTAAAAAGTGATGTACCAGATCTGGTAAATTCTGCGAAACTTTTCAATTTCAGTCGAAATGGAGCCACCAATTCAATCACCAACTAAAATGTTAGACTTACAAAAGTTAACCTTATAAAACTTATTTTCTTTTCAGTAAAGGGAAGAAAAAAATGTATATTTTTAAGGGGTAACTAATGAAAAAACGAATTATTAAACTCGTCAAGAGATTTTCCAAATTTTCAATCTTTACACATTTGAAAATAATAATAATAATAATGTTTGTTTCAATAACTTAACATCGAATATAAAACTGGGATAATCTCTAGGAGCGCTCCATTTTTCAATATTAAACATACACTCATAAAACATATACCATTTGAAAGCTCATATTTTTCTGAGTCTAAAAATGTAGTAATCCAAAAGTATCAATAGCACATAAAAAGTGACTAGATTTAATTAATTGTTTGACGCGTGACGTCATTAACTACTTATAAAATTTCAGGTTTGCCATCTGGTATTATTCATAACCAAATCTGGGCAAATTTGGTAATGAAAAAGCAATTTGGTATTTAAAAAATTTATTTGGTATTCTGGTAATGAAATGAGCTGAATTTGGTAATATATAAATAAGAATGTGAGAAAACTTGAGTTTCATAAATATTGCATTCCACAACATGTTACAACAAATCATTGTTAAAAGTTTCGATCAATTTTACTAATTATTCAGTCCTGAGTATTTATACATGCTGATTCAAATTTGCTAAAACGATACTGATGTTTAAAGCAAATTGCAGTTATAAATTTACTGTTTAACTGACTTTGGAGCTTACTCTGAATTGTT
The DNA here is from genome assembly GCA_023014485.1 of Bathynomus jamesi. Taxonomy (NCBI): domain Eukaryota; kingdom Metazoa; phylum Arthropoda; class Malacostraca; order Isopoda; family Cirolanidae; genus Bathynomus; species Bathynomus jamesi. The sequence continues at coordinate 462,490 of JAJOZX010000747.1, read as the reverse complement.
ATAGAAAATGCGAACGAACATGTTACGAACTTATTGCAGTTTTAAAATGTTATCATGTGGCAGCATTAGTTACGGCCTGCATTGCGCATGCGTGCAATTCTCGCTTGTCATTGCTCATTGGTGGTGTGTTCTTAGTTGTGTTAATGCGTCAGTCAGTTTTCGTGATTCACGGTTGATTAAGTGTATTTTTTCTTAAACTATGTGACTTATTAATTGCAACAATGTCAAAGTGGAAAGCGGATTATGAAACCGGGCGATTGTACCATAGTGAATGGGAAAAAGAATATCCATGGGTGAAAAGAGCAATTGGCTCATCTCAACAGCTTTTTGTAAAGTGTGTGCTAAAGTTTTACAGCCTAGAAAGGCTACACTGAAAGCTCATGCCGATTCAAAAGATCATAAACAGCGAACCTCAGCTCTTAGCGGTGCAAAGTCGGGCCTGTTTCAAAATTTTTGCATTAAGCAATCAAAAGGACTTAATGAAGAGCTGAAGGTAGCAGAATTGCAGTTTGCAGTGGCTGTAAGTTGTCACAGTTCTGTTGCTGCCATAGACCACTTAAGTGAAATAATAAAAAGAAACGGGGGAGGAAGTAATGTAATTTTATATATATATATATATATATATATATATATATATATATATATATATATATATATATATATAATTTGGGGTACTTGTGGGTTATCTGTCGCCACTTTTTAATATTTTTTTATTTATTTATTTTTATATATTAAGAGAAGAGGATTCTTTATACTGTACGGCATTGACGATTGGTTAGGTTAAGTCGTGCTAGTTTGGTTAAATAAAAAACTTTTTAATATTTTTTTTATTTAGTTATTTTTATATATTAAGAGAAGAGGATTCTTTATACTGTACGGCATTGACGATTGGTTAGGTTAAGTCGTGCTAGTTTGGTTAAATAAAACGGTATTTAACCAAACTAGCACGACTTAACCTAACCAATCGTCAATGCCGTACAGTATAAAGAATCCTCTTCTCTTAATATATAAAAATAAATAAATAAAAAAAATATTAAAAAGTGGCGACAGATAACCCACAAGTACCTAATTTGGTAATAAATTGCCTCATTTGGTACTAAATTAAAGGAAATTTGGAATTGGTGCTCCAGTCAGATTTGGCAACCCTGTATAAAGGTTGGCTAAGTTATAAATCTTCAGTCTGTGTTGTAAGATGGTATTTTTGGTAATTGTTACGCTAACCTAACCTAACATGAATGTTATTACATTATCATTTGTATAATTTAGGTCTCGGGGGTACGGGGGCGGAGCCCCCGTAAAGATCACGCATCACAAATTGATCGGTATAGGGTTTTATATTTAAACCTAGTTACTTTTTATTTGATATTGATACTTTTGGATTACTACATTTTTAGACTCGGAAAAATGTGAGCTTTCAAATGGTATATGTTTTATGAGTGTATGTTTAATATTGAAAAATGGAGCGCTCCTAGAGGTTTACCTAAAACTGCTATAATAAAACTATTACATTAATTGAAGGCAGGTTTACACGATGAAGGTAACTTGCGCAGGTTGACTTACACAATTAGATTTTCGATTACTACGCATGCGCGGAAGTCATCCATGAAGGTTACTTGCGCAAGTAGCACATGTTGGCTGATTCCAACTTTTAGTGAAAGTGATATTCGTGCAGGTGACTTCTGTTTATTCAAATTTGTGAATTACTTTCAGATGGCAAATAAGTGGAGTAGTCAAGAAACGATAAAATTCATCGAGACCTATGGATCGTATCCTTGTCTGTGGGATTTTAATGATCCGTTATATAAAAATAAGCATGCTAGAAACACTGCTCTTATTGAATTGGCAAAAAGTATGAATTTAGATTTTAATGCATCGTCAGCAAAAAAATAAAATTCACAATTTGCGAGCCACTTACACCTCTGAAGTGAATAAGAAAGAAAAGCAAAAGGTCAGGAGCAGGTATTGCTGAAATATATAAACCAAAATTACTGATTCGTAAACGCAGATAGGTTTTTGCGGAAAATAACTGAGAAACGGAGAACTTCATCTAACTTGATAAGTAAGCACGTTAGTCTGTCTTCAGCAATGTTTTATATATATATATATATATATATATATATATATATATATATATATATATATAATATATATTAGTCAGTGGAGGATTATCACCGAGGCTATTGATGCTGAAGCCTCAGGCTCCCATGCTTGAGGGGGCCCCCAATCAACTGAGTTTCGATGATATAATTCAAGATTTCACAAACTTCTTTGATTAAATATGACAGAGTACACAAACTGACAAATTCCCTGTTTTATTTTGTTTTATAGGCCCTAAAGTAAAGTTTGTTTAATACTTTTTGGTTTTGGCAAACGGCAAAATACACTATGTTAAGGTTCTTTTAAGTTTGTTTCTCAATTAGCCTGAGCACCGTACATATAATTCGTGTAAATGTACTATGTACTGTACATGTATTGTTAATAAAAAGCTATAGAAAAGAGCCTCCATATTCTTCATTGCCCCGGGGCCCCGAGGTGTCTTAATCCGCCTCTGATTATAGTAAGTACATTAATGAATCATTTCATTTTGCCATGGCACAGCCCCTTCCTCAACAAAGTAGCGAAGTAATTCATTTCTGACTTGTGATGCCTCACGCATGTAATTATTGCTCCCTGCAAATGTTGTGACCTCTGTTAAACCAACTGAATTAACAGAACGCCAAGACCCTTCCAAGATTTCAAGTCTGTCATGGTCTTCTCTATCTATTGCGTTTGTGGTTAATATTTGGCTGGACACAGGGGCTAATGAGAAATGAGAGGTTGTGTTTCACTAGCACTATTTTTCATGCTCTTTACGATGGTACTAATCACTTTTTGTGCTAGTGCGCGGTTATAAAATTCATTTAATATATAATCAGAGGTGGGCACCCGGGCCTAAAAAAGGACCGACGGTCCCGGTCCTTGCTTCAAACTGGACCGACGGTCCCGGTCACGGTCCTTTCTGAAGCTAGGACCTAGGAACGACTCGGTCCTTGGTCCTTATATATAAGTGAAAAATTTGATTAAAATGAAAAATGAAATTAAAGACCGGAAATCTTTAATTTTATTAACGTAAATTATAATTAATACAATACATGAATGATGAAAAAAAGTTATTAAGTTAAATGCTTGAGTTTCCATCTTCTTTAGAACTTCCAATAATCACTAAACACTAAAATCACTAAAAAAGATCGTCCGGAATTGCTTAAAACTGGACCGTCGCTCCTCATTTCGGTCCTCACTGAGAAAAGGACCGAGTTCCTGGAATTCGGTCCTTTTGGAACTCGGTCCTGCCCACCTTTGTATAATATAATTTTTACGTGGAGACTCCGTGTGTATGTATGTATTAGTGTTGAAAACAAACCGGTTTTCAACCGGAAACAAACCGGTTTTCAACCGGTTTGTAAAATTCCCCTAAAAATTGAAAATCGAAAGAAAAAACCGGTTTTATCGATTGATTTTTATTTGGCTCAAACTTGCGCGAACGTGCAGCTACGCGCTACAGCGCACAAAAAATAACTTCGAATACATTACCTATTAAGTTAAATTGTGACAAACTGGCAACTGCTCTCAGTATAATTTTTGCCTATCTGGCAACTGATCTTCAGTTTGTCTCATCATGTAGGCTGTAGTGTAGAGTCAGTCGACTAAAGCCCTATTCGCACCAAAGATATCCACAGTTGTGACTATGGACATGGATAGTGGGATAAAGCTAGTTTAAACCTGTCCACAGTAGTGTGAACAAATTTGTGGACTTTTGAGCGTACGAAATTGTCGATTGGGACAGTGTCCCAGCCGCAATTATTCTAAACATTGCGAACTGTGGATAACGGATATATAACTATGGATAGCCTAACTAGGAGCAAAAACATGATTTCAGTCTCATAATTAGCTTACTTTATACAAGTTATCATCTTAAAATTGCTAATTAGTTTAAAAACTAAGTGTTTGAAGTGAATTGCTCATTTGACGCTTTCAACTAGCCTAAGCGTAGCCGCGTAGGCTGCGTAGGCTGCGTAGGCTAGGATTCTAGGATTCAGGGCTGCCAGATAGTTTTACTAAAATTTGCAGATTCGAGATATTTAATACCTAGTTTTGTGTTTGCTTTATATTATGCATATTCCCTTTACCTAGGCCTACTCCTCTGTATGTAATTTCATATGTTTTGTTTCGTTTTGTTTGTTTTTTATTTCGAAGTAATAACTTTTTCGATTATATTTACTTATTATAGTTACCCTAAATCCTAATAAAATAAACAGGCATTATATGACAAGCTACATAATTAATATATAGGCCTATATTCATTATTTCTTAAATTTATATACCTGGTGATCTTTAATACACATATCTTAATTTATATTTTGTTTTATATGCAGTGGGTCCTAGGCCTATTTTTTTTAAATAATTTTAACGATTAGCCTACTGAGATAAAAAGTAAAAATTTTCGTGCGAACGCAAATTGACGAACAGGAAGTGGGGTATTTGGAGTGGGTGTGTCCATAGTCCCGTTTCCACTATCCATAGTCCCAACAGTGGATATCTTTGGTGCGAATATGGCCTAATGGAACTTATTTTTAAATTTTCCGATTTGATTGCAAATTTTAAAATGTGGATTTTATTAATTTAAAGTCGAACCCCCTTATAAATTTGTGGAGTATGTCGAATAGATCTAAAATATGGGATTATTTTGTGCGTAAAACAAAAGAAACTGCTGAATGCAAGAAATGCAACAAGACTTTAAAGTGTTGTGGAGGGTCAACGTCAAGTTTGAGTTCGCACGTTAAAAATGTTCATGGTATTAACATCAACGAAAGTGATTCTTCTCCATTCAAGAAGCAAAAGGCTTTGGGAGAATATGTGCAAAGAAAATCTGTTGAAGAAGAAATTTCGAGACTTGCTAGTGCCGATGGAGTAAGTTTTCATTGCATTGCTAATAGTAAATTTATTCAAGAGAATTTACAGAAAACTAAATATGACAAAGAAGTTTATTTCTTTCTAAGTATAGATGTTTTATTTTAAAAAATTATTTCAAATCTAAATTGTTTGAATGATGTATTATTTTGGCTAAAATAAAATATGTCAAAGTTGTCATTTTCTTATTCATACATATGATGCTGCATTTTTGCATTCTTTTGACCAAAAAATAGGCGATAAGCTATGCTTGTTAAGAGTTAAAGTCAGTACCTTTCAATTGTGGCTTAAAAATTGCTATACTTTTCGGTCATAACCGGTTAAAACCGGTTTAAAAAAAACCAGCGATTAAAAACCGGTTTGTGAAGTTTCGATTATTTTTCAACACTAGTATGTATGTATGTATGTATGTTAGCGCTCCGTGTGTTTGTATGTACGGTAATGCGTTTCGTGGACGTATCACTTGTTTTCAGATTGTCACATGGCTGGATTGGGCCAATTGGACACTTTTTGTGTAGATTTGGCCAATTAAACACTTTGCGACGTGCGCCATAGGAATTTCCTTTGCTTCACGCAGTTTGAGGACAATGGCTGAAGCTAGCAGGGTTGCCAGATTATTTTTTGTAAAAACGGTCAGAACATTTAAAAAAACGGACATTCAAGGCATATTTAACATAAAAAACGGACAAACCTTTATGTGGCTATACACGAGATAGTTTAATGAATAAAAACAAGAAAAATGATTTAATATTACATACCTTTTAAAATTGTATAGAAATAATTTCTTCGAATGACCCTTCTTCATTTTCATTGCTTCCTGCAGCAGTTACGCTTGGTTTGATCGTACATTTTACTGTTAAAAAGGCTGAACATTTTTTCAGTCACAGTGAAATCTTTGCAACAATACTCATTTGTAAGGAGTTGTGACCTTATACGCAAGATCGCATCTAAATTTTCAGTTGACATTCTATTCCTTGCTTTGTTTTTCACATTTGTAACGTAGGAGAAAATTCTCTCTACAAAGGCTGTGCTGACTGGAATGCAATATGCATCCAAGGCAATTTTTGCAAGTTCATAATAGCATTTTTCACCAGCAGCATTTTCATAATTTAAAACATGTACCCAAAAGTCAACTGGATTTTTTGGAATCTCTTGATTTGGGAATTGATCTCGCCCACGCATTTACAACTAATCATTCATAATTTCATAACTTCATAAGCTGGACGATGGTCAACTGTCAACGAATAATTTATAATTCAAAATAACTTTCGCTCAAAACAATACGTAAATTGTGAATCTAAAAGAAATGCTAAATTTTGAGACAAAGAACGAAAAGTTTGAAATCAATTGAGTACTCAAGTTATAACACGACAGAAAAGGCGGTTTCAGTAAATTTGAAGCTATTTTGACCCTACTGTTCTCATGCAATAAAAATTAAATTTCAATAAACCTAAATTTTCTCGGTCTCTTAGTTTTGGATGAAATGAAAATAAAACTCCGTCAATTTCTTTTTCCTCTTTCATTGGATTATAAACCAAAATTAGTGCTTTCGTAAGACTGTTTATTCTGTGATATTTCGCGTTTTTATTCATATCAACAAACTAGGTAGAGTATATATTATGGGAAGTCATTGGTAAACCATTTATGGTCTGCAAAATTTAACAGTTTTAATCGTTAACCGCTTTTGTTCTAAGAAATTTAATTAAAGAATTAACAGTGCCTCAAATCGGACAGAATCCGGACAGTTTAGGCCAGTGATGCACAAACCCTGGCCCGCGGGCCAAATGTGTCCCCCACGGGTCTTTTCAATTCAATGAAAAGTTAGTATATAAAAGTGACCCAATTTATGACTTAGATGGAAAGTAAGTAGGCTAATACATTTAGTTATTTTCTTCGCTTGGCCTTCACATCAAAAAAGTTTGTGCACCACTGGTTTACAGTGTTGCCAACTTGGCCTTTTTCAGGCTAGATTTAGCCTATTTTAGCTTCGGCTAGCCTTTTATTTTACTTAATAGCCTATGGCCTTAAATCTGGCAACTTTTTGTTCTAATTTAGCCTTAATCTAGCCTCTTTTCATATCAAATTGCGAGCGTACTAAAATGTTTTTTCACGTTGTAGCGTGTCAAAATACGTACAATTACGTCGGAAGAGTGTCATCTTGTACTGATTTGATAGAAGTGGTTTCAGTCGTTGTTAGTTTCTTCTTGTACGTGAATGTGTATTGTATAGTGTAAATTATTATTATAAATTCACATATATTTATCATTAGTTCCCCGTCATAGTTTTGAATTGTTGATAAGAGTTTTATTATCTTTGTAGTTGTTTTCTAAACTGTAAGTTAATTAAGTAATAGCCCATTAAACATGTCGAAGCCAGCCTACCAACAGCGATTTAGGAATGAATGGCTTAAAGATGATTTGTGCAAGGATTGGATAAGAGAACTTCCAGGTGATTCAACCAAAGCATATTGTGCGTATTGCAAAGTTTCCATTCGTGCGAAATATTTTGATATAAAGCAACATGCTGCATCAAAAAAACATTCTGATATATCTTCCTCACGTAAATCGTTTAGGCCTATTCAGACTGTTTTAATTAATAAATCCTCAGATGATCAAAAATGTTTTGCAGAAGCTAAACAAGCTCTGTTTATTGCAGAACATTGTTCATTAAACACATGTGACCATTTAACAGAACTTTGTAAGCAATCATTCACAGACAGTAAAATTGCTCAACAAATGAAAATACACCGGACCAAGTGTACAGCTATAATAAAAAATGTGTTGCATCCTCATTTTTTAAGTGAATTAAAGGAGATATTGGTGAGGAACGGTACAGCCTATTTTTATTAGGGTTATAGCCTTTATAGCCTATATTTTCTTCAAATCTAGCCTTACTCTCAGGAGATAATGTTGGCAACACTGCTGGTTTAGGCTGTCCGGTTAATTTTCATTTTTCCAGGACAAACGGGTCTTAAAAAGGGACAATTTGTCGGGAAACGGACAAATCTGACAAGCCTGGTCAAGCTAGTGAAGGTTTTGAATGTGACGGTTGCGAGATTGAGTATTATCGCGCCATTTCTAAATATTTTGAAAATAACGAAGCAGCGGTGGATTATTTAGGTAGGTTAGTTAGGTTAGGTTAGTTAATTTAGTTATGTTAGCTAGTTTTTATCAATTACATTTTCCTGGTGTAGTTTTCTCTGCTTTGTTGGAATTTGACACATTTCTTGTGCAAATGAGTAGAAACACTCCGTATTTTGGAATGGAAAAAAAAATAGTTTCTATTCATTTGCACAAGAAATGGGTATCAGATTCGAACAAAGCAGAGAAAACTACACTACCGCGTTTGTAAATAATCTCTTCCTGACGTTTCCCGAAGCCAATTATGAAGGGTGCAAGTTGCTTTAACCACCTTGTCTACTGAGTTTGTCTTCGAGAGTAGAGGTTTTTCATATATTCTGAATTTAGAGATAAATATTTCAAAAGTACTTTCGACTACTAGTCTTGCCCTTGATAACCAATAATTGTAAATTTTTTTTTCTTACGAAAGGGCACCATGATGAGCAAATGGTTTCATATGTTTAGTGAGTGGAAAGGCATCGTCAGCAACAAACAAAAGATCCTCAAGTATATCTCACAAATCCTGATCCATTGCTGTTTTAAGGGATGAATGATTGAATATACCTCCATCTAATAACCTACCTGCACTTCCAACATCTATATATAGAAAGCAGTAGTTACTGTCCACCAAAGTCAAAAGCAAAATGCTGAAATTCCCCTTATAATTATAAAACTCTGATCCACTCTTTGAGAGACATTTAATGGTGACATGTTTCGCATCTAGAGCTCCTCCAAGGCGTGGAAAATTCCATCGGATTTGAAAATCCTGAGCAATTTGATGCCATTCCTCTTTTGTTTGAGGTACCTGTCGAAATATATTTATGGCGCATCGGTGGTGTAGTGAGTGGTTACCATCACTAACTACGAATCCATCGGCCCCGGGATCGAGACCTGGTGACGGCAGCCGGCGCGCAGCAAAACCCAGATGTTCATTCTTCCACACAATAAAGAAAGTGGTTGGTAGATAAATGGGTACCCTGGGTGGCCTAGTGGTTAAGACGCTCGGCTGCTGGTGGGGCGTGGTTCGGATTCCACGTTAAACTGTAGGTCTAAGTTGGAGTGAAAAGCTTGACCGTCAGAATGAACAATTCGGGTGGAAGCTAACTAAAGGTTATGTACAGGGTGTCCCAAAAAAAACTATATACTCTTTATAGCATCATATATTTTATAATTTAAAAAAAAAAAAACAATATATTGTTATAACAATTGCCAATGAAAGGTAAATTAGTAATCTAAGTGATCAAAATGTTATAGCGAGTTGTTTGCATATAAAATTTAATTAACTACGCCAAGTGCTCAAAATGTTCTCCGGCGGCATGAATGCACTTTTGAATGCGTCGACTAAGCCTGGTCTTGTTTTATCAAAGGCCTTGTAATGGCGAAGCCTATGGACCGAACGTAGTCTAGTCACTCACTAGCTTGCTTCGGACATAGCCTACGCACTCATTCCACGATACAAACTACAGCATTCAACTTTATTCAGTTCAGCAAAAGAACCCATGTTGCGTAAGCGTTTGACACTGGAGCAACGAAAAAGTGTTCTGAAATGGTATTGGAAATTTGAGAATGTGTCCGAAGTCCAGCGGGAATGGATCCGGGAATTTGGTACAAAGCCACCGACACGTCTCGCCATTACAAGCATCCGTGACAAGTTTGAGGCAGAGGGATCTGCTCAAGATATGCACAAGCGAAGATCTGGACGACGCAAATCAAGTGCGAGTGATGAAAACTCCGTTTTAGTGTTGCAAAAATTTAATCGATCACCACAGAAATCAGTTAGGCAATGCGCCCGTGAGACCGGAATCAGCAAATCAGGTGTTCACCGGATTTTAAAGTCGGCAAAATGGAAAAGCTACATTCCAAGTCTGTTACATGCCATGACTGAAGATGACCCTTATCGCAGACTCGAATTTTGTGAATGGTTTCAGTCAATGGAAGCCGAAGACGTACAGTTTGCCAACAAAATCGTGTGGTCTGATGATGAAGCTACCTTCAAGCTGAATGGCACAGTAAATCGACACAACTGCAGGTACTGGTCACTTGATAATCCACACGTTTATGTGGATAAATATGTTAATTTACCAGGATTGGGTGGACCATTTTTCTTTAATGGGACAGTTACCGGTGCCGCATATCTCGACATGCTGCGGACAGAAATTATACCTGCAGTTCGGAAGTTGTTTGGAAACGACGACTTTTACTTTCAACAAGATGGAGCCTCCCCTCATTATCATTGTGATGTCAGAAGGTACCTCGATGAAACGTTGCCTAACCGTTGGATAGGACGAAGAGGAAGCGTTGAGTATCCCACGTTCACCGGACTTGACTCTACTTGATTTTTACTTGTGGGGCTACCTGAAGGATGCAGTTTATGGTACAAGACCCGCAACACTCGAACACCATAAGGATGCAATTAGGGAAAAGTGCGGGACCATCACAGCATCCACGTTAGTCCATGTCTGCGAATCAGTTAGTCGATGCATTCAAAAGTGCATTCATGCCGCCGGAGAACATTTTGAGCACTTGGCGTAGTTAATTAAATTTTATATGCAAACAATTCGCTATAACATTTTGATCACTTAGATTACTAATTTACCTTTCATTGGCAATTGCTATAACAATATATTGTTAGGTTTTTTTTTTTTTTAATTATAAAATATGATGTTATAAAGAGCATATAGTTTTTTTTTGGGACACCCTCTATATATATATATATATATAATATATATATGATGAATAAAACCACGAAGGAAAGGAAACACAAAATGGTGCTCAAGCGCTTTCGTCTAATGACATCCTCAGGAACACTGAAGTAAAAAAGGTTAAGCCTATATATAGGTTACAGAAAGAAAAAAAGAAAAAATAAATAACATACATACACACACACACACATACATATATATATATATATTACATACATATCTATATATACAAATACATACACACATACATACATACATATATATACAATAAACAGAGAAGTAAAAATAATAAAAAATTATAAAAAATTAAAAATTAAAACCTTAAAAGATTACCAGTGAGGCGTACAGATTTTGTAAGGAAAAATATCGATTTTTAGCACAAGATCAAATGGATTATAAAATACAAATTTATACTATCGATTTTTAGCACAAGATCAAATGGATTATAAAAATACAAATTTATACTGTCCGGGTTTTAACACAATGCTGCCTATGGTCAGGTTTCGATATATAAAAAAAAAAAAATAATAAAAATAAAATGCAAATTAAAAGTTAATAAAGTAGAAAACAAGTTTACCAAAGATTTAATGTTTTACACTTCTTATCTATATCTGTTTTAAAGGAATTCAACATAACAGGATCGAGTTGAAAAAGACCTTTGCTTATGTTGAAGTTATTTGAAAGTTGGATAATGGCAGACTCAAGAATATTTCTATTAACAATGTTGCTTGAATGGAATAAAACTGAAGCATTATTCCAATCAATACAGTGGGCTAACTCTGACAAATGGACAAAAAGGGCACTGGACAACTGTCCTGTTCTAACGGAATATTGATGCTGTTTTATACGTATGTGCAAATCCTTTCCCGTCTGACCTATGTAAAAGGAATCACATTGTTTACAACCAATTTTGTAGATAATGCCTGAATTATTGGTAGGGCTATTTTTTACTATGATTTTTTCACAATATGAAAATACTACATTAATATCCAAAAGTTTAAGTACATTAGCAATGCCTAAAAAGCCCGGGAAAAATGGAAGTACTAAAATATTTTTGACAAAGTACGAGTGTTAATATTGACACGATAGAAAGTTCGTTTTGCCTTGTTGAGACAAGATTCCATAAACGTAGATGGATAACACAAATCACTTCCAATACCGTTGATTTTTTTCCAATTCGGCATCGATGTATTCCGGACTGGCGATCCTAAGGGCGCGGAGAAACATTGATGAAAATGGCCTTCTTAGTGGGGGTATCATGTCCCGAGTAAAAATGTACGTAGGACAAATTGTTTGTCGTTTTCCGATAGATACTAAACTTAAAACCTGGGCTTTCCCTATGTACACGCACATCCAAAAATGGGATTGAATTGTCTTGCTCAACTTCTAAAGTAAACTTAATGGAGGGGACTTGATCATTTAACTGAAGGAGGAAGCTATCCAGGTCACGATTCATGGGCCAGATACACAAAATATCGTCGACGTACCGCAACCAAGGGATGCCAACCCCCAGGATTCTCGGAATATAGGTAATTTCGAAAAACTCCATATAAATATTGGAGAGGAGGGGCGATAAGGGGTTGCCCATAGCCATCCCAAAAACTTGTTGATAATACTCGTTATTGAAAGTGAATTTACAGTCTTGATGCAAAGCTTAATGAGTTCCAAAACAATGTGTGAAGGTAGTGGCAGGTCATACTTATGTAATTCTTGGGAGAGAAAGTCAAGCATATCGTCAATCGGCACTTTTGTAAACATGAACAAACATCAAAACTAATCAATTTATCGTTAGTTTCAGTACGTGCATTATTCAATTTTTCCGTAAGATCCATGGAATTTTTTACATGTGAATCAGAGATAGTTCCGAGAATGGGGGACAAGACTTTGACAAGCCATTTGGAGAGTTTATAAGTAATAGAGCCCACCGAGCTAATAATAGGGCGCATAGGGTTACCAGGTTTTGGGTTTTAATAAGACCGTAAAGGTAGGGCAGAGCAGGTGAAGTGGACATGAAAAGCGGAATTAAGTTCTTATGATCTTTGAGAAGGCGTTTCAAGCCACTATTAAATGATACCCCGACTAAGAAGGCCATATTTTCATCAATGTTTCTCCGCGCCCTTAGGATCGCCAGTCCGGAATACATCGATGCCGAATTGGAAAAAATCAACGGTATTGGAAGTGATTTGTGTTATCCATCTACGTTTATGGAATCTTGTCTCAACAAGGCAAAACGAACTTTCTATCGTGTCAATATTAACACTCGTACTTTGTCAAAAATATTTTAGTACTTCCATTTTTCCCGGGCTTTTTAGGCATTGCTAATGTACTTAAACTTTTGGATATTATGTAGTATTTTCATATAACAATATTGTGAAAAATATCATAGTAAAAAATAGCCCTACCAATAATTCAGGCATTATCTACAAAATTGGTTGTAAACAATGTGATTCCTTTTACATAGGTCAGACGGGAAAGGATTTGCACATACGTATAAAACAGCATCAATATTCCGTTAGAACAGGACAGTTGTCCAGTGCCCTTTTTGTCCATTTGTCAGAGTTAGCCCACTGTATTGATTGGAATAATGCTTCAGTTTTATTCCATTCAAGCAACATTGTTAATAGAAATATTCTTGAGTCTGCCATTATCCAACTTTCAAATAACTTCAACATAAGCAAAGGTCTTTTTCAACTCGATCCTGTTATGTTGAATTCCTTTAAAACAGATATAGATAAGAAGTGTAAAACATTAAATCTTTGGTAAACTTGTTTTCTACTTTATTAACTTTTAATTTGCATTTTATTTTTTATTTTTTTTTTTTTATATATATCGAAACCTGACCATAGGCAGCATTGTGTTAAAACCCGGACAGTATAAATTTGTATTTTATAATCCATTTGATCTTGGCTAAAAAATCGATAGTATAAATTTGTATTTTTATAATCCATTTGATCTTGTGCTAAAAATCGATATTTTTCCTTACAAAATCTGTACGCCTCACTGGTAATCTTTTAAGGTTTTAATTTTAATTTTTTTTATAATTTTATTATTTTTACTTCTCTGTTTATTGTATATATAGTATGTATGTATGTGTGTATGTATTTGTATATATAGATATGTATGTATATATATATATATACTACGTGTGTGTGTGTGTATGTATGTTATTTATTTTTTTCTTTTTTCTTTCTGTAACCTATTGTAGTGAATACTCTTATTTTAGTTTCAAGATAAATGTTAATTTACCGTCTTGAATTTCGGAATAGTATAAATTCATTTTAAATTAGTTACCCCATTATAATTCAATTGTGAACCACATTAATACTAATTTTATGTATACTATATTATTTATTGTATGTAAAACATAATTAATTATATATCACAATTGTCAGTTAATTATTTATATTCAAATATTTATTTTAATCTAATGCCATGTCCATTTTACAAATAAATAATAGAAAAACCAAGGGTTATATTTTCCACCTTTGTACTGTCGCAGTTTCGCCTAACGGACTCAATACGGCTAGTGAGATAATCACTGGTTGGCACTTAACTAGCGGCAGTGCTTATGGCTACATCATCCAGGTTAACCTATACCGGATAGATGCGCTACGGTCCCAAGCCGTAGCTTGCCTAGGCCCGACGACGACGACGTAAACCAACAATTGGTGACTCCGGAGTTGGATTCCCCCTTTTACCCGAACGACTAGGATTAGACTGTAACGTCGTTCGTGCCCATCACCCCCTTCACCCGAGCGACTAGGACCAGACTGTAACGTCGTTCGTGCCCATCACCCCCTTCACCCGAGCGACTAGGACCAGACTGTAATGTCGCTCGTGCCCTCTGCCCCTCACCCTGCCCGTGCGCTCTGTGCCTGCGCTCGTCTCAACCTCCACTCCTTCGTTGGTAACTTGTCGTCTTGCTTGTACGTCAGCAAGCATAGGAGAAGATGCCTGACGATGCTGGTGCCATCTCCCACTTGAGCGTAAAGCTCCCCGTCTTCTGGCCGGGTGATCCATTATTTGGTTCCACCAAGTGGAATCACAATTCAACTTGGGAAGGATCACCGCTAGCAGGACGAAATAGATCATGTTTTGTCCTCTCTACCAGCGAGCATCATCTCTGAAGTCCGTGACGTCATCGTGTCTACTTCCACGAGTGAGGACCCATACAACGATCTGAAGTCTGCCATCCTGTGCCGCACCACTGTCTCCGAGCGTGAGAAACTACATCAGTTAATCTCAAAAGAAGAACTTGGAGACCGTAAGCCCACTCAAATGCTGAGGCTATGCAGTGCGCTCTAGGCGAACGCGCACAAACCTTCGATAAGGACATCTTTAGACAGTTGTTCTTGCAGAAACTTCCTCCATCAGCTCAGCGTGTCTTGGCCACTATGGATCCTGCTACTCCAGTTGATAAACTAGCAGAAACTGCCGACAAAGTAGTGGAGATTGACACAGCTCCGGTCAACAACGTGAACACACAATCGGAACTGGAGTTGAAAGTGAAAGAGTTAAGTCAACAAACTCAACCACGTTTGTTCTCTGCTACAAAATCAACGGCAAAGAAGCCATTCTCGGTCAAGATTTACGAAGAGGCATCGTTCGAGTTCCGGGAAGATCTGCTTCTACCACTCGAAATTTGGAAAGAAGGCTAGGAAGTGCATCTCCCCTTGCAATTTTTCGTCGGAAAACCCCAGCAGCGAGTCCTAATGGCGTCTAGTACTCGCACTGCCAACCTGTTATTCATAAAGGACAGGAACTCTGGTGTCAATTCTTGGTCGATACCGGAGCGTCAGTCAGTGTATTCCCTCAAAAATCTGGTCATAAGCACTCGGAATCTCCGCCCTATACGCTGCTAACGGTTCACGCATACCCACGTACGGTACTCAGTCGCGTGAACTAAACTTGGGCCTTCACCGATCCTTCAAGTGGATTTCATCTGTGCTCAAGTGCAGCATCCCATAATCGGCGCTGACTTCCTCCAGCATTTCAAACTCCTGGTGGATCTTGACAAGCGACGCTTATGCGACCAGGCCACACTGCTTTCTGTTCTTGCCAAACAGGTTGCCCTTCCGGACGCCTCGAACTCTGCACTTTCCCTCGTTCCCCTAATTCCATGTACCAGTGCCTTTTCCAGCAATATCCAGGAATTCTTCAACCGATGCAGATGGGTGATACCATTAAGCACACCATTACCCATCACATTACAACAAAAGGTCCCCCTGGTTTGCAAAACCCAGACGTCTTGCCCCGGACAAACTGAAAGCTGCCAAATCGGAATTCCAGCTTATGATAGATCTTGGGATAATAAGACCTTCCAAAAGCAGTTGGTCCTCTCCCCTACACCTGGTCCAGAAGAAGTCAGGAGACTGGAGACCATGTGGGGATTACCGGTTTTTGAATTCGACAACCATCCCGGACCGATATCCGTACCAAATGTCCAAGACTTTACTTCTCTTCTCCACGGCAAATCTATCTTCAGTAAAATAGATCTCGTTAAGGCTTTCCACCACATTCCCGTAGAGCCTTCGGATATTCCCAAGACTGCAGTTTGTACACCATTTGGGTTATTCGAATTTTGAAGATGCCGTTCGGGCTACGGAATGCTGCGCAAACCTTTCAGAGGTTTATAGATGAGGTCACCAGAGGCTTAGACTTTGTTTATGCCTACATCGATGATTTGCTTGTGGCCAGCTCAACGGAAGAGGAACATAAGGAACATCTTTCACTCCTCTTTCAACGCTTAGAACAATACGGTGTTACTATTAATGCATCTAAGTGTGTGTTTGCACAGCCAACCTTGGAATTTCTTGGTCACACGATTTCGCAGCACGGAATTACCCCCCTTCAGGACAAGTGTGAAGTGATAAAAAATTACCCTATGCCAAGTAATCAGCGTGAGTTACGTCGGTTTCTAGGTTTGGTAAATTATTACCACAAGTTCATTAAAAACTGTGCTAGTGTTCTTGCTCCTCTACACGCTATGATCACGCACAACGCAAGGTAACGAAATTGTTATGTGTAGCGATAGTTTACAGGCGTTCGACAATGCCAAAATGCTATCAATAGTGCATTGTCTCTGTCATTTCCTATCAGTGATGCCCCCCTAACTCTGACGGTCGTGACCTCAGATGTTGCGATCGGTGGTTGTTGGACAAACCATTAACGGTCAACAAGCACCCATCGCGTTTTATTCGAAAAAGCTGCAGCCGCCCAACGCGTTATAGTGCTTTCGGACGTGAACTTCTGCTATTTACTTAAACGTGAAGCATTTTCACATTTCCTTGAAGGCCGGAGTTTTGTGTTTTTACCGACCACAAACCTTGGTCACTGTCTTCAATAAAACAGCTGTAACCACTCTCCCGAGTCATCAGGCAACTCGATATATCTCGCAATTTACCACAGATATCCGCCACATCAAAGGTGTCTTGAACACTCAGCGGATGCACTCTCAAGAATAGAGATTACTTCTGTTACCCTCAGCTCTACACTGTGGAATGCTATTGCACAGGATCAGATAAGGATACGGAACTACAAGACCTGCTCAGAGAAGACTCCACTCACTCACTTTCCCTCAAGAAAAGAGTATGCCAGTAGATTGTTGTGCCCCTCTATTGCGACGTATCAACAGCTGCTATTCGCCCTTATGTCCCTCCATGTCACGAAAAGCAGTCTTCACGGATCTTCATAAGCCCTCCCATCCTGGTATCCGTGCTTCGCAACACCTGGTTACCTCTCGCTTTGTTTGGCCCTCGATGCGGAAGGATGTCAAACATTGGACCAAAACGTGCCTTGCCTGCCAGCGTGCCAAAGTCCAAAGGCACACCAGGTCCCCCTTTGACGCATTTCCGCCCCATCCCAGCGATTTGAGATAATTCATGTAGACATTGTTGGCCCTCTTCCAGTGATTCAAGGCCAACGTTATCTGCTCACCTGTCTCGACCGCTTTTCCAGATGGCCTGAAGCCATCCCACTTCCTGATATCCAAGCGGACACTGTTGCAAGAGCCTTTCTTCATGGATGGGTATCAAGATTTGGATTGCCGACAAAAGTCATCACTGACCAAGGTCGCCAATTTGAGTCTTCGCTTTGGAAGAAGTTTACCAGCTTGTTGGGTACAGTACATGCGCATACCTGTGCGTATCATCCGCAAGCTAACGGCCTCGTCGAACGCTTCCATCGCCAGCTGAAGTCATCCCTTATGTGTCACGAAGACTCCCATTGGATGGATAAGCTTCCACTCGTGTTGCTTGGTATTCGCTCTGCATTTAAGAGTGATCTGAAGACTACAGCGGCTGAACTAGTCTATGGTACAACACTGCGGCTACCAGTGGCTACTTCACTGCAGGGGATAAGTCATGCGATCCTACGGAATTCGCTCAAACACTTTCCTCTCACATGCAGTCCCTTCAGCCTGTTCCCCCTCGATTGACTAGCCAACAGAACATCTTTGTTTCCCCAGCCCTCCAATCTTGCACCCACGTTTTCGTTCGTGTACCTGTCCCAAAACGGCCTCTCCAATGTCCATATGACGGACCCTATGAAGTTCTCCGACGTACGCGCAAATCATTTCTCATCCAGCGCGGTTCCAAGGTCGACAAGGTTTCTATCGATCGTCTTAAGCCTGCGTTTTTGGAATCAACCTTAAGTGAGGTACATGTAGCTACCAAAAAGGTCCCGGGGAAATCTGTGTCATTCGGAACTCTTTGAACTTCCTCTCTGGTGGGGGAGTGTGTAGTGAATACTCTTATTTTAGTTTCAAGATAAATGTTAATTTTACCGTCTTGAATTTCGGAATAGTATAAATTCATTTTAAATTAGTTACCCCATTATAATTCAATTGAACCACATTAATACTAATTTTATGTATACTATATTATTTTATTGTATGTAAACATAATTAATTATATATCACAATTGTCAGTTAATTATTTATATTCAAATATTTATTTTAATCTAATGCCATGTCCATTTTACAAATAAATAATAGAAAACCAAGGGTTATATTTTCCACCTTTGGTACTGTCGCAGTTTCGCCTAACGGACTCAATACGGCTAGTGAGATAATCACTGGTTGGCACTTAACTAGCGGCAGTGCTTATGGCTACATCATCCAGGTTAACCTATACCGGATAGATGCGCTACGTGTCCCAAGCCGTAGCTTGCCTAGGCCCGACGACGACGACGTAAACCAACACTATATATAGGCTTAACCTTTTTATGTACTTCAGTGTTCCTGAGGATGTCATTAGACGAAAGCGCTTGAGCACCATTTTGTGTTTCCTTTCCTTCGTGGTTTTATTCATCATAAATATTTTTCACGTGTTACCTTCGTGAAATAATTTTCATTATATATATATATATATATATATATATATATATATATATATATATATATATATATATAAATATAAATAAACTGGTGTAACTGATAACAACCGTCTTTGTTTTAGGATACTGTTGAGGCAAATATGACGACGACGGAGGAATCCCTCTCACAGGATACGACAAGTGGAATAGCCGATATAGCAACAGAAAGTGGTGCAATGGATGGACCATCAAGTGGTGTTAGTGATGAGACAACAACGGTACAACTACCACAGGGATATTCTTCAGTGAATAATGATAATTTACGAGGCACAATTTCTCTACCAGTAACATTAACGCCAAATAATCGGACAACAGGGGTACAAAGACAATCAACAGGCACAAAGAAAAGACGCCAGCATGATGACTTTTCTCATTTGGATCGCGCTGTTGAAGCCTTCAGATCGATTTCGCAACCAAAACAACCAGAAGAGGAGGATGAATGCGACTTATTCTGTAAAACCATTGCAGCGCAAATGAAAAAGTTACCACTGAAAGATATAATAGAAGTTCAGATGGAAATTCAAAATGTAATGACCAGGAAAAGGTTAAGCTTATTATAGAATTCGTCGGAAGTATCCTGTCCTCCATCTACAGTACTACGTCGTAGCCAATGTTGTAACACCGCTTCCCGTTGATCAGCGAAGGTAAGCGACATTGGGTCTGGGTAGTAGTTGGATGGGAGACCGTCCTCCGTGTCCAGATTATATACCGACTCGTGGTTCAGATCCCACGTAAAGCTGCTGTAGGCCCCCCTCCGTCATATGACCTTAGATGTTGCGAAGGAGGTTAAACAACCCCAATCACTATTATCATCATCCTCCATCTATATTTAACGTTCCACAAAGCTCCCCATCCTCAAGTTCGTCGTCATTGAGCGACATACATTTCGAACCCGCTCCAAATGATCAAAACGTGGCCACAGATATTTTTTCTATGGCTTTGCAATGTTCAATTGACATTTGATAAATACAGCTTTCATTCATAAAAAATACGATGCTTGTCTGCTTTTCACTTACCCGAATGAATTCGTGCTTCATAAATTGCATCGCAGACTTCAGGCACAAATTTGCTGATTGTATACCTAGGAATTCTGTACAAACTTGCCCAAACTCGAGAAGGAATCACCAGAAGCCAGATATCTCAGCGTTATATGCAGTTTATCTTCAGCAGAAATCGCTGATCGCATGTTTGTAGCATTTCTTTGGATCACACCTTTTATTTTTGTTAGCAGAAAATTAAATTGCTTTACAGTCATTCTCAGGTGATTGAAATATGATCTTCGGTCTTAAATTCCTTTAGCAACGTATTTGATGCACCAAGTGAGGTTCTACGGCTTAGCCACTAACGTTCCAAAGCCTTTTCCTTTTCTTGAGTTTCTGCACGTTTTCAATTTCACATATTAATATTTCGCTGAGCACTCCAGCAGTAGCAGCAAACACTTTACCCTCCATCACAATGTGACCTCAGACTGCTACTTGCGTAATAATGTACTTGCTCTGTGTAAGCAGTAGCCGATTTTTACTTGTGCAACTCAACCTGCGCAAGTTACCTTCATCGTGTAAACCCGCCTTTAATTAGGTTAGTTTTGTAGAGAAATAAATTTAAAAAAAGTCTCTCTCTCTCAATCTCATTCAGCAATTCGTTTCCTTGCTGTAAAGACGTTTCATCAGATCTTCCTTGATTTTATATATTATGAAAGATAATTGGGGATTCTTTATCAAGATTTCATGCATTTAGACACTTTTTTTTTTTTTCATCCACGATAGTATTTAATATTTTAAAGTATTGTGCGAGTGACATAAATTTTATAATTTATTGTAACAATGCCGTTTACCAAGCATATATATGAAGATGAGCAAAACACGGATATACTATTTGTAAATTTTGTAACAAAGCTATACTCTTGTATTGATCAGGTGTTGAGTTACTTTTTGTAACTATTACAGTTAGTAGTTATTGCCTCAAGTAACTAATTAGTCTCAAAAAGTAACTAATTATTTGCTGTTTCAAAAAAGTAACTAGTTACTTCAAAAGTTACTTTCGACATTTTTGGATCTTTTCTGTTTGACTGCCGCCATTGAAACATAATTAAACTTTTCGTATTTTGTATTTTAACTGAAATGTCTTGATACAAAATAAGTTACTTTATAAAAAAGCTTTTCTTAATTTCCCCTTCAAATTTTGTTTCTTATAAACAATTTTAATTACTTTCAAGATCCATGCTTAATTTTTAAGTTTTAATCGTGTTCTCAGAAAAATAAGGGGATCACCTGAAGATCAGGGCCTCCAGCCTTCTTTAGTTAGCTTTATAAGGCTAACAAACAAAAATATCACGACCTAACCTAACCAATCGTCAAGGTCGTACAGTTGACCTAACGACTGGTTAGGTTAAGTCGTGATATTTTCGTTAGTTAGCCTTATAAGGCTAAGTAAATAAGGCTGGGGGCACTCACCTCTTATGTTTCAATGGCGGCAGTCAAACGGAAAAGATTCACATTTTTCCCTAATTTTAGCACCGGATCCTGATAAGAGCACTTTCTCTGACAAGTGATACTTGCCAAGCTTGTTCTTTGTTTTGATTGTGATTTAATGAAGAAAATATTTAATCATTTTAGCATTAGATATATGTTGTTCATTGTGCACAGTATGTACATCAAGCAAGTCTTGTGGAAAAAGTAGTTACTAACTTTACCCTCACAGAAAATAGTAACTAGTAAAAGCCACAAATATTCATGACTTTTTGTAACTAGTGTTACAATTACTCGGCCGGAAATGTAACTAGTTACCGTTAGTTACTCAAAAAAGTAAAGATTACCGAGTAACTAGTCGCAGCACTGATACTGATGAAAAGTTTCAGAAGTTAGAGGAGGAATTTTTAAAAATTGATGAAAGAATTCGCTTCTAAGTTTTTCAAATTCCAAATATTGTTAATGTCTAAACGCCAACAATCACTTTTAACACATTCACCACCAACGAGAAATCTCGTCTTGAACGTATACATTATAAACTTTTTGGTATATTTTGTTTATACAGTAGATATCTTTAGTTTTAAATTTTTGGCGAGACCTTGTAGCTGGGTAAAAACTTGCAAAAATGCTGGCGGTTGCTGGTTACCTTCTTAAAAAGTGCTGGCGGTGAATATGTTAAGTGGGGCCACGATCAGCGGCAACAAACGGTGCGTAGTATGGGGCTTAATGTACAGCTATTAAACTCGTTTCAGGCGCTCGGATACATAATTCTTTAAAATTAGCTTAATGATTTTACTGTTTGCAACCTAGCTCAGCTAATTATTACTCGCTTCTGTTCCGGAGCCCACTTCACTTTAATCGAAGCAACGAAAGCACATTTGCTCACTTCCAGAACAGGAGGATGATAAACGCGAAGTGGGAAGTAATAATTTTCACGTGTAATCTTTGGCGTTCCTCATTTGGAAATACAAATAATAGGATATAAGCCTACCTAGAAGTTATACCCATTCATGGCGATTAGGAAACAAAAGATAGAGCGAGGCAACATCTAATTTATTAAAGAGTTATAATACTCTGTCAACAACTGCTCTTGTTTGTAGTCTATATAAAGATTTTAAAACATAAAACATATAGGAATCGACATGATATCTTGTTTCTAAAATAATGTATTTCTGATCTCTTTGACAACGTGTACCGCTCTAAAAGTCTGGACATTCCTATAGGTTGTTCATACTTCGCACTTCATGATAAGGCGTCTTATCCTGTATCAAATCATCTACAGGGTGTACTTAAAGTCAGGATCTATTTTTGTGAAGCACTTGGAAATTATATGGAATTCAATCATAAAATGATAAAGTGGTAACATTTATTAAATAATTAAGAGTAGGATTCGACGTGACGCCCATCAGTATCCCTGCACAGCTCAAATCGTTCCGCAGCATTTCTAAACACATTCTGGAGCATTTGGTTAGGATTGTAGTAAAGAATGAGAAAATTAAACTCAATTATGCTTTTATATACTTATGTTTATAATTTTATAATTACAATTTATAATGATACTGAGAAAAAAATCATATGTGTATAATCCTGCACGCCTTTACCTAATAAATGAGTATTTAGAATCAAAACTTATTTTATTTTTGTTCGACCAGTTTTTTTTACACAAAAATGAAAAATTTCAGCTACATTGAAATTAATCTGTTCATTAGTGAGTGGAGGAATATGTTGAAGCAGCTATATGAATATATTAGAAAAGTTAGTAATTTTTTTGAATTTCGGGTGTTCAAACACCCCATGGTACTAACGGTGTTCAAACCCCCCACGGTACTAACGAAGGGTTAAACAATATTTTAATATACTGTTGTTGATTTTTCTTTTAGAATAAATATAAAAAATGGCCCTCACAAGACATTTTATTAAGTGACCTTAAAATGGGTATGATAGCAGAGTGGTCGGTTTGGATGATGTCTCACTGACCAAAGTCCCCGAGATTATCCATATTGCAAAAAGACCAAAGAGGACCAGTCTCCAATGTCATGATATCAAGAATGGCAGTGACAAAACTACGAGGAAGCATAATTGTGCGAGGGTGAACGAACATTGGCGGAACGAAGTGCAAGTCGCTAACGGAAGTCAACCGCATCAAAATCTGTCTAGCGCTTAATTGACAGTAGTCTGCAATGACGACCATCCAATGTCGCAGTCAAAAAAACTGAAAAGGAACTGAACAAATAAGAATTGGTGCAATAAGCTTCTGGTCACGCTTCGCAATTCGTAACAATGCTATTTTAATGTTACTTTTAGCTCACTATTGCGTTTATTTGACGCAATTTACTTTTCGTCATTGCCCTTAACGGTGCACACCCCTTGACATTTTTCTTACGAACAATCTCGGCGACTTTCGTCACTGAGGCACCAATTAAAATGCCCCCTCCGCTATCATGTCCATTTTAAGGTCATTTAAATCTTTCCCCGAGAGCCACTTCCACATTTATTGTAAACAAAAAAAAACCTCAGCATATTACAATATTTGGGGTTTTAAATATAACACGAATCACAGAGTGATTTGATACAGGGTGCGACGCCTTATTATGAATTGTGAAACATGAACGAGAAACCTACAGGAATGTCCAAACATTCATTTTAGCACTATATATATATATATATATATATATATATATATATATATATATATATATATATATATATGAACTGTAGATACAAACCCATTAAGTTCTCCTAGGTACCTTAAAAGTTTTTAGCAATTCAAAACCAGAGCATGACATAGCTTCAAAACTTTTGAGTTATCCTGTAAATTACGCACACAGTAAACTAAAATAATTACAGTTAATTACATACGTTCTATAGCGGTGCTATGTAAGAATTGGCATCAAGCGCTTCTAAATACCTGAAAAGAGAATTGAAAAATTAAGTATGGTAAGCTACAAAAGTTTTTCTTTAAAGGCTGAACAGTAACAATTTATGAAAGCAATCGAAACAATATAAATATAAGGGTACAAGTGATGCGAATCCCTAATTTTACTTTCAACTCGGTTATCTTAATTACGAGTAAATGCTTGATGATTTAGTTTTCCTTTAATGTTTTCAATTCACTAAGAAATTTACTTACGAAGGATTGAATTCTTGTACTCTTCCTCTTAAAATATTTGGTCCAAGGAATTGAGACAAAAGATTAAGACACTGACTGGCGGATGATGAACTCAAAGCATTTTCACTCTCCTAAATTAAAAAAAAAAATGTGTACTTGAAAATATTCCTCAGAACGGGACGAAGTCTAAAAATACATTCTTTCGCAGACACGGATGGGCAAGTTCCCATCACAGCTTTTACAATTGACTTAATGGAAACTTAAAAAGGCAGGAATCTGCCAAAAACGGTAATGTACGGGCACTAAAGTAGAGAATGCCATAAATTATTTGAAATAGTTAATGTGAAATACATAAGTAACGAAACTTGGAAAATGGAATAGCACAATGTGTGTAATTATTATTAACTGAAATTAGCCATGAGGAAAATATAATTAATTTTGACCCCCTCATCAGGTGGGGAACTGGCGTAGCTACGGGGAGCGAGTGGAGCAGTTTGATCCAGTCGCAAGACCCGAAGGGGCGCTGTTGAAGTGAATGTCGAGTCAGTTATACGTTTTATAACTTTATATTATTTTTTTTTATTATATAAATACTTATATTTACTTATTTTTTTTAAATAACTATTTCACATAGTTCTACTCGTTCCCCCATAGCTACGCCAATCCATTGTCAAGCCTCAAGTAGTTTCTCTGATGTCATTGCAATACCTCATCTCCCTTACTTTACCAGTGATGGCAGCTACTGCGGAAGGTTCCCTATACTTAAGTTCACTAATACCTACTTGTGAAGTTCAATGCCCCAGCACCGATTAAGTGCATTAGATTTCTATCTAACATCAACGGGCGAGACAACTCGATTTGGATACTGTAAGTCTGTAACTGATCTATTTGCAACACGAAAAGTCACATTTGAGAACTTGGAATTTTGAAACGTGTGCCAAGCTGGTGGTCCTTCGTATGGAGTATAACTTGTATGGTGATATACTGTATGTTCAAATAATATGTATACTATAGTAAGCCACATAATAAACTTCAAAATGTATTTTGTGTAACTGGCTAAGGCATGGACCTCCATTTGACCTCTGACATCTTTGTGACCTTGAGCTTTGATGAAGGAACTTTATTTTTGCTTATGACATCACATTGTAATCATCCACATGTGACAGACAGACAGAGTCCAGTGTGGCGCCCTCCACACCCCTCCCTCCCCAAAAAATTTTTTTTTGGTCGGGGATATAAAAATTCCGATCAAAATGAAGACATGAAAACAAAAGTGTACAAAAAGAGAGGGAAGAGGTCTCGAAAGGATTGATTAACCGATCCTATCTAACAAACGAATGGGAAATACTGTACAGATAAAGAAACAGTACCACATATTCTATATTAAACATTAGTGAAATATTGTCAAATGTTAATGAAAGTGAGCCAAAATTCGAAGGCTTTGGAAGACTCCAACTCAACAGAGTTCTTATTTTTAGGAGAAACCATGAAGACCACAATTTTCCTTGATGAAAATTAAGTTTTTAAACAAATGGTTTTCCGAAGATAAATATGGCAAATTGAATTAATCTTTAGAAGTTCTTTGAGCACATTATTTTTCTTGGTTAAACAGACCTATTTTGTCAGAGTATCAAATTTTAACCATGTGTATGTATAGTATACATAAATTGTTTTGGGGGTTTAAAATCTCTATATTTCACATGAAAAATTTTTATGCATTCTTTACATCGCAAATGTCTTTCCAATTTTAATATACAGGGTGTCCCAAGAGTTTGGACTCAGGGAAAATAGACATTATATTTTTAAAGTGGAAAAACTTTTTTAATGTCAAGTTTCACATATTTCAGGAAAGAAAATACCCTGATGGCTCAGTATACCAATCAAGAGAAGGTGAAACTGGTATTGCTACATGTTTCCGGAAAAAGCCTCACGAACATGCCTCTCTGGCGTTTTGCGGAAACACGTAGCAATACCAGTTCCACCTTCTCTTGATTAATATAGTGAACCATCAGGGTATTTTCTTTCCTGAAATATGTAAAACACATTAGAAATGTGTTTGTTTCACTTTAAAAATATCATATAATGTCTATTTCCCCTGAGTCCAGACTTCTGGGACACCATATATATATATATACACAGGGCGTCCCAAAAAAATGTATACACACTTTAACAGCTGATAGCCTCAATTGATGTTTCTTTCTTTCCAAGTTAAACCCATTAGAATTAATAATGGCAGTCAGACTAAGCTTGAACAAAGGAAATTCATTCTAAAATGCTACTGGAAGTGTGAAAACGCAGTTGAAGTGCAAAGACAGTTAGGAGGGAGTTTCAAACAGATCCACCAACGCGACTTACTATCACTCGAATTAGAGATAAGTTTGAAGCCGATGGAACTGTTCAGAATGTCCACAAGAAGCGTTCCGGAAGACCACGGACATCGACAAGCCCACAAAGCAAGAAAGAGTACTGGAACGTATCACCAAAGTTCAAGAAAATCTGTGCGGCAAGCGAGTCGTGAGGTAGGAATTTCAGAATCGTCTGTCCAACGCATTTTGAAGCGCGGTCAATGGAAAAGTTACATTCCAAGATTAGTCCATGCTATTAATGAAGATGATGATCCGGACCGAAGAGTGGAGTATTGCGAGTGGTACTTGGCACGATGTGGATGTGGATTGGACGAAGGGGTTTCGTAGAATACCCTCCGCGTTCACCAGACCTCACACCACTAGACTTTTTTTTATGGGGATACTTAAAAGACAAAGTTTACGCTATAAAACCCGCAACAGTCGCTGAATTGAGAGCAGCCATTGAACGAGAATGCACACAAATACCAAACGAAATGTTTCGTGATGTTTGCGATTCCATTGCTTCGCGTTATCAGCAGTGCCTGGACCAGAACGGACGTCAGTTTGAAACAGGCGTTGACAAAACAATTAAATAATGTCTGTAGATTCTATTACATTTGAAAATGAAATGTATTTAATAAACACTGCCTTTATAATTATTTAAAGTGTGTATACATTTTTTTGGGACGCCCTGTATATATATATATAGATCGTAACAGCATTAAAAGAATATACAGTACTCATACTGAAGAAAGAAGCGAATTAGAGATTTTTAACCGAAACTCCAAGACTAAATTGGGAAGAAATCAGGTCCCACATGGCCCAAATTGGCTGGGAAACAACTTTAGAGGATAAAACAACTGTAGAAATACTAACAACATTGGAAGAAAAGATGGTAGGAATTTTAGAAAAATATGTTCCGAAAGCACAGCCAAAAGCAAAGACGATTTTTTTCCGAGAGAGAAAAGCAAACAATATTCTGCAAAAGAGAGTAGCTGCGAAGTTAATTGCACAGACAACAATACCAGGGAAGTAATACAAGAAAAACTGGAGTATCAATAGGGAAATACAAGCCCTAATTAAGAGCCATACACATAGGGAAGAGGAAAAGGTCCGACAAGGGACACCCTCAACACTGAAGTAAAATAACTTGGTTGTCAGGGTGCCAACCCTTTTTAACTAATTTCCAGAGGACCTCAGGAACGTCACAGAGGTCAAAGTTGAAATCTTTAAAAGAAAAAAAGACGAGATGCCTGGCTTAGGACGGTACCAGATGAGCCGGGTGCCCCTGGCTATGTGCGATGGAGATCGCGAGCAACGATGGGGCCACCAGCTTGACCTTCGTGTGAAGGGAGACCAACGCATGGGACTGCTACTATATATATATATATATATATTTTATTTTTTTTTTTTTTTTCCAGATTTACCGCCGATTCGTACCTAAGAGACGGTACATATCTCGGCGAGGCAGTGAGTGGGTGATGTCACTGTGCTAGGGGCGGTAGACTAGGGGAATGAGTAAGGGTCAGTCGATGGATAATGGGTAGGAGGGGTACGGTTTCAGATACGATGGAGCAGATGGGAGTGAGTAAGGAAGAGGAAAACGGCTTCTGCTGAAAAGTGGGGGCCGTCGGCGAGTATAGATCGTAGGCAGTTGGGTATGGGGTTTTCGGCCGAGAGAGGGAAACACCTGCGACGGAGAGCGGCCAACTTTGAGCATTCCACCAGAAGGTGTAAGACAGTGATAGGGGTATGGCAGGTAGAGCAAAGCGGGGCTGGCGATTTCGCCATAAGGTGTCCGTGGGTGATGCGGGTGTGACCTATGCGGAGACGGGCTAGGATTACTTCTTTATGGCGGGACCGGTGGAATGAAGAAGCCCAGTGTCCTATGTGCGGTTTGATCGTGTGGAGTTTATTTTGTGTGGCCTGGTCCCATTCCCGCTGCCATATGGAGCGGAAGTGGGAGCGGAAAGCCGGGAAGAAGTCGGAGAAGGGGAGGGGTCGGGAGGAGGCCGGCAGCAAGCAGGCCGTCTTCGCTGTGCGGTCCGCCGCCTCGTTACCCTGGATGCCGACATGAGCCGGGACCCAACAGAATGCGATTGTCTTATGTTGGAAGATCGTTAAAGAGTGGAAGGTCTGCTGGATGGTACAGACGAGCGGGTGAGGGGAGTTAAATCTTTCTAGGGAGAGAAGTGCACTTTGGGAATCCGAATAAATGACAAAAGAGCTGGCAGAGTGGGTGCGCACAATATCGAGGGCCTCCGTTATGGCGAAAAGTTCCGCCGAAAAAACGGAGGCCTCGCGGGGCAGGCCGACGCTCCGGGAGAGCGGCTGGGACAGAATCACCGCTGAGGAGGCCACACCAGCTTCCGAGCGGGAACCATCCGTGTAAATGGCGATTGCGTCCGGGTGTTGGGTTGCGTGTTCGCGGAAAAGTGACCTGTATATCATGGCGCTCGTGGTAGTCTTCGGTAGGAAACACAGATCTTTGCAGAACTTGATAGGGGTTAGGATCCAGGGGGGGTAGATGCTGAATGAAATGGGGATAACTGAGGGGGCGGGCATGTTGAAAAGATCAAGGAAAGAGCGGACCGCTTCAGTGAAGTGCCAGCTCCGTCCCTGAGGTGGTAGTTCTAAAACCGCCGTGCCCAGAAGCGAAGAAGGTAGCCTCTGTGCACGGAGGTATGTCCGCATGAGTAGTAGACCCCGTCGGAGGGCGAGAGGGAGATGATCACATTCCACATAGAGGCTGGAGGCTGGGGAGGAGCGGAAAGCACCGGTGGCGAGGCGGAGGCCTCTATTAAGTACTGGGTCCAGGATACGGAGGCGGGCGTTGGAGGCTGAACCATAAACTGCGCTACCATAGTCCAGCTTCGACTGTACTATGGAAGTATAAAGGCGAAGAAGAGAGCGTCGATCTGCACCCCATGTGGTGTGAGAGAGGTGATCCAGGAGAGCGAGGGGGCGTCGAAGGGATTGCTTTAAGTGCTTGAGATGGGGAACCCAATTGAGCCGTCGGTCTAGGGTCATGCCCAGAAAACGCGTGGAGGGTACCACCTCAAGAGGACTGCCATATAATGTAACAGAGGGTAGAGGAAGGGTTGTGGGTCTTCTTCTACTGAAGACCATACACTTGGACTTAGGGATGGAGAGGCGGAAACCCACCGACGTCGCCCACCTCTCCACCCGGTAGATGGCGAGCTGCATTTGCCGCTGAACGACAGACGGTTCTCGCCCTGCGAAGTAGATTGCAAGGTCATCCGCGTAGATGGAAGAGCGGATTGTAGGTGGAAGGCATTGTGAGACCGTGTTCATCACGACAGAGAAGCAGAGAACACTGAGGATGCTTCCCTGTGGGACCCCGTCCTCCTGCACAAAGGTGTCAGAGAGGACTGAGCCCACCCGGACTTTAAAGGTCCGAGAAGTAAGGAAGCCCCTGATGAAGGTAGGCATGGCTCCGACAAGGCCCAGATGTCGGAGCTGACCGAGGATCATTGCTCGACGGGTGGTGTCATAGGCCTTCTGGATGTCGAAGAAAACTGACAGTACGAACTGTCTATTGTCGAAGGCATCCTGTATGTCTCGGCTGAGAAGCAGGAGGGGATCAGTGGTGGAGCGGAATTGTCTAAAGCCGGACTGGGTAGACGGGAAGGAATTGGTACGTTCAAGGACGAACGATAATCGCGTAGCGGCCATTTTTTCGAGGATCTTGCAGGCACAACATGTCAGGGCGATTGGTCTGTAGTTTGTGGGGTCCAGGGATCTTTCCTTGGGGATAGGGATGACGTGGGCCTCCTTCCACCTAAAGGGGAAGGCACCCTCTATCCATATGCGATTGTATAAGTCTAGCAGGAAAATTTGTAAGGTAGAGTGGAGGTGTTGGATCATGCCGTACGGAATACCGTCCGGGCCGGGGCAAGGGGATCGCCGAGAGGCCAGTGCCGTCTGTAGTTCACGCATGGTAAACAATCGGTTGTAGGTGCTGTCTATGGACGGTGGGGAGGGGCTATCGTCAGGGGCGGGTACGGGATTGGCTGCAGAGGAAGAAACGGCGGCGAAGGTAGAAGCAAGGTGGTCTGCCACCGACTTGGGCTCACATAGGAGTCCGTTGTTTGTCCGGAGGACCGGGGGTCGGGAGGGGACATGTCGCCTCTCGACGCCCCGCACCTTCTTCCAGATGGTAGCCGAAGGTGTGTTGACGGTAATGCCGGACACAAAGGCACGCCAAGAGGCTCGGCGCGCTGTCTTCATTGTGCGGCGGGCGATGGCCCTGACCCGCTGCATTTCCGTGCGATGGATGGGGAGTCGCGTCCGGTAAAAGCGCCGAGTTGCCTTCTTCTTGGCGCGCACGGCCTCCGCGCACTCCGGGGTCCACCAAGGAACCCGTCGGGCGCGGGGGTAGGCGGAGGATTGTGGTACGCTTGTGCTTGCGGCCGTTAGAACGACGGACTCGAAGTATGCGACGCACCCGTCGATGGATGGGAAGTGGGCAGTTGTAAGTGTGGTATATGTGTTGTCGCGGAAGCGGGCCCAATTCGCGTGGTGGTAACCCACCTTACCGGTACCCGTACGGTCTGGTCGGGTCGATTGAGGGTGAGTAGAATGGGGAGATGGTCACTGCCATAGTCCTCTTGGAGGACTTGCCACGTGAAGTCTAGGAGGGCATCAGTTGATACGAGGGACAGGTCTATACAGGATGGAGTGCAGGTGGTGGCATGGTAAGAATGTGGAGAGCCATCGTTGAGGCACTCGAAGGAGAGCTCGGTCATGACGGATATCAGGGTTGGGGCCATATAGGTGGTGGTGTGTCGCCCCACAAGGGGTGACGACTATTGAAATCGCCCAGTAGTAGGAAGGGCCTGGGGAGTTGTTCCACGACTTCCACCAGGTCGTCGCGGGAGACTTGAGCGTGGGGGGAGGTAGATGAACAAATGGTGTACTGTCTATCCAGGGAGAGCCGGACGGCAGTCACTGTAGCGGGGACCGGATGGAGAGATTGTAGAAGGGGACTGCGTGGTGGACGAGGATGGCAGCTCCCCTTCGAGTGCAGGTAGGAGGCGGGGTGGCGACGCAGAAATAACCAGTGGGGCAGGGCATGGACCTGGTCCCCAGGATTAGCTCCTGGAGGACACACACACACCGGACGGGAAGTGGCAATCAAGGAGTAAGGCCTTCATGTTTGCATAGATTCCTCGACAGTTCCAGTGGACTATCGTGGTTTTCGGGGGATCCATTAGTTGATGAAGGGGGATGGGTAAAGGTATAGGCGCTAGGAGTTGGAGTGTGAAGGGGATCGGAGTTCGCGAAACTGAAGGCTGGGTCGGGAGCATGGCTGGCTATCTACCGTTCACCAGGGAAGGAATCGTCGGCCTGTCGAACCCTGAAGGTTGCGGGGTCGAGTCGGCCGAGCGAGACCGGAGGCGTGGATCACGGCAGGCAGAGGAACATCGTGGGCTGAGAGGGGTCGGAAGTGCCTTGTCGGGCTTCTATGGTCGGGCCAGGGGGGGGCAGGTTAACCTAAAAGGGCGCTACCCCGCCTGTCCGGGGTCTCACGGCGGACCCTAGGTGGTGACAGGGGGTACCAAAAAGGACCGGGCGGGTGGGAGGGAGGGCGTACTCAGGGTAGCTGATAAGGGGGGGGTCGGGGATGTTGGGGGGTAGGTACGATGGGGGTGGAAGGAGGTGAACCAGAGTGGTCTCGTGGAGGGGTGGAGAAAATGGCACCAGAAGGCAAGGGCAGATCCAGGAGACTCATGGGCGTGGGCGCAGCCGAGCTTCCCTCGGTCACACCGTGCAGCCGCGCCAGAGCCGCATCTACTGGATCCACTGGGCTGGGTCTCGTCGTACAGGGCGGGTCGTGGATTTCGGCCACTATTGTCAGAGTCTGTGGGGGTAGAACGGTGGGACTCTACGATGGGGAGAGATGGACATAGTGGGCGTGGTGGGAGGGTGTAAGGGTCCGAGCCGTCTTCTTGGTCTTAGGGGAAGAGGGAGAGAGACGTTGGAGGCCGGAGGGTCTGGTGACACGCTCCGGCGTCTCCGCCTCGACGGCTTGCTCGGGCGGCAGGTTCGGGCGTGTACAGGGGAGTACTGGGAAGGCAGGGTTTGAGGTGGCTGGGACCTGGAAACCCTGGTCCCAGACTCCTGGGGATTCGTGGCAGGTGAGGTGAGGGAAGAAGAGGAACAGTGGGGGGACAGGGGACCGTCGGGTCCTGCGAGGATTTGCTATGTGGGGAACAGGAAGCAGTGGCTGGGGGGGGGTTTCGGCGGCAGGCCAGGGCGGCGTGCCGAGATGATAGAGCCGAGAGCAGCGGCATAGGACACTCCCGGCCTCACCTCCCGACTCCGCACCCTGTCGCGTGCCTCACGGGGGCTAAGGAAGTCCGACACCTGTAGGCATCGGACCTCCTTCTCGAACCTGAAGAAAAGGCATTCTCGGGATGAAGAGGGATGTGCGCCTTCACAGTTCGAGCATTTGGGTGCGTTGGGGCACCTGTCAGGGTGGGCGAGTCGTCCACAGTGAACACATAATGGATGCGGCTGTCGACAAGCGGAGCTGACGTGTCCGAATTTGTTGCATTTGAAGCAACGGGTCGGGTCTGGGACGTATGGGCGGATAGAAAACTCGCATGAGGCGCGGTCTCCCATACCCCATACAATACGGTCAGGGGGGATTAGTGAGTTAAAAGTAAGGAGCAGACGTGGGGTGGGGGAGGGGGTGCCTCCCTGTCGGGATGTGAAACGATAGATCTTAGTAACTCCTTGGGGTGCGAGATCCTCCAGGAGCTCGTTCTCTGCGACCGACAGTAGGCGGGTGGCGTAAATAGTGCCCTGACTCTGGTTCAGGCGAGGGTGTGGGGAACAGACACCGAGCATCCAAGGACCTCAGTGATGGAGAGTAGGGCTTTCGTCTCTGCGGCTGAGCGTGATTTTACGAGGAGGGAGCCATCCCTCGTGGGCGTACGTCATAGCGGCTGGAGTTGCTGTGGGTTCGGATCGCCTGGAACGTCCGTTCAGAGTTGTTCGGGAGGGACCCAGATGTAGGCCGAATCACCAGGAATTTGTGGATACTTGGAGGGAGAGGGAGGCTGTAGAGTCGAAATGTACTGGAATATTCAACGGTCGGTAGGACGGCCGTGAATGCCGGCTCCCCCGTCCGCCGCGAGGCTCTCTCCGCGGGGAGGTGGGCTGGCGGCGGGTGAGGGGGGCATATGGGGAGGCAAGAAGCCGGGTTGTGGGGGCAAGTCCTCGGTGGAACTTGACTTGCCCGAAGGTGGCTGAAGTGGGCTGGGGCGAGGCCCCTGCTCTAGAGAGTGTAGGTCCAAGGGCGTAATCGAGGGACGGACTGGGGTCGGCAACGGAAAAGGAGAGTGCAAGCGTTCCGCTTCCACGGGGGGGTCAACCCCATTAGGTTGCGGTCTTCCAGTGGTAAAGGACTCGAGGGCCTTGTTGCCCACCACCCGAGTGTTGAGAGAAAGAGTAGTCCGGGAATGAGAAGCAGTAGTCGTAAGCCGGGGGGGGAGAAGTGTCCATAGCTAAACAAAAAAGAACTTCATCCCCCGCGCGCATCCAGCCACCACCGACTCCAACAAGGGAAAGGCGAAGTGTGGGCACACTTGGTCCCACCGCCGATGGATGTCACGCAGGGGGAGATACACCCGCACCCAGTCCCTGTGCCTGAAAGGCGGCCACTCTCATCCAACGTGCGGTGAAAAGTGGCAGGGACAGGGTTTGGGTTTGGTTGGAAAGCGACAAGAGTGCAGGGCAACCACCTCCCACACCCAAGGGCCAAGGAAAGGGTCAAAATCAAGGTCAAAAAAAAAAAAAAAAAAAAAAAAAAAAAAAAAACGAAGCCAGAAAGAATGGGTTAAAGGAGAAAGAAAGAAAAAGAAGCAGGAGGAGATCAGCCGGGTCCCCAAACGGGCCCAATGGTCCACGAGGGCAGAGAAAGCCCTTACACCGAAGAAAGGTGTATTCCCACATTCGCCACAGAGGGACGCGCCCTATAGCTCCGGACAAAGCAAAGGGCTATATATATATATATACGTTTCCTTATGAACCTTATGTTGTTTCGTGTGTTGGTCTCTCTTCACACGGAGGTCAAGCTGGTGGCCCCGCCTCTAGGTCTGGCCTGGTGGAGGAGCGAGTTACTTTCTTGCGCTCTCCACCGTACATAGCCAGGCACGCCCGGCTCATCTGGTACTGTCCTGAGCCAGGCATCCAGTCTTTTCTTGAAGACTTCAACTTTGACCCCCGTTATGTGTCTGAGGTCCTTAGGAAGCTGGTTGAAAAGTCTTGGCCCCCTGACAACCAAGCTATTTTCCTTCAGGGTTGAGGAGGTCCCTTGTCGTGCTTTTAATTTGGGAACACTACACATTCTGCCTTTCCTATTTTCCAGTGTTGTTTGAATGGTAATTGGGTTTAGTTTTAGGTTTGGTACCAGTTTTTCGATCATTTTCCATATGTAGATTATGATGTACCTCTTCTTCTTCTTTCCAGTGAGTACAGATTTAGTTTACGTAGTCTTTCCCAGTAGTTGAGTTCTTTGCAGCCATCAATCTTGGTTGTGAAATGCCTTTGCGTTTCTTCTAGTTTATTAGTTTCTTCCTTTTTATATGGGGACGTCAAAACTGAGCAGTATTCAAGTTTTGGTATAATCAGTGTTTTTAGCAGGGGAATCATTACTGTCCTGTCCCTTCTCTTGAACGTTCTTAGAACCTGTCCGGCGACTCTTTTGCTTTATTTAGCGCTATCTGATTTTGTGTTTCGAATTCGCATCATCTGTCATTATTATCCCGAGATCAATCGCTTTCATGCTTCTCTGAATTTCCTGTCTATCTGGAGCATAATATGCAGTCTGTTTAAGTTCTTCGTTTCTACCATATCTCAAGAGTTGAAATTTCTCGGCGTTGAATGACATCATGTTGTCTTCTGACCATTTGTATATTTTGTTCGTGTCCCTCTGCAAGGCCTCCACGTCATGTACATCGCTGATTTTCTGCTGATCTTTGTATCGTCTGCAAAGGATGTTACCATACTATTGCTGTTTACTCCGCTGTCTATGTCTGTTAGCATGATAATGAACAGGAGTGGGGCCAGTACTGTCCCTTGTGGTACTGAGCTGCGTACTTCCGATTCTGATGATGATATACCTTGAATTTTGACGACCTGCAGACGATCACTAAGGAAGTTGTAGATCCATTTTCCCACTTTGCCCGTTATTCCCATGTCTTTAATTTTATGTCCTATTATACCATGGTCACATTTATCGAAAGCTTTAGCAAAATCTGTGTATATAACATCGTAGTTGTCATTGCCTTCCAATGCATCTAGGATATTGTTGTAGTGCTCTATTAGTTGTGATAGGCATGATCTACCTGATCGGAATCCATGCTGATTTTCGTTGAATCTTTCCCGTGTCTCCAGGAAGTCATAAATTTTCTCTCTAACTATTCTTTCAAATACTTTGGTGAGGTGGGACGTCAATGACACTGGTCTATAGTTCTTTGCTTGAGATCTGTCCCCTGCTTTATATATAGGGACAATGTTTGCTCTTTTCAAGATGCTCGGTATTTCCCCAGTGTCTAGGGATCTTCTCCATATCCAGTATAAAGGTGTAGCTATTTCATTTTTACAGTTTTTAATCAATAATGCGTTCCAATTGTCCGGACCTGCAGCTGAATGTAGTTTCATTTGTCCTATAGCTCTCGCTACAATCTTCTGGTGTAAACTCAAAGTCTGTTATATACTCTCCTTGCAATTCCTCTTCAAAGAATGCATTTATGTCAGGTATTGCTTTGTCACTTTTTGGGGTACTGAAAACTGATTCATATTGAGCTCTCAATGTATCAGATATTTCTTTGGATCGTCGGTTAGTTCATTATTTCCCGTCCTTAAGGGCCCAATAGCGGCGCGCGTTTTTGTTTTTGTTTTGTTGTTTTTGTGTGTATATATATGTATATATATATATGTATATATATATACATATATATATATATATATATATATATATATATACTTCTTTTTATACTCAAACGCCTCTCCCACCGCAGAGGTCGAGTCAGGAACAATCCTCAATCGCTCACATTCACTTCATCAGCTGACATGACAATAATGCACCTGCCTCAGGGCAACATTATCTACGACCCAACCCCGCAGACTATTCCACGGTTTACCCAGACCGCTTCATACACCCTGAATTGGCACATTGCCAGCCCGTCGCCCCCCATATATCACATCGCTCCACTTTTTCCCATCTAGCCCCCATCTTTCACCCTCGTAGACGTCCATGCCCCGTTGATCCAAAGCCTCCCTCACCCCATCCTTCCATCTCCCCCTCGGTCTACCCTTCCCCTTCGACACGTAAATCCTCTTTACCATCCTTTCTTCAGTCATCCTCTTCATATGCCCAAACCATTTTAACACCCCTTCATCTGCTCTCTCCACAAGACTCCAACTCCCACACCTCTCACGGATAACAGTGTTTCTCACATGATCAATCCGCCTCACCGAACAGATCGTCCGCAAGCATTTCATTTCCAGTACATCCACCCTTTTTCCTTTCCTTCGCATTCGCCATCCATGCCTCACATCCATACAACACTGTTGGCACTACTATACCTTCTATGGAAAAACTATACACGCTTACAACATGGTATCGTATGTGGTACCTTTATTTCTTAATTAAATATAAATTATTAATTAATTGAATTAAATATCTATACAAAATTGCCTCGGGATTGGCGACATAGCCTATTGTGAATGAAAATAATTGCCATACATACATATAACCCATATGTAGGCATCGGGCCTACATAACAGGAAAACCAAGTTTATTATTTCGTGTTCAACATTTTTCATTGCTGACTCGTGAAAATTACATCGAGAGAAGAGTCAACGAACTTTGCAAATTCGGCAAATACTAAAATATGAAGATTATATTATATCGGCTCGCTCGGAGCTGCTTATGTTACAGCGATGCTTTAAGCAAGGAAGATGTACTTTATTTTCCTATAAGTTCTGAGTGAATAACATGTGATATAAACCTAATAACGCAAAAGGATAGGCCTATTCCTTCAGGTATATAGTGACTGCCTATATTAATTACATCAAAGCAACTCGTTGTGTAACTCGATCGTACCGCGGCCCTACATCGAAAAACATCGTCGCGTTCCACGAACAGAAGCGAGGCTCAACGAAATAATAAGGCAATTCCTTTCTTTACCATTAGGCAGGGCAAATACCGAAGGCAAATAAACATAGAGGTCCTTTGAAGAACTACATATACATAACTCTCTAACAAAAAAGCGTAGGGCTTTTGTCGTTAACTCTCCACTGAAATCTGCTGGAAATTTCCAACGGATGAGGGTAACAAGCAATGAACCCATAGCCCTATAGTTTTTCACACCTTCATACATACCCATCTTTGCCCCCGTAGACACTGATCTCTCCTTCCAAATATATATTACACACACACACACACACACGAAGCGATTTTGTGTGGCACCCTAATTCAGAAAAAAATACAAAAAGTATATTTATTACAAAAAAAAAAAAAAAATCTCCATTGTATTTAACCCACATCACATTCAGGCTGAAGATTTTTTATATGAAAATAACTTTTTAAACGCAACAGATAAAATGAATTTAGCAACTTATTGGCCACATTGTGACCATGGCCTTTGTAAAGACATTTTCTTTCGAATTTTGTTGTAATTTTTATAACTATTGATGCTTAAAATGTTTTTGATAATGATTAAAAGTTAAAAACTGTGTCAGTGTATAACTTACCACTTCTACTATATTATGGTGTTAATATACTGTATTTATGTATTATTATAAAGATAAACTATAATCATACTACACACATTATAAAATTATAGAATTATAACCTACATTTGAAAAAACAATGGTGGTACGCGCGGAGGGTATTAAAGTTTGAATATTGATAAGTGGCACCCAATAGAAAAACGTTGCCGACCACTGAGCTAGACGTTTCGGAATAAGACCTATTGCTAATTATGAAATGAACTAACATTTAGCTATTTGTTTTAAAGCCTCTATTATTATTTCCATTATTGCGAGTGGCAGGAGTTTCGCGCAAAGACCTCTCATCGGAGTGAGTGGGGCTAATTTATATTAACCTTAACCAACTTAAACCCCAAAACTGAAAATGCAATCTTAACTATTTACTGTAGCTCTAAGAAATCTGTACCCAATGAAAGCAGTTTGTAGCACCTAGAACCACGATGTTGCTATAAGCAAACTCTTGCTTCCTCGCAATTTACGTTTTCATGCTAAATTATGAATGGACCTTGACCATTATTTAAAGCTTAATTTAATGTTAATTTAATATTAATTTAATATTAATTTTTAACGACTCTCAGAATCTTTGAAAGGAGGAATTTTTATTTTAATGACCATCTCTTGTTAATGTGAGGGTAGCATTTTTTAAAATGTGAAAAGTTTTCAGAATGCTAAAGAATAGGGCAAAAATTGATTAAAACATGGTATTTCTTACAAAAATAATAATAATGGGGATAACCTATTATATGTCGACTGGTAACTTAATTATCCACATGCGGATCCGACACTCCAGCACGATGTAAAGATTGCGGGGTTTTAGTTTCTCTTCAGAAGAAGACTGATGGAAGGTTAATGTTAATGAATCACAACCCAGTTATGGACAGGTAACCAGATGAGCTAATCTCCATCCAAAGGATTTGTATATTACGTTGTTATAATGAGGGCTACATCGTGGCCAGTATCGTAACACCACTTCCCGTCGATAAGCGAAGTTAAGCGACACTGGATCTGAAGAGTAGTTGCATCCATATTATGTAGCGATCTGTGGTTCGGATTTCACGTAAAGCAGTAGGTCCCCTCCGTTATATGACCTTCGATGTTGGAAAGGAACTTAAACAACATCATTACAGTATAATGAAAAGTTCAACGAAAAGAGTACAGTAACTTATACAACAGTTTTCAACCGATTGCGAGAGGAAAATAAAAAGGAGACATACTAGATTTCATTCGACTGCTAGCAACAGAGCTCGAGTATATGAAAAGGAGTACATGAAAAGGAGTATATGAAAAGGAGTATATGAAAAGCTAATAGAAAAGGATAATGAAAAGTGAATGAGTGAGTGATTTGGCGTAATCCCTCTGTCGTCGCAACATCCAAGGTCATTGACACAGGGGATAAAGAAAAAGGTCCAATGAGAGAAAATCCTTCGGTTTTTCAAAATCTAGAATAATCGCCCTTGAACCCCATCGTGGACCTCGTACTATGTCTATTATTTTAGCTCTTATTTCACCTACCAACGAATAAAACATGGCGTCGAAAAACAAGTGAAGTTTTGGTTTAAATAATCGTTTGCCCAGTCCTTTTGCGATAATAGGCAATGTCTTGCACAGGGTTTCCAATAGCGTTAAATGGGCGGTATAGTGCTTGAAGTCGCAAGCAGTAGCCATCAAAGGAAGGATCTTCGCGATGTCTTCGCCCAGAGAGGGAACCGTGGAAAGCTCTCCCACCAAATACACACACCCGTCCGCCTTTTCCCACTCTTGCGCTGGCCTCCGGAAAAGACAGTCGGAACAACCTCCTCGCCCCATTTTAGGCGCCAACGAACCGCATGAATACATCTGAAAAGAAGAGCAAAAAACTACTTGGAAAATTTTACATACACATTTCACTTAAGGTAAAATTCAATTTTATTTTTATAATCAGTAAAAAAAACGACATTTTAGTGAACATTTTTTTTTTTTAATCGACGCGTGTATCACCTGTTTATTTGAGTGAAGATCCATGTCATTATCCCGTTTTTGTTTCACTACTCCATATGTCGCCGGCCCCGTATCAAGGTCGGAATATTTCTTGCATTCAGAAGGTTGGTTCTCTACACCTAAGGAAAATTAATATATTAATTTAATTTAATTCTTACATTTTAGCGTTTATAACAAGCAATACTAAAACAGTTTAGAAGACAGGCATCAAGTAATTATAAATAAGTCCTTCAAGCACTGAGCATCTCGTGATTCGATCGGTGGGCGCCGCCCGGCAGTGCTGAGACTCCGCTGAGTCGTGGGTTCGATCCCTAGTGCTGCCTAGAATTGGCCAGTTTGTCTTTTGCATATCTTACGTCAAGACGAAGCGGCGGGCCGACCACTCCCGTTAGATTTTCTCATTTCTACAGACACCAAAATGGTGTAAAATCCATTAAAAAAAAGTGTGCGTGTTATATATGTATAATGGCGCCTGAACTTTTCGAAGACAACCTTTCAGTGTTCTTTTAAATAACTTTGAATCTTCTGAATCGTCGTTTCCATTTAGTTTAAAAGAAGAAGATGGGAAAATTTTAGACAAAAGTTGAAAACGGGAAAGGAAAATCGTAATTTCTAAACGAATGAATAGGTTACACAAAATGGTCTTCTAATTCTTACAATGAGCGGGAACGACACACTTTTTACATTCTTTTTTGGCAATCTAAAAGCACAGACATCAGTCAATGAAATGTACCTTTTAATCCTTCGACAATCCACTGATGAGCCCTCGGGAATGTTGTATCTTTATAAGTTCTCACAACGCTAAGCAAAGCAGCTGCCGCGCCTTGTCTCACAGATGGAATATTATCCTGCAATATGTAAATGATATACCGATAATGGATAAAGTTAACTATATAGTTACAGCTTACCAATATAAACGATTGCTTTTTCAGTGACAATTATGATATAAAATTCTACCAAACACGAATGAACGACATTTACTTGAAGGTTGTTACAAAAGAGTGGGAAAAGAGCTTCAATTTCTCCTGAAGATTCTTCAGGGAAGCAGAAAATGAAATTCCCACAAGCGAGACAAGCAGCTGAAAGAATTAAACACCTTAATGAATTTTACTTCGTATATTTTCAATGTTCCCAAATGGTGTCAAGGAAAATATTCAATACAAAGTATTTTAATTGGAATAAAACAATAATACTTAAATAGTAAAATACTGAAATTGGTTTAGGCCCACCATTATACTGTTTGATACATTCGTAAATAAACTATGTATCACAGATTTTAAAAACATTGTAACTACAGTTCTTAAAGTTCTTTCAGCGATGATTTAATCAAAAAAGTGATATAAAAGTACCTTGTATAATTTAAGAAACAAAAACAGTTCCGTTGGTATAATACATACAGGGTGTCCGCGAAAAAATCATACAAATTTAGCTCGCTGGAAATGAGAGATGTACGAATCTTTTGTGGACACGCTGTATAACATAAATAATATATTTTTTATAAGAAC
The DNA here is from genome assembly GCA_023014485.1 of Bathynomus jamesi. Taxonomy (NCBI): domain Eukaryota; kingdom Metazoa; phylum Arthropoda; class Malacostraca; order Isopoda; family Cirolanidae; genus Bathynomus; species Bathynomus jamesi. The sequence goes on along the minus strand of JAJOZX010000747.1, from coordinate 420,137 downwards.
AGAGTATGAATAAGCAACTTAATATAACATCGAGGCCAACTATTCTGGCCCATTGCTCTAATTCCTCTATTATTATTATCATTACCAGCATCATCGGAATCCGAATCTCGGACTTCATTCTCCTCAATTCGTTCAAAGGGAAACGGTGTTACCTACTTATATATTGACGCGTTCGGTGGAGAAGGGGCGAACGCCACAAAATTCGAAAAATGAGTTTTTTGTCATATAATTATCCTTTAAAACCTTTGCTTTACCTATGCAAAAAATTAGATGTTAGTCTGCACTCTTTCACGGTAAAATTTAGGTTTTAATTTATCTCAGAGAAATTCACTCCGCATCATTGCTTCACATTGAACACATCTATCTACTTTCTGGTCACTCGACAATGCCCTGTGATGCTCAATTTGGCCAAATTGAACAAAATATAAAAAATAATTACAGCAATATTATTTACACCAAAAAAGATTATGTTACGGCCATAACTACAGCCGTTTCGCAGCGCTTCCTAGTTGTAGAAATGAAACAGGCTGATTTTCTCGATTTTGACGTCCTAAAAACGTGCATTGTCATTAGGAAATCAACAACTACTAAATTTACAGATGCAAGAAAGTTAATATTTGACTTTCAACACAAAGAAGGCTACGTAATATCTACTGCATACCGCACAACCCCAGATAATAGCCATCCCGTCAGACTGCAGAAAGGGAAAAAATCCTACAGTGTCAGTTTATTCAATCTAGCCCAGCAGACACTGCAACCAAAGTATTCCCAATTGCTGCCAATAACTAAGGAAAAAATAAGAGATCTCAAAGAATTATCAGACCTAATGCCTGCAACTGCAGTGAACTATTATACAAGATTGTTAAAGGAACTGGAAGAAACCGAAACAGTTGAAGCAGGTAATACAACATTCGACGAAGAGGACCAAATAATGGATTACACCAGTTAACATCAGAAGCTATCAATAAATAATATTGCAAAATTTCTTGGCGTTTTATTATATCGACATATTACACAACAATATTTTACTCAAATATGTGTTCAAATTCATACAACATTTCAATAAACCGGAAAAATACAAAGGTTTAAAGTTTACAAAATGTGGCATAATTCGAAAATGTTGCGTTCGCCCCTTCTCCACCGAACGCGTCAATTATAATGTAGAAGGGTCCCATTAAAAAGTTTGGAGAATGCGCTTTTTTACCGTATACAGTGATTAGTTTTTCGAATGTAAATATAGCTAAAGAGAACAAAGAAATAATGATATCAATATTTTATGAATTTGAGTACAGTGTTTGACGTAATAGACCATAACATTCTATTTAACAAATTATATTGTTACGGTTTTAGAGGAGCAATCAGTGATTGATTTAGAAGTTATTTGTCCAATAAATATTTTGTATCAGTAAATGAGGTCTGCTCAACTAAAATTATTGTCAAACATAGTGTACCACAGGGCTCAGTCTTGGGCCACTGTTATTTTTATTACACTGGGTGATTACAAATGATCTTCCCGATTTAAAACATTATGAAAAAACTAACAAGCTACATCGAAAAGCAAAATATACAAATAAAGAATATTTCAGCGAATTTTTATTTGTAATATTGAATATGAGAGAGAGCGGTAAGAGCACAAAACACGTTGGCTTTAAGGCTGAGAAAGTATACAGTCCATTCTTCATTTACCGCGATATGCTACAGCTGTGGCTGATGCCCCAGCTGCTAGAGGACGAAGCTGATGTATGGTTTCAGCAGGATGGCGCGCCACCCCATTTCCACAGTGAGGTTACAACATTCCTGAATAAGGAATTACCTGATCGTTGGATCGGGTGTGGGGGGCCCATCCCTTGGCCGGCTCACTCGCCCGATCTAAACCTCCTCCCTTAACTTCTTCCTCTGGGGCCTGTCAAAAATGAAGTTTTTGTTCCACCAATGGCAACAACTTTGGAACATTTGAAGGAAAATATACCTGAGGCTGTTGGAAGAATTCAATATGATATACTACAAAAGGTATGGAGGGAAACAGATTACCGCTTTGATGTCTGCAGAGCCACAAAAGCAGCTCATATTGCACTTCAATAGCTTGTAAATAAAACTGAGTTATTTGTATATCTTGCTTTTCGCTGTAGCTTTGTTAGTTTTCATAACGAATGTTTAAAATCGGGAAGATCATTTGTAATCACCCGGTATATAATTGACCTTTCACGCTCATCTGATATACTTAGTCATAATATTTGTAGATGATACAACTGTCATTTCCTTGACAAGATGTTAATTCAGCTAAGAATATATTTAAATCAGAATTTATCAAATAGTTGACCACCAATAAATTCTTTCTAAATACCAGTAAAACAAATTTCAGGATTTTTATTAATAAACGAAATGTGTATCTTCATGAACTTAAAGTTGGTGAAATCGCTGTAAAGGAGAATACTGTAACAAAATTCCTTGGTGTAATGCTAGACAAGAATTTGCAATGGAGTGAACATGTAAATTATATCCCAAAAAGATTTCAAGGAGCGTTGTTATAATGTTTAAACTTAGAAATGTAGTCCTTAAACAGGTTTTAAACTCTATATCATACCCTTGTTCTTCCTTATATAACGTACTGCACCCTTGTTTGGGGAAACTCCGCTAGCACAACTTTAAACGGTATCTTTGTCATCCAAAAATGAGCAATAAGGTTATTTGATGCTGATTTCCATGATCATTCTAGTGCATCATTTAAAGAGCTAAAACTACTACAGCTCAAAGATATAATCAAATTGGCGCATTTTTCTTTTATTTAAAAGTGTAAAAACAAAATCATGAACTTGCAATGGTAAATAAATATTTTGTAACTCAAGAAATCCACTTATATCGGACCAGAAATAGATCAAAGCATGTTATACCTCAATTTAGATTGTCTTTATCTCAACAATTATTCATTTTTATTGGAATGAAACTATGGAATGATTTAAATGCCGATATAAAAAAATATTATGAATGTAAATTCGTTTAAAACAAAATTGAAATCTCGATTAATAATGGAATACTAATAAAAATCTAGGATTAAGGGTACATTACTATTGTTTATTCATTTCTTGTATAATGTAGGATTAAATGTACATTACTTGTCATTGTTCATCTCTTCTCTCTCATGTCTAATATTGATTTCTTTGTATAGTACTGGTATCATACCTTCAATAATGACTTTGTATTCGTTTTATATCGATAATAATAATTTAAGATTAATACATACCCTAATTAATAATTATTCATGAGTTACGTATTATTAATTAATAATAGTTTTATTTTTAATTAAGAGCCCAGTAAAGCCCAAAGCTTAAGGGTCAAATTAAATAAAATAAATTGTCCAGTTTCACAATTATTTATGTAATTGTAAACTATAAAAGTACTGTATTTATTTTATCAATAAAGGCTATTCAATTCAATTCAACTAGCGTTAGAATTTTAATTTTAAAAAAATCTAAATCAAATTACTATTACTTCACGCCACCTCAGGGTTTCACACACCCAGTTATTTGTTTTAGGTTAGGTTAAGTTAACCTAATCTAATCTAGCGGAAACCTAACCGAAATTAAACCCCCAAAACGCACATCTACAAGAAAGTAAGGGTAATTTTCCGAGTAGAAGGAAAGTGATACAAAAAATAGCACCGAATAGGAGCAAACATAACTTTGCAATGCAAGGCGGGTCCCGGCCGAACGGGGTCCCTCGTAGGCTGTTATATCATGAAGCATTACCGATTTACCGCTGCGGAAGCAATAGCGTGGCCGCGAATTTGCAGGCTGGGTTCCATCATGGGAGGATAGCACCAGTGGTCGACTTCGAAGCAGTCTACATTATGGTTGGAAGGCGACATATTTCGTAATCGAAATAAGAATAAAAATGTGAACAAAAAGTATCGATATGGCATCTACAGCATATCGCGGAGGGAACATCTCACTAACAAAGAATAACCAAAACAAGAACATAAACAACAATAGCAAGAAGACGAAGAAATCTAAGATTCTTGGTAACTCTTCTTCGTCGGAGTTAGAGGAATTGGAAGAGAATGAGAAGGATATATAGGAATATTCGGGCTAACGACATTCACTCAACAAATGGAGTATAAGTGCTGTGGTACAAACTAGAACTAGAGAGAAAGCAAAACTAAACCCAAATATAGACTTACATGAATGACATTCCATAATAATCCTTTATTTAGCATTTTAATGTAAAAGTGTAGTGAATATAAATAGAAAACGTAACTTTTATCCAATATAAAGACTCTTATAAAATTAATATATAATCATAGAAAGTTATTTTAAAAATGTAACAGATATAGATTAGATACCTCTATACTCAATTTCACTCCAAAGGTGGATGATGCGTATATGTACGCAATGACCTAACTTGTTCTCGTATTCCCAAACACGAATCTTCCGAATTCTTCTATACTCTCTGGCTACGGCTTACATGCCAATCTCAAACTAAATACATCTGTGCTGTTTACCTTTCTCCTAATTCCACTGACTAACCAAAATTCTTTGACTACCTCACTTCCAAAGTGGAATACATTCTATCCTGTTACCCCGTTTGCTGAAATCTCAATTTTAGATTTCAATCTTCACCACCACCTTTGGCTTTCCTCCCAATTCACAAACATTCCGAGTGAACTAGCTTACAACTTTTCAATCCTAAATGACTTAGAGCAGATTGTACAGCACCCTACTCGTATCCCCGATCACCTTGGAGATAGGTCCAACATTCTGGATTTATTTACCTCTCATCCTTCTTACGCTGTGAAACTTTTTTCTCCGTTGGGCTCCTCCGGCCAATCTTATATCTGTTTCCTGTCCTATCGCTCCGATTCGGCCTTTGGATCCTCCCAAGAGGATTTCCCACGGAATGATTACTGCTTCCGTGGTCGGGGACCTTCCGAATGTGCTGAGCGCATTACGGAAGTGATTCTCTCGAGCATGGAGACGTACACTCCATATCCTATTCCTACCACTAATGCAAAGAAACCTTGGTTTAACTTTACTTGTTTTAATGCTATCCGCAACAGAGAGGCTTTCAGAAGGTACCGTCGCTATCCAACTCCTGACTCTCACTCAGCCTATATTTCTGGCCAGAACCGTGCAAAATCTGTTCTTCGACTCGCCAAAATTTCTTCAACAGATGAAAATGTAAAAACCTATCCAATTCTAATTCTTCTCGCTCTGGTATCTAGCTAAGAACTTCTTCAACAATTTTACTTCCTCGTCTTTTCCATTCCGACGGGTCAGTTGTCGTCTCTTTTTCTGACAAAGCTGAAATTTTCGCTTCCAACTCAACTATGGATGATTCCAGTGCTGTTCTTCCATCTCCTCCTCACTCTGACTTTATTATGCCTGAAATTAGAATCTCTTCCAAAGATGTTTTTTCTGCCCTATCTGGGCTCAACTCTAGGAAGACATACGGTCCTGACGGTGCTGCTCCTGTTGTTCTTAAAAACTGTGCTTCTGTGCTGACACTCTGCCTCGGAAAACTCTTTCGTTTATGTCTTTCATCTGGTACTTTTCCTTCCTGCTGGAAGTTTACATTTATTCAGCCTGTCCCAAAGAAAGGTGACCACTCTCAACTCTCCAACTATCGTCCAATTGCTTTGATTTCTTGCCTTTCTAAAGTTTTTTAATGTATCCTTAATAGGAAGATTCTTGAACAACTCTTTTCTCACAATCTTCTTTCAGATCATCAGTATGAGTTCCGGAAGGGACGCTCGACTGGCGATATTCTCGCATATCTAACTCTTGGTCATCCTCCTTTTGGGATTTCAGTGAAACTTTTGCTATTGCGCTAGACATATCAAAAGCTTTTAATAGAGTCTGGCACAAATCTTTAATTTCGAAACTGCCCTCCTTCGGTTTCTATCCTTTTATCTGTGCCTTCATCTCTAGTTTCCTTTCTGGCCGATCTATAGCTGCGGTGCAATAGAAAGTATATTTGAAGAAAGCGTGATGAAAAAAAGGTAACATGCTGGCAGCCCCGACAGTTTACTGAAAAAAATTCGAAAAAGTTTACTCAATGAGCCAACACTGAATAAATTTAATTTGCTTAAACGAAAGATCAATAAATACCGTCTCTAACTGGCCATGAATCGTCATTGAAGCAAATTTTGAGCGCTTGAAGAAGCGCCTTCACGTGAGGTTTCACGGCCACCTCAGGAATCTTGAGTGCGAGTTCCGCAATGCACTCGCAAGCAGCTTCTCTCACGGCGTGGTTGTCCGCCTGAGTCGCTTCTATGTAATAAGGGACCTGAGAAAATGAGAGTTTGAATTACGCAAGCTTTATAGTTTGAATGCCATTTACACAAACTTTCAGTACTGGCACTCGTTTACCTTTTTAAATTGAATACAAACTCTCAATTTGGAAGATACAAGGAGCAATCGAACATTGCAATTATCTAATGCATAAAGTAACATTATGACAAATCAAATTAGATAACACAGTACCTAGGTTTAACTGAGCATAACTATAGGAGGAGAGTGTAAAAACCAATAGATCAAAGTAGTACTCCGGAGGGGACAGTGCTGGAACTGATCTTTTTCCGTGTCTCATCTACTCTGCGAGCAGTCTAGCATGCTTTCAAAAACACACTTATCCCTCTACTCCTCACTACACAAGCTCTTCAAAATACTGTGTGTATATATATATATATATATATATATATATATATATATATATATATATATATATTGTTGAACCTCAGACCTTGATTTCGGATCTCTCCTCCTTCTATGGAGGGGGCATTTTTGTGGGTGTTCGCACTTGGCCCATCCTTCCAGCATTACCCACTCCACTCTGAAACAATCTTCCTCAATCCATCTTTCCCCTCATCTGTGACCTTCAATCTTTCAAATGCAGTGTGTCTAAGCATCTCAAAAACCCTGGACCTTGATTTTGGCTCTTCTTCTTCTTCTAGGGGAGGGGGTTGCTTTTGTGGGTATTCATCCTCGGTCCCTCCTTCCTGCATAAAAAGAAAAGCAAGGGAGTAAATCCACTAAGAAAGGGATTAGTTTGAGAGCAAGCTTTTCGCCTATTTCATTGTCCATTGTAATATTTTGTACTTTTGTTTGTGATCATTATTTCATCTTCCAATTATTATTATTATTTGTTTCGTTACTATTATTTTTCAATTTCTATATTTTTCCAAAATGAAATGCATCATATATTTATTTAATTTTCTATCCTCGGTCTTCTTTCATCCTTTTTTTTTTTTTTCCACCTTTTTCCTAATCTCCCCTCCTCACTTCCTGTACCCCTTACCTTATAAATGGACCATCTCTTCTTCCACTCGCCCCAAATGAAAACCTTAGTATTGGCCAAAAAACTCGCACATCTAATAAATCCAATTTTCAATGGCTTTATTCCCTTAATTCAATTTCTAATTGAAAATATTCACTCAACACGGAGGTTTAAGGCTTTGTTATAAAATATATTTTCTTAATAATTAATAACACTGAAAAGCACTTTCACTTTTTCATGATTAATTACTTAACTAGAATATATTTAATACAGTAGATAAAAGCTGACTTTTACTCCTTGCTAGTAAAATCACAAAATGTAAAGACACTATGATAAAATTGTAAATGACATTGTTGATTGTCTTATGCACGTGCAAACTCCAATGCGTGGATTAAAACAAATCTTTACTTTTAACAAAAGCAGCATAATATCAAGAATGATAAATCAATGGCTTTTATCTAAATAATAAAATTAATTGAGACACTTCAACATTTGAAGTAATTCAGGAAGGTCGCTTCTTCCTCTCCTTAGACGTAGGTTTCCCTTCCCTTTGCCCCAAGGCGAAGGCAAGACAGTGTCGCTTACCACATCATCAATATACTTCTGGACCAAAATTCTCCCTTCGGTCCCTGTAACTTGCCGCCATGTTTCCTGAGAATACAGTCTCACGCCTTCCGCCACATAATACCTACAAAATACATAATTATGGTCACAATTTCAATGGGGGAGAGTAAATGCTTCAAAAATTAGTGTAATTAACTGTAAAGACAGAAAAATATGAAGTATTTAAATCTTATTAATATACTAAGCAAGGATGTGTCGATTAAATAAGATAATTACTTGGTAATCAGAAAGACTGGCCCCTTCATCAATTAATCAACACTGGGACTAACATTTCACTGAACTTATTAAATTTTATATTTCTTCCATTCCAATTACGATATTATCGATATTTAATTACTTAAATAACTATATTAGGAGTAACCACCCAATTATTGTAGGTCACTCTTATCCAGGTTTGGCAAAAAACCCAACCCACCTGGGATTCCTCATCTTTTCCCCATATAAAACCTGAAAAATCCCGGGAAATCTGGGTTTTTCAAAATAGAGAATTCATAATAATATAACCAATGATCTCTAAATAAAATATACTACATAAGCTCAAGTGCTAAGTCTGTACAAAGATAAACCTGCCAAATGGTGGTTAGTTATGGACAGTAGGACATCCAAGATACCAAACTTTCTGCCTGTTCTTTAACAGCCTACTTAGCTGTCCACCAAGTTCAGCTTCAATTGAATGAGTCTTCTTGACATTTGGACATGTTTGGTCAAGTTGAGAAATAGACTGGGCATTGAAACTACAACTAAGCTAGGAAAAATACACAAACAGCCTCACGAATCTGAAAACTAAAAGTTACTGCTTAAGTTTAATTACAGCTCTCTCTCTCTCGAAGAAATAGAGCCTACAAACTACTTAAGTCGCATTTCAACCACACTAATTCAGAAAACTATATAAACCTACGTAGGAGGGTTAAGTCCTTAATTAGATCAGCCAAACGATGAGAAGAAGCTAGAGTTGCCTCACTCTGTAAAGTTAACCCTAAAGAATTTTTTGCCCATGTTAATAGCAGAAAGCCAATTAAAAATTCTGTAGGCCCCTTAAAAGATAGAAATGGCGTACTGAAATTCGGTGATAAAGATATAGCTAATATGTTAAACGTGTTCTTCGTTACAGTCTTCACGGAGGAAGACACAATAGAAGTGCCAAGTCCTCGGATTACATATGACGGTGACCATCCCGTAGAGACCATAAGTTTTACGAGAAATGAGGTACAGCAATTAATTGATAAGATGAACAAATACAAATCACCTGGCCCCGACTTATTTCTTCCAAGGGTATTAAAAGAGGTTAGCCACAATGTTGTTGACAACTTAGTAACCATATTCAAACAAACAATCAATCGAGTTAGGGAAAGTTCCAACCGACTGGAAGTTAGCAAATGTAACACCAATCTTTAAAAAGGGCGATAGGGAAAATCCTTGCAATTATCGCCCGATCAGTTTAACATCAGTTGTCGGCAAACTGTTGGAATCCATCATTACAAAACGTATTGTGTATCACCTTGAATCTAACAATCTAATTTTTTTTCTCAACATGGATTTAGGCGACATAGATCCTCTGACAAACCTGTTAGAGTTTTTCCATAATATGCATACACTGTACGATGCAAGTAGGGCAAAAGATATAGTGTATCTCGACTTTCAAAAAGCCTTTGACAAAGTCCCTCACGCTAGATTGATAGCTAAAGTCAAAGGACTAGGAATCACCGGGCTCGTTTCCAACTGGATTGAGGATTGGTTAAAAGATAGAAAGCAGAGAGTGGTAATAAATGGAGTGGCTTTGGAGTGGGCGCCCGTCACCAGTGGTGTCCCACAGGGTTCCATTCTGGGTCCTTTACTTATCATCATCTATATTAACGATATAGACGTCGGGCTTCTAAGTGCAATCTCCAAATTTGCAGACGATACGAAATTAGGAAGTAGTGTAGGTACTGAGGAGGGCGTAAGAACGCTTCAGAACGATCTTGACAAGTTGGGCGAATGGTCTGCTACTTGGCAGATGCCATTCAACTTGGACAAATGTAAGATAATGCACATAGGTTATAAAAACCCGAAGACCGATTACTCTCTCTTGGGAAGGAACTTGACTGAGACTGATCTAGAGAAAGACTTAGGAGTCTATATCAGCAACGATCTGAAACCGTCGAAGCACTGTGCAGAAGTCGAAGAGAGGGCCTTAAAATTATTAGGTTATATTAAACGACAGTTCCAGTTTCGGAACAAGGAGACTGTAATGTCTCTTTATAATTCTCTAGTCAGACCTCAACTGGAATACTGTGCGCAGTTTTGGTCTCCATCCCTCAGGAAGGACATAGAAAGGTTAGAAAGAGTACGAGCAAGGGCTACAAAATTGATCCCTTCAATGAGAATGCAAAGCTACCAACGGAGATTGGAGCGCCTAAATCTGTTTAGCATAGAGACGAGGAGGTTGCGGGGTCAGCTTATTCAAGTCTTCAAGATGCTCAAAGGAATAGACAGGGTAGATTACAGAAACGTATTCTCACTTAATGCCAATCCGACAAGAAATAAGGGGTTTAAACTGGAACTAAAGACATTTAGGACCTCTGTCTGCGGAAATTTCTTTTCCTATAAAATAGTTAATATCTGGAACCAACTTCCCTCAGAGGTTGTTTCCAGTCAAAGTGTAAATGTGTTTAAAAATAGGCTAGACAAAGTACTGAATACTCTCATAGTTTAAGATTAAAACATAACAAAACTCTGCAGGAGTTCGCTTGCATGGCGTCTCTGTGAGCAAGCTAAATATAGAGCTATTTATATATTCTCCACTTTCCTGTAAAATTTCCTTCGCTACTTTTTCAGGGTCAAGGTATTTTCTTCAACCTTTTTCCGTACCTGCCTCTGGCAGGGAGGGAGCGGAGGGTGGGGAGAGAGCCTTCTACTTTTCTATCCAGTTTTCTACTACTGCTAGGATAGTTGAAAGAAAAATAAACTTTTAAAAACAGGAACCTCCCAGAGTGGACCGAAAGGTCTTTGAGGCTTCCTCTTGTCCTTGTAACTCCTTGTAACTCACTCTCTCTCGTGTTGGTAACCTGGTATGGATATGTACTACTACTTCCATCAGCCAATGATAAAAACTTTTTTTAATCTAATGAGTAAAATATTGTAAGCAATTATAGCTATGTGGAATATTTGGATACATGAGTTCTTTTTATTTAGTGCTTGATCTCATGAGTGGTGCAGACATATTGTATCATACAAGTAATTAAGACTTTAAATATTTTTTTTTGGTTATCACTTTACTAACTAACCAAAGACAAGCTAACTAGTTCTTTGTTTTTGATCTCCCCACTAAATGCAGCCCTGGTAACTCGTGTGTGTCTCGGTAATGCTGCTTCTTCTTTGGCTATGTTGGGGGATCATGCTTGTAGAATTGGGTTATTTGGTAATGTGTCAATATGTTGGTTTACGAATTGTGTGTGTATATGTTTTGTTTGGTTTTGTTGTGGAGGGCATGGGGGTAGTGTGGTGTAGAGTGATGAGCAGTGTGGTGTTGGGGTTGGGGTTGGGGTTTCTTTTGTTTTGTGGTGGTTGGGGGGTTGTGGCAAGGCAGTGGCATGGGTGGGTTGGCGCAAGGGTTTTGGCAAAGAACTGTGTGCCTATCATGTTAAGGTGTGTTTGTATTGGAAGGATGGATGTTAGTTTCTGAGTGTAGATGTGGGATGGGGGTGGTTTGTGTGCAGCCTGTGATGATTCTGAGGGCTTTGTTTTGAATGATTGCAGTTGGTTTTTGGTGGTGCTGGATATTGTGGGGTGCCAGGCTGGTGAAGCATAATTTAATGTTGTACAGAAGAATTGTTTGTATAGGGTGGTGAGGGTTTCTTTGTGTTGTCCAAATGTAGTACTAGTTAGGGTGTGTAGGGCATTAAGTTTCTTTGTAGCTTTGCTGCAGATATTCGTTACACGTGTAGTGAATGTCATGTGCATGTCATATGTGAGGCCAAGTAAATTGTGGGTGTCTTATTTAGTGGGAGGCAGTGGTTTAGGTGGGTGATTTGTAGGTGTTTATTTGTTTCTTTTTTGTGTGAGGTATATTTTTTATATAATATATATACAGGGCGTCCCAAAAAAATGTATACACACTTTAACAGCTGATAGCTCAATTGATGTTTCTTTCTTTCCAAGTTAAACCCATTAGAATTAATAATGGCAGTCAGACTAAGCTTTGAACAAAGGAAATTCATTCTAAAATGCTACTGGAAGTGTGAAAACGCAGTTGAAGTGCAAAGACAGTTTAGGAGGGAGTTTCAAACAGATCCACCAACGCGACTTACCATCACTCGAATTAGAGATAAGTTTGAAGCCGATGGAACTGTTCAGAATGTCCACAAGAAGCGTTCCGGAAGACCACGGACATCGACAAGCCCACAAAGCAAGAAAGAGTACTGGAAACGTATCACCAAAGTCCAAGAAAATCTGTGCGGCAAGCGAGTCGTGAGGTAGGAATTTCAGAATCGTCTGTCCAACGCATTTTGAAGCGCTGTCAATGGAAAAGTTACATTCCAAGATTAGTCCATGCTATTAATGAAGATGATCCAGACCGAAGAGTGGAGTATTGCGAGTGGTACTTGGCACGATGTGGATGTGGATTGGACGAAGGGGTTTCGTAGAATACCCTCCGCGTTCACCAGACCTCACACCACTTGACTTTTTTTTATGGGGATACTTAAAAGACAAAGTCTACGCTATAAAACCTGCAACAGTCGCTGAATTGAGAGCAGCCATTGAACGAGAATGCACACAAATACCAAACGAAATGTTTCGTGATGTTTGCGATTCCATTGCTTCGCGTTATCAGCAGTGCCTGAACCAGAACGGACGTCAGTTTGAAAACAGGCGTTGACAAAACAATTAAATAATGTCTGTAGATTCTATTACATTTTGAAAATGAAATGTATTTTAATAAACACTGCCTTTATAATTATTTAAAGTGTGTATACATTTTTTTGGGACGCCCTGTATATATATATATATATATATGGTGAACCAAAAGTAGGTGGACAGGAGGTTGAATACGGTTTGTGTTATATTATATTATAACTATGGTGTTCATTATAACTATGGTGTTTGTGTTTTATTATATTAAATATTATAACTAAATTTATTTAAATTTTATTTTGTATTATAGTATACAAAAAAATTAAATATGTATTCTCAAAATAAACGTTATCATTTACTGTCCACCTACATTTGGTTCACCCTATATATATATATATATATATACACACAACACACACACACACACAGGGTGTCCCATCCAGGTAATTCTGCTCATAGGAAATCAGAGTTAGAGGGAGGTTACTGAGGAATTTAACAGATTGTATCCGGACCATGCACCGATAACACACAGCTGTGTCAGCAAACTTGTAGCAAAGTTTAGGGAAATGGGATCCATAGGGGAGAAACCATGCAGTGGACCTCCGAGGACATCCACCGACAATGAGACAGCCGCTACCATCCTCGCTCATTTCACAAAGTCCCCAAAAATCTCTCCGGCATTTTTATTGCCATTTTTATCATTTTGCCCTATGGTGCCAGATTTACGGGACACCCTATATATATATATATATATATATATATATATATATATATATTAGGGTGGTCCACTCTTATAGGGGTGGAATTTTTTTTTGTGATTTGTTTTTATTGCTGGGTTGTAACTTATGAGGATGGATGAGAAAACACCTCTGGGAAAGTTTTATTTGAATCAGTTAATTTGTAGGGGTAGCACATGACACGAAGTTTTGGTATAATCTGAAAATCACAGCAAAGTTAATCTTGGTGACAGTACATTAGCCCTGTTCAAAAATCAACTTTTTCTTATTTTCATAGGTTTCTGTACTTTTTCCCATGCTTTTTGACCTGAAAAGGCCGAAAATCACAACCATTTTGACCTAGGTTGTTGGGAAGCATTGCCACATGGAGCTTTAAATTTTCTGCCTTGAAATCGGCCAAAAGCACCAGTTCCGGGGTCCCTTGAATCATGTTTTGCACTATAACTTTTTATCTAAACAAGATAGAGCAACAAAATAGGCACCAAATTAAAGTGTTTTTAATCCTCTTTCTAACTTATACAATTATGATAGTCTTGGAACAAGAAATGGCACATTGGTACATACAAAGATTTCAGAAATATCACAAAATTCGTTTTCTCACACTCAAGGCAGACAAGGCGCCTTATTCATGACACAAATTTGAGATTAACATTTTGTCACAAGTCTAATCGATCAAGAAGTGAAAGCATTACATGATGATTAATTTCATAATGACATTTACACAGTCAGTTGTTGAGAGTTTGTTTCTTGAAGCTGTCAAAGCGGCGTCTGTTGAACTCCACAGCTTGAAGGAGATAGTCCCTTTGCTTGGCATCTGTTGTTATGACATTTGCAAAGTCGCTCATCATCTTGACACCACGTTCAGCAATGTCATTCACCGCTTTCAGATTCTTAACATAGTCCAACGCTTTTCTGTAGTCCTCATTCTGTGGCCAAGACGTGACAGGTTCCAGAAGCCACTCGGATCCAATGTTCAGTGTGTCCAGCAGGAAATGTGATTCTGGGCCAATGAGATCAACCAGGGTGGTCTTAGCTGTGACTCTCTGGAATAGAAGCTTTCCTGTTCTGAAGCTGTCTGGCTTCTCAGTGGCATGTAACTGGGCAGCAATGTCGTGCTTCAATGTGTCACTCAATCTACTGCTGAACAGGGCAAATGGCACGACTTCCTGCGTCAGGTACCATTTGTGGTTTTCCATCTTATTAAGTACTGCATCAGCAAGCTCTGGGTCAGTTTTCTTGTACTTCAACATGTCCTGGATTAGACTTAGATCATTCACGGGAGCATCTGCAGCAGACATTGACATCATCCATACAGGAGTGTAGAACAGCGCAAGGAAGGTGTTGAATCTTTCCAGCTTTGATACAGTGTCTTCGTCGTACTCAAGTTGATCTGCAAACATCAGCATTTTCATGGAGTACAGGTTTCTGGCCATCCATCTGGCCTGATGAATGGCGCCTGGTCAACTCCAGTGAATACCTCGAGGAGGCGTTCCTCCAAGAACAATGACTGTCAGTTCAGCCATTTCCCTGTAGTCGGCTCTTGGAAGCCTTTCTGCTGTTAGAATGTCTTGGAGTATTTCTTCACTGTTCTTCTTCTTTTCCTTCAGCCATTTGCTGTCTCAAAAATCTTGTCATGACCAGACATATGACCTTTCCTCTCAGTCTTTTGGTCTTCGTAGAACCTGATATCCTCATCTTTCTTCTCTCTGGATAACAGTCTGTTGTTCTGTATTTCCTGGATTGCATCTGGAGCTCCTATATCAAACAGGCTGTCTAATTCCAGCACAAATGCTCCTCTTTTTCCTCCAGGGTTACTTGCTCTTCCTTTGCTTTTCACCAGAGCACGATGTTTCTCATGTAGTTTCATGAAGAGCTTCATTGCGTTGTACTTGGTCATTGTCTTGATCCTAGCCATCTGCCAGAATGGGATGATAGATTCAACTGTTTCATATGCAAGGTCTTGAACCATGGGCCTCCCTGCATTTTCCGGTAAATTCTGAAGATTAAGGAAATACTGGAACGCCTGTCTGTTGGTGGGAAGCTGGGAACCACTGATAAAAGCTGAAGGGTATCCAACCAGGAAAGTTTCAGTGAGAGATCTGGTAGATGGCCCAGTTGACACCTGCTGTGGACAGTACGTGGAGGTTCTGAGATATCAACTGTGCGCCCACGGAGCTCCCTCAGCTCCTTGCTTAATGCCATTGTGAAGTTGTAATTTGTAGATGGTTTTCTAGATTCTGATTGAGTTTCTGTTGTTTCCTGAAAAATGATAGATAATTATTATTATTATTACTAATTATTATTATTTATTATTATTATTATTATTTATTAATTTTATGCTCTTTCATTTGATAGAGCAACAAATTAGGTATCTTGTTTAGATCAAAAGTTAAAGTGCAAAACATAATTCAAGGGACCCTGGAATTGGCGCTTTGGCCGATTTCAAGGCAGAAAATTTAAAGCTCCATGCGGCAATGCTTCCCAACATCCTAGGTCAAAATAGTTGTGATTTTCGGCTTTTTCAGGTCAAAAAGCATGGGAAAATGTACAGAAACCTATGAAAATAAGAAAAAGTTGATTTTTGAACAGGCCTACAGTACATGACTATTAGGGTAACTAACAATTCCGAAATTAATTGACTAACAATTCCCTCTGCACCTCATTTGATCTTTGTTTTCTCGCCCAGTTGCCAGGCTGACTTCAGTGGTTGAGGAAACTGCTTCCTGTAGTTAGCAACAACTTGCAGGAGATACTGCAGTTGTTCCTCATTCCTGGTGTGGCAGCAGTTGTATTCATTAATGAGAGCAACCCCCCTCTCTGCATGATCGTTCACGACAGAGAGGTTTGCCACTGATTTCTTCGCTATTTGGTAATCAGGATCACTGTCCCAATCCCGCACCTCCTTCCTCAGGTATCCCACACCTGACCCCAGAGACAACAGCAGTCTTTTTGAGTTTGCTGTTGCTAGTGACTCGATTGAAGCCCCCTCAGCAACACCTTTCCTTCTCTTCTGGCAATCAGGCTTTCCTTCAACTTCCTCCATCGCCTTCACCATTGCTGTTTTAGTCTCTTCAGACACCTCAGGATCGAAAATCGCGAGGCCCACCATCTCCTCCGAAAGATACCAAAGATGACCACTGAGTTTTTTTAATGCCACTTCCGAAATTTTGGGGTCATGGTATTCCCGAAGACTCTGCAGAAGACAGGTCGCTGCGAGGCGCAGCAGCAGCTATTGGCGCTGTCATCCATGCCTGCAGGTAGATGGAAACAGCGAAGACACTGACATCCTTAAGACACTTTTGCTCTCGTGGAGTGAGGGCTGGGATTTGTCCCCTGAACAGCCACATCTTCAATGAATAGATCACCTTAGATAACCATCTGGCTTGGTGCATGGGGCCAGGTCGCTTGAAGGTGTAGTTGTCAATGCTCCCTCCCAAGAAAATGATGGACAGATCGAGGAATTCCTGATAGTCATCTCGAAAGGATTTTGAGGAGTGTTTTTCCTCAGCAAAGCGGAGAATCCAATCTCTAATGGGGGCCAAGAGTCGATGCACCTCTTCATCATCCCATCCAGTGCCGTATGTTCCTGTGTCGATGAAGGTCCATTTGCTCTGAAACCTGCTGAACAATGGAACATCAGGTCCACTCGTTGGGCCATAGCAAGCAGTGAAAACTCCACCGATCATCACTTCCATGATGTGATGATGGCAGGCAAAATGGAGAAGGTCTTTCTTCAACTTCTGCTCCAACAACACACACGCTCCATTCAAACGACCAGCATTGGAGGCAGTGGCGTCGAAACACATCCCCACGACAGATTCTTCGAGGCCCCAATCAGTCAATAATTCAAAAATTGCGCTGGCTTGGTGTTCTCCTGATCCAGTTGGTATTTTGGGGACTCCAAGGAGCTGAGATTGACCCAAAAAGGAGGAAATGAGAACAGGCAGCCGATCCACATGCGCATGGTCTCTGGTGTTGAGGAGGTCTGGAATAAGTTTTCCATCCCAGTGGATGATTGCAGGACCGGACTGAAAGGAAGCTTTTAGGCTACTGCAGATCATGATCCGATGTCGTTCTCTGCCGTTTGATGGAGGTCCGGGTGATGTTAAAATTCATTGGGCTGTGGCCAAGGCTCAATGCAGTCTCTGCTATTATGTAGGTTGCCATCCTGTCCGTAGTGTGTGTCCGATCTAGGGCAGCAGCTAGATTTGATGTTATCACATTCTTGACTCTTTTCACCTGTTTTGGAGGTCGCTTTCCACCTTTTGCCCATTCATCTTCGGTGGAGGATGACTCGTCAGTGACTGAGGATTCTGTTGAGGACACCAATACTGCTGTACCCGACGTTGATGCACCTTCATTGACTGCCTGCAATACAATCAAAGAAAATGGACAATTAGTGTTAACGAACAACCTAATCATTGCAATCAAATGAAAGTAGGAATTTGAAGAACAATCTCACCTTTCTCTTTCGCATCTCCTCCTCCATCTTCCTGTGGGCAGCTTGTTTTTCTTTTTCTGCTGTTTTTCTGTCTACTCCCCCATGCATCCCCATCTTCCAGGCTCTCGCTGGGCCAGCAAGAAGGCCTTGTCTTCTGGGTTTTTGATTAGAGACAAGGCATCAGCATGTGCCATATCAAATAGGTTCCGAAGTGTCTCCTTGAATCCCTCTTCGTTGTACACCTAAATATAAATAATAAATATATATAATATATATATGATAAATGTATTGACTATTGTACAGTATAATATGTCATACTCTCGAGAAACTATTTTATTTATCATTGATCATCCAACTCACCTGCTTCTGGCTCCTCCTCATTCGTCCTTTTTTTATTTTGATCCAATCTTGGTGAAGGTCCAAGATCTTTTGGATTCCTTTGTATTTTTCCCTTGTCGGGATTCGAGCTTTGTTCCAAAATATTTCAAGTTGACCCCACACTACTTGAGCACTTTCCTTCAACTCCTCCTTGAGATTAGTGTGGTGATGAAGGAAGCATGACAATACTTCTCCACGTGATGGTAATTTGCTTCCAAGAAGCTTGTCCTTCACTTTATCTCCTTCAAGGAGATAAAGCAAGAGCTTCGAACTTGAGTCATCATATATCCAACCACTAAACACAACCAATGAACACTACACCAATAATCTGTCAAGGAAAAGATGTATTACTGGAACTGGAACATAATATACAAGTAAATCTACTAGGTAGTGCAAAAGTGCAAAAATGAAGTACTGTGTGCTACCCCTAAAAAGTGATTGATTTGGGAAAAAATTGTCCAGAGGTGTTTTCTCATTCATCCTCACAAGTTACCGCCCGGCAATAACAAAAAATCAAAACTTCAATTTTATGGACCACCCTAATATATATATTATGCAATTCAATGCAAAATTATACTTAAACTCCTGAAATCTATTCACTCATTAAATTTTTTCCTAATAATAGTTCTTTTCATAATCTTTAATTTCAATATCCAGTATTAAAATGTACTGAAATTAAACTGATTCCATGAACATTGAACAGTGCCTCCTGAAATAATTCAACCAACCTGTTAAGACATATTCTGGGCAAAATGACAGGAAAAAACCTCTCACGAGCTGCAACTGGGAGAGTCATAAGGAACTTGCGAGTTGCTTCAGATGCTGCTAACCTTACCTAAAGAAAGAAAACCTAAGTTCTTTTTAGCTGACAGCAATTCACTATACTGTATATTATTTTAAAAGAAATGAAAAAGTTTTGACTGCTATTATTCAGTAGTGCATGCAGTGCAAACTACTCCATACTGGTTACCAATATATTGAGCGAAGACCTACCTCTGATAATGAATTTTACAAATATTTAAAAATGAATAAAACCTGTCAATATATCTATGAACACAAAACGAAATCCACATTAAGGAATGCACAGGTATGTAAGCTACCTGACTCCAATTATCTGCCAAACCTTGTGCCAGCCGTTTTGCTAAATGATCTCCATACACTATCATGGGGTTTCCCTGAGCCGGGTCTTCCCCCTCTGAAAAGCAAATCCAACTTAATAATCATCATAGTTTTGTTAAGGCTATAATGAGGAGATATGAGCAAGCTATATGTTCTTAATATAAGGTAACATGAGTAGGGAAACCTCGGGGCAAGCTCAATAAATTAAATTTTGTTATCGAGTCCAAAGAGTCAGCATACCTGTTACTCCACAAGAAACGAGAGCAGCACAAACTGTAAAGCCTGTTTCTCTAACAAATCGATTTGTGTGAGTCAAAGTTGTAAACAAAAGTTCCAGTAACTCCTGAAATAAAAAGCAGACCAGCCTACTATTAATATGAATCAAAATGGCTGTCAGAAAATTGTGTGAAAAAGAGTACAGTATTATGAAACTTAAAGCGACTTAAAATATATTAATTCTAAGATATCTTGGCCTATAACTTACTTGATCAATAAATGGTATAAATTTATCCCCACAGCCTTTGATCATGCTCTCCAAACATTTCATACTAGTTTCTAAATTGCGCCATCCTGCTGTGTCATGAAATATTTGTGTAGAATCACCACTATTTCTCTGTAAAGGAAAATCGTACAAATTACATTTCATATGATGATTTAGTCAGTACCCAAGAACAAATTGCTTTTTACAAAAATAAATCTGGAAAGGTGTACTTAACAATACTGTACGACTATATAAGAATTATTTTCATACTTACTCTTTCTCTTGACTGATAATTCAATTTCTCAATTATTTTACTAGGATTATAAGATTCTTTTTCACTTGAAGATTCTGAATCTAAAGCGTCACGTTCCAAATTACTTTGAATCAGCAGTAACAGTTTTGGTTTTAGATGGATGTAAGTGAAACAATTATCCTTAGTACAAAGACTACCTAACACTTCACCTAAAATGAAAAAAAAAAATTATTAATGAAATTTCTAATGCTGCATGAAAATTTTTTTTTTAAATAATGATAATAATAATAATAATGGCCCAGGAATAAGGAAGCCAATAATTTGAAAAGAAAAGTACAGTATATGAAATATGGTAAGTAGTTTTCCTGATGCTTTCTTTTAGTCTATGTGGAAAATAAAGAAAAACCCCATTTAAACTTCTCTGACAGTGCCGCAAGTCAAGACAGACAGACGCACATTCTCATTCCTTTTCTGTTCAACTCTCTAATGCAAGAGTTAATCAATATCCTTGATCTTTCAACCAGTCAACTCTGGAACAATCTTCCTCAATCCATCTTTCCTCCTGTCTATGACCTCCCATCTTTCAAACGCAGTGTCTACTATCTAGGCATCTAAAAAACCCCAGACCTTGATTTTGGCTTCTTCTTCTAGGTGTGTGTGGGGGGGGGGGGGCACTTTTGCGAACATATGCCCTTGGCCCCTCCTTCCTTCATAAAAAAAAAGTCAAAATTGTAATGGTGAAAATGGTATTAAATCTTTTCTGGAGTTACTGGATAGCATTGAAACTTGTGTGGATGAAATTCACTATAAAGTTGGGGTAAGCACAGATAGATGTACAGCACACCCATCATAAACATCAATACAACACTCAAAGACATTTAATCAGATCATCAATAATGCAAACAAATACATACTCAAGGGCAACATTAGGAAATACAACCCAAATTACACAGAGAAATAGCCCACCTCATAAGGCAACGTAACAACCTCAAACATAACACACAAACACCACACACAGAAGCCATAAAACAGCAGATACAACAGCTCAACACAGAAATAAACAACAAACTCAAAGAAAAACAAACAGAAACATTTAGGGAATTCATAACACACTAAACCACTCCACAGATACATCCAGGCTGTACAAGACTATAAACAGCATTACCCACTCTAACAGCGGCATTCACACCTCACACACGGCGGCTATCTGTTGCAGCCAAAATAATATCCTAACATATACACAAGCAGCTAACATTCTAGTTAATCACTACGCAATGATAAGTCACTTAAAAAGAGACAACAACCATAAACACGCAGACAGACAAACAGCCAGACACAAGAAAACCTACAGACTCGATACAACCATTACACCCTTCAATACAGACCAGACCACCAAGATCATCAAAAACATTAAGAATTTGAAGGCTACTGGACCAGACAACATATCTAACATGCACCTTAAACACTTGGGCCCACAGGGAATACTAGCTCTCACAAATATCAGCACATATTCATACCAACACTGTATTATTCCTGACATATGGAAACAAGGTAAAATTATTACACTACTCAAACCAAACAAAAATCCAACAGAACCAGCTTCCTATAGACCTATTACTTTACTATGCACACCTTCCAAAGTAACAAAGACTAATCTTACAAATCACCAACCCACACATGTATACCACTATAGCCTACTCAACATGCATTCAGACCTCACCACTCAACCATGATATTACTCATTAACCTCATGCAGCACATCATGGATGGCATCAACTCCAGACAACCAGCTCAACGTACACTATTAGCAACAATAGACATTAGTAAAGCGTTTGATGCTATCCCACGCTTCCCTCTCATAAACAAAAACACCAAAAGGTGGCTGAGCAACTATCTTTCAGGAAGATACTCACATGTCACATTTAATGGCAAGTCATCCAAAAACAAGCTTTTTCCGAATGGGGTCCCTCAAGGCTCTGTTCTCTCACCAACACTGTTCAACTTATACATGCATGACATTCCAACACCCATAGATAACAAGCTTACCTTATCATCATATACAGATAACATCACTCTAACATCCATCCACAACAACATCAACAGCGCTACAAATAACCTACAAACATACATAAACAGTGTACAAGACTGGCTCGCACACAATAGACTCAAAGTAGCACCCACAAAATCAACCATCACCTTGCTTACAAGCAACACAAAAGAACACCAGATAACTCCACAGATTACACTAAACACCAACATTCCACACACTCACAGGACCAAAATATTTGGGGTCACATACAACACCAATATCTTTTGCAAACCACATTTAGGACATTAAAAACAAATGTACGTCAAGATTTAACACACTTAGGGTACTAACATGCACAAACTTTGGACACCAGCAGGAAACATCATCACTCATATACAAACACTATATTCACTCAGTTATGGACTATGCTAGCCCATGCTGGGCACCCATTATCTCTCACACACACAAACACCTTACAGACAATACAAAACAACGCACTTCGTATCATTACAGGATGCACTCAAACACCAATAGATCACCTGCACACAGAAACAAAAATACTGAGAGTTAGGGAACATTTAGACATGAGGGGAACACAATTCATGGCAGCAGCGACAACTAACCCACAACACCCTTGCCACTACATGTACAATCATGCACTGACACCTCACACCATTAAGGTAACACCAGAGAGACATTATAACCAATGTTCCCTCTAATTTTTTTTAGTCCGTGTGCGCAAGAAATTTTTGTTGTGCATACATTTAGATTCATGGTGAAAAATTGTGCAAACTTTTCTGAGCGCTATTATCTTCAAAATTAAATATATATAAATATTAAATACTTAATAAATATTATTTCCATAAGGTGATAGCTTGATCATTAGGGTACTATTAAATGGATATTAAAAAGCTGTTTACAATATTAGATATTCTTAAAAAAGAAAACATTTTATCCATTCTAAAAATATGAATAAAATAAAAAAGTAAAATAAAATTCAACAAAATAAAGAAATAAAATATCATAAAAATAACATTAATTGAAAATGACTATTTTAGTTATCATTTCTCAAAACAATTTTTAGCATTTAGCAATTTAAAATAGACTATCAAGATTAGTACAGGATTTTATCCATTCACAAAATAGGACTAAAATAAAAAATAGTAAAATAAAATATAATCAAAATAACATTAAATGAAAGTGCCTTTCATTTAAGTATGATTATGATTTCTCCCTACGATCTTTAGCATTTGCCCATTCCAAATAAACTCTATGAAGATTAATACATCCATCATCATTCAGGTAACTTTTAATTCGCATGAGCATGTCCAAATGATTTTCTTTCAAGCAGTTTCTTAATTTGTTCTTTATTGAATTCATTAAACTGAAATTTTTGAAATTACTTCATTTACTGTTGTGAATCATGATACGCTTGAGCCTGTGCGCATTTTATTTTGCTGTGTGTGCGGGTTTCACAATGTGTATGCGCGCGCACATGCGCACACCTTAGAGGGAACATTGATTATAACCAAATACTCCATTCCATACCACACCACACAGACATCACACAGTACAGAAAAAACACACACACACACACACACCTAACCCACAAATCACTGACACAACTCGATCTGAATGCAGTCCTAGGTGCAAAGCCACCACCCATTAACAGGTCAGAGATCAGCCTGAGCAGATTGGATCAAGTTAACTTAGCACGATTCTGATGTGGACATCACCCCAACTTACAGACATATAAACACAGACTAGACCCACGCTTCTCAAACTAGGGGTCGCGTAAATATTATTGGGGGTCGCAGAAACATTTGAAAATATTATTTTTTTCATAAATATACAGTGTTAGTACCTATTGCTTTTATGACATTGAGTGAAGGGTCGCGAAAAAATTTGTCTGATCCAAAGGGGTCGCAAGTGAAAAAAGTTTGAGAAGCCCTGGACTAGACAACTCCACAGATGACACCTGCCACCTGTGCCAGGACACACCACAAACAATTGAACACATTATGACAGACTGTACCACTCTAGCACAACAACAAACACAACATCACTAGAGCGCTGAACCTCTGGTCCACTCCAGAGAGGGCAATCAGTTACCTGCGTGCCGCTGGCTTGCTCAGTCAGGGTGGGCTGATTGGCTAACCACCAACAACAACAACGGGTGGAAAAGACAGAGTTTATCTGACTACCTAAACTCATTAAGTTCTAATATATACAAATTAACTCAACACCATTTCATAGTCCATGCACAAAGAGTATTTTCAAGATATGAAAGGATCTTTAAAGTTAGACGAGTCAATATTAGTAAGAGATTTTTCTGAAAACTATTTCTTTTTAGTCCAAGATGCTGCTCAAGGTTTCCATTGGGACAACTCTCAATGCATTCTTCATCCTTTCGTTATGTACTGCAAGTAAAGTTCAAATGACCAGATAAAATATCAGAATTTTTGCTTTTTGTCTGATTCAACTAAGCATTCTACAACTATGGTTCATACCATCCTGTCAAAGCTACTTCCTTATCCAAAAATGTTGTTCCCAGACTTAAAAAAGGTGAATTATTTTACTGATGGTTGTGCTGGACAATATAAGAATCAATTTAATTTTATGAACTTGTGCTACCATGAAGATGACTTTAGATTAAAAGCCGAATGAAACTTTCTTGCCACAGCTCATGGAAAAAATGCCGGTGATGGTATTGGTGGCACCATAAAGCGAGCTGTGGCAACAGCAAGCCTTCAAAGAACTGTGACCAACCAGATTTTAACTGCTAAATCTGTGCGAGTTTTGTCAGAAGAATCTTGGTAATAAGATGAAGTTCTTCTTTGTAGAATCCATTGAGGTGGAGAAAGATAAACTTAAATTAGAAGAAAGATTTAAGCTGTCCAAAACAATTGAAGGTACACAAAGATTTCATCATTTTGTTCCAATTAGTAAGCCCAAATCAAAGTGTATGAAAGATCTAATGACAAAGCTATGTTGTCCAAGAAATATATAGTGAAGGAGGGGGTAAAATATGAGCTTGAATTTGATTTTGAGGTTTCAATAACTGGCAATTATGTTGCATGTATATATGATGATAATTTATAGTTAGGGATTGTTGAAGACTATTCAGAAGAATACAATGTTTATCTAATTAATTTCTTACAACCTTTTTCTGTTGCCCCAAGTTATAGCTTCCCAATGAAAAAAGATACATGCTATATACCACATGAAAACATAGTGCCCATGATAAGCACACCAACTCTTAAAGGTGGTGTGAGAATTAAATATTCTTTCAATAAAAAGGAATTAATGGAGTGTTTATACTAAATAAGGCTTCTTCTACAGGCCAACTAAGGATTAATGCAAACATAGCTTTGTAAAATTGTAAGATACACCTAATATAAAAGTTAGTAGTCAATCTTCACCATCCTAGGCTTACATAATTAGTTCCAAACCTACTGTTATGTACTTAACCTAAACAAAGTGTACAGATTGTAATCCAAGACCTACATTTCTATCATAAATACTTTCATATTCATTATACTTCTACCATAAATACTTTTAGTTACGCATTTTGATGAAAAATTATTCATTATGTAGGCTACTTAGAACAAAATGGTCAAAATTTGCCTGTAATGCCTGTTAATTTCTACCTTTAAGTTTTATACATGAGTCTTGTTCGCCCCTGTATGGAGTATGCTTCTCATGTGTGGGGTACGGTAGCTCAACCCACACAGCCATACTTGACTGGGTGGAATCAAAAGCTTTTCATCTTATCAATTCCCTGCCTCTTACTGATTATCTTCAATATCTCTCTCTTTGCCACAATGTTGTCTCACTCTTTCTCTTTAATATCGCTATTATAACGGACATTGCTCTTCTGAACTCTAACTGCATGCCTCCTCCTTTAAAGAGAGCACACAGTACCAGACTTTCTACACTTTCTCATTCCTTTTCTGTCCAACTACCTAATGCAAAGGTTAATCTGTATTTTCAGTCTTTCATCTACTCAACCAGTCAACTCTGGAACAATCTTCCTCAATGCATCTTTCCTCCTGTCTATGCCCTCCCATCTTTCAAACACAGTGTCCAGGCATCTCAAAAACTCCAGACCTTGATTTTGGCTCTTCTTCTTCTTCTATGGGAGGGGTACTTTTTGCAGGCATTTGCCCTTGGCTCCTCCTCCCTGCATAAAAAAAAAAAACCATCTCAAGCATATCAAAACTGATCCGTGATCAACCATGACTCAGAAAAGGGTCAACCATTCAATATTATTGCATGTATATAACGAAAAGGTGTGATCAGTTAGATTTAGTTGATGTTGCCAATGGATTTCTTCAGAGTTCTGAACATTGGTTATCCTTGTTTGTTAAATTTAACACATTGAACTCTGCCAAAACCAAAATTCTGGTATGATTCAAGGCTACAATGACTGAAATGGAAGTGAAACATGATATTGACAAGAAACCAGTGTAATACCTCATACTTTTTGGCCAAATATATGCAATTTTCAAACTCACAAAAAGTGTTTGATTATAGATGGTCATGAAAGAAGATAAATCTTCAAACTACTTTTGTTTGCTTAAATACTACTTTTAGCGAGTGTGAAATAAATGTACAACTGCACAGAATCCAACTCTTTAACCTGAATTTTAATATTTTTCGCCAAGCTGGCCTTGCCATTGTTAAAGTGCTTCTGATGGGCCTGCGAAAGATTTTTCACTACTGACCTTGAAGTGTAGACATCAATAATTAAATCTGGTGAAAAAACTGCTGAAATCCTTATTACTAATAAGATTGAATGATGAGGGAATACATGACACACACAGTCCTGAGTGCTGTGAAAGTGTGTCTAATTCAATATTTTGGCTCTGGAGTATATCATAAAAATGATCGTATCTAAAATGTTAGTATGCCCATACTAAAAAATAAAAAAAATAAAGTCAAAGGTCTAGGCTGTAACATCAAAATTTGAAAATATTCAGAGATCACATCATTTGACGTTGGCCAGGTCAAAGGTCATACAAACTCATACTTCTTATTTTACATTTCTCAGAAATTTTCATAGGACAGTAGATCTATCAAGGACCTTTAAAGTGAAACCAAGAATAACTTTCTAGTTTAAGAAAAGTTATATTTACTTAATTATGAACAACTCTCAAAGTCAGGTCAAACTTTACTGACAATAGAGGTCACAGTGACTTCCAATTTAGGTTGTGTACATTTCACTAACATACCTTCCTAGCTCCCAAATTTGGTTAAAATGACAGATGGTCACTAATATAAGCTTGTCACTTTGGCATAGAATGTCCCAATCCCATTCCAGCTGAGAGAACATCACACGGAGGATGTTTTGCACTAGGGGAACTAATACCCCATGTGTAGAAAAGTTATAGTAAAAATTCCATGCTTTTATTTCAGTTAATAAAAATCAAATAGTGCAAACCTTTTAAAGTATCAGATATTAAAAAAAAATCCCCTATTATATATATAAATATATATATATAGGGTGAGTCAAAAGTCTGGAAACATAGGACCTATGCTTTTCAATGCAAATATACATATTTGCATTGAAAAGCATAATGCCTATGTTTCTAGACTTTTGACTTACCGTACCCTGTATAATTAAAAAGATTAAAATTTTCAATTTTAACATTTAATCTTCAAATCTGGTAACATTCATAGATGAACATTTCAGAAATGTTAATACTGTACCTACTACTGTACATTTCTATAATGTTTTTTATGAATATTAATGATGATGTACTTTCAAAAGTGGTAAATTATATTTTCACTCATTAAGCTTACTTGAGTAAATTATTTGGTGGTTACTTGTTACTCACTCAAGCAACTCTTTACTGGTTACTTGTTACTCCTGAGTGATTTTTTCAGTGATTACTTTTACTCTAGTCAAGAAACTACAGTAGATGATACTCTTTACAACTCTGCATAGGATTGCCAGATTTTCAGATTTTTCAAATGTCCATGTGGGACAAAATTTTTTCCAAGGTTTTTTTTAAGGCCAAATTTTTTTTCAAATTGAAACCAGATTTCTTCAACAGTTACAACAAACAAAAGTAGAAAATTTTTATTAAAATAATATTTAACAATTAAACATCGTGAATAAATTGAAATTATTATAAATAATATTAAATTCTAAATCAATTCATCCCTAAAAAATTTGCTTAAAAAGTATTTTTTGCGGGACATTTTGATGCAGGATTTTTGGATCAAATGCAGGACTGTCCAGTAAAATATGGGATGTCTGGCAACCCTAACTTTACATTAGAAATAGTTGTTTTACCAACATTCCTCTTTGCCTCTGAATGGAGTGAATACATAAATAAAAAATAAGTGCAACTCATAACAATGAAATTTGTGACTAACCCGCTGCTTGTCGTACTCGGACTTCTGTATAGATTAGAAGGTCAGAAGCAGCTTCTCTAATTTCCTTCATGTGATGATCATCAACAACTGAAGAATTCTCCTGAGAGAGTAGTGCATTTATGGCTTGTAGAATACCATGATAACTTTCCCAAGTTCTGGAAAAACATTTGAAATACTCTGAAGTGCTCTTAAAATTTGGTCAATGATGAGCAGAATTTCAAGTTTTCATTCTAGTTTCAATTATTAAATTCACACACCAATTATTTACAAACTGAAAAGAATCATCAAAAGGCCCACATTTTCAACTTGTTTCTAAATATACCACATGCCCTGTTTGTGGTTCTACTGTATGGTATGACAGGCTCAATTTGAATCACTAGCTCTAATAGATAGGCTACAGCCCAGGCCTAATTCCAAAACCTCTTTTGAGGAGTATTTAAAAGGGATAGGACCTGCTCAAATTTAGCAGTTTCTCTTACCCATCAGATTTCTTTATGACAGAGATGAAAGCAGAAAGAAGACAATCCAAAAACGTTGATTCATAAATAGAAATGGATAACATTAACTTATTTAGGGTTTTGTCTCTATCTAATTTATGTTTGGAGCTTAAAGCTTCAACTATTTCTTCAATGACAGGTCTGTCACCCATATTTTTAAAGGGTGTGTTAAGTGCAGCTACAAATTCTTCTTTAACTAAACCTAATTTTTATTAGGCCCACATCAGCACTACAGGGATCTGTAAATAGATAAATTAAAAGATAGAGAGGTGGTAATGGTTACTAGCATATAGTTTTCATTATTATATTTTGTACAGAGCCCTAATAATGACTTATCTAAGGTTTATATTTTCATGAAGGCTTGTCTCATTTAAGAGAAAGTATGGTAATAAATAGGAACACATGCTAACAATGCCTTTAGCAGTCCTATATAGAGTAATTCTCATAAATAAAAAGCACCAAAAAGGGTCACACTTTGCAGATCCAGGTAAAATTATACTGGGTAATCTTTTAGTTTAATGTCACAAAATCATCCTAGAAATTTAACATAGCAAATTACTGAAATAAAAAAAAACAAAAATCTGATTTTATTTAGACCACATATTGTTGAGTAAAATTATGAAATGATTAAATCATTCTGTTTATATTTAGGTTAGGTTCCTGCCATGTTTAAAATGACCACTACAATAAAAATAAAAATTAATTTGTGATGCTTAAATACAACTTAAAAGTACACCTAGCTACCTAATTTGTAACATTAAACTACAAGATTACTTTATACTGTATATAGGTAAGTACATTAGAACATAAGAAGAACATAAGAAATTTTTATAGTGGGCACACTAGGGGCCACTTCGGCCCATCGAGGTGGCTCCACTATGTAAAAACTGCCTGTACATTGGCAATAACCAATTTTTACAAAACTAATTAAGTATCAATTTAAAACTAATTAAGTATCAATTTAAAACTAAAGATAGAATCTCTGGATCCAGAGGATCAAAGTCATAATAGGCTACTATCCACAAATATGGGTATTATTATAGTATTACACCCATCTAACGTCCAGCAATTATTATATGTTCATTAAGTAGATTTTTTAATTCTAAGACACTTTCCTTCTATAGCATTTCTGTCGCAAATGCTTCGTTTTCGAGATATAAACATTTTTTTGGTGTGTATCTAGTGTGTGTTCGTACGTTCGTTACATGTCTGCCCAATCACTGCACTCCATCCATTTTGAATTTGAATTACTTTCGTACCGGAATGGAACACTCATTCCACTTATTCAGAAGTACATTAGGCCTGGCTCTGTGATTTATAGTGATTCCTGGGCTGCCTACAAGACTATAAGTGATTTAGGTTAGGATAGGTTAGGTCAGGTCAATTTTGAAGGTGAAATTTATGTTTTTCCTATGGTTTTTGATGTGTTTTAAACGAATCTGACCTTCAAAACTGTCGGAAATGACTCGTTTTCAATTGCCGGCTGGGGGGAGGGGGGTTATCTCAAAAACGAGTCATTTCCGACGGTTTTGAAGGTCAGATTCGTTCAAAGCACATCAAAAACCATAGGAAAAACATAAATTTCACCTCCAAAGGGAGACGGGTATAATACTATAAATTTACCCAAATATGTTACACACTATATCTATTTATAAGAGACATGCAAATATATCAGATCCAAAGAATCCAGTCAATTTCATTATGGTACCCATCAATACCAGTACTGTGCCAACCAAAAATAAGTCACGGTCCATATCAATTGCGGACCAAGTCACAATTTACATTCATATACATTACAATATATATACTTAGGAGGAAAAGTGTAGGTGTGGTTGTAAAGACTGTAGCTACAGTAATGTAGAAATGTGTGTGCGCACCCATTCTGGGTCTCCCATTTAAAGGTGTTTGTGGGGCAAGTGAAGATCATGAGTTTTTCAATACCTCACAGTACTATGGGGGGCACTGCTCGGCAGAGGAATCTCTTTAAATAGGGTGTGTAAGGACAGGGAGTATCCCCTAACCCAAGATGCTGCCTCCCTATATCCCACAACACCTGTGTTGAGCTGTGGGATCTATCACCCAAATGCACATAATATATACGAAATAAACTAGTACCATTCATGCAATAAAAATGGGCTTAAACACCATCACCAGATGTCCCTTGCAGACATCAAACTATACAACCTTCTTTTGAAAGAATCAAGTGTATCTGAAGTCACCACTTCTTCTGTCAGACTGTTCCAAAACTTAATTACTCTGTTTGTAAAACTATGTTTTCTTAAATAATTTCATACTATGACCTCTAGTCTGGTTATTATGATCTTTAATGAAGAGAGACTCAAAATCTATCTTATCCAACCCTTTTATCATTTTATACACCTCTATCATATCACCCTTTAACCACCACCTTTTTAATGAGAACATGTTTAGATATGCCAGTCTTTCTTTATATGTCAATTGTCTTAGAGATGGGATCATTCTTGTTGCTTGTTTCTGTACTTTTTCCAGTGTTTGAATATCTTGTATCAAATAGGGACTATTAAATTGAATACAGTATTCGAGGAGGGGTCTCACATATGAAATGTATAGTTGCTTTATAATATTGGGTGATTTGTATTCAATGTGTGTCTGCATGAGATTGAGTCTAGCATTTTCTTTATTTCTGATTACCATACAGTGATTTGAGGGTTTAAGTTCATTAGTCACAGTGACACCCAAGTCTCTCTCTTTATCATCATTTTTAATCCAAATTCCATTCATATTGTATTCAAATCCTGGATTTTTTGGCCCAATATGCATAACCTTGCACTTATCAACATTAAATTTCATCTCCCACTTATCTGCCCAGGCTGTTACTCTGTCTAAGTCTTTTTGTATTGTCATTGCTCCTGCTACTGACTTAATATTATGGCCTAATTTTGTATCAGCAAATTTTGAGGTTCTATATAATAGGCCCTTCTCTAGATCATTTATATAGACAACAAAAAGCAGAGGTCCCAGAACAGACCCCTGTGGGACTCCGCTCAATACGGGTCTCCAAGTAGACTTATTTCCATTTAGATGAACTCTGTTTTCTATTTCTCAGCCATTCTTCTATCCAATCAGCTATATGACCTCTTATACCATGGGCTCTAACTTTTACCAACAATCTTGCATGAGGAACAGTATCAAATGCCTTTGCAAAATCTAAGTATACTATATCTACTGGCTCTTTATTGGGTTAATATTCATTTTTTGACCCAGTCACACCCAGCTATAAGAGCAATATATATTGAATAACCAATCAAAACTGAATAAGAAAATATATATATTATCTTGTGCAAATCTGTATAAAATATACTTTTTTTTTTTAAATATTTTCTACTTTCTAATATGTATGTATATCAATTTCGGTGGGTTTGTTTATTTTGGCTACCTTTTTTGGAGATTTTTCTTGGCTTTTTTTGGCTACTTTTTCTTGCTTTTGCCTACTTCTTTCTGTTTTTTGTTAGTGTGGTGATTTTCATTCTACTGTTATGACGTGTCAATCTTGTGAACTTGATTTTGAAGACCTAATCCGCCTTGTTGGCCTCAATGAAGATAAAAGTTTAGATGTTTTTTCCAATCATGGCATAATTCCGACATCCGTGATTTGCCCTAAATGTAATACTGCCTGTATTTTAAGACAAGACTCGAAGGTGTTTAGGTGCCGTAAAAAAATCTAAAAAATAAGCGTGTGTGTGGATTTACTCTTTCTATCTTTAAGGGCACATGGCTGGAACATTGCAACTTCTACCGGAAATATTTCGCACGATACTTGTTCCTGGCAGAACATCCTGACGATTCTACAGTTCTGCACCACTTTCTTACTGCAATTGCAGAACTATATCCTCCAAAATAAGGTGACTAGTTAGGTTGTTAGGTTAGGTTAGGTTAGGTTGTTAGGTTAGGTTAGGTTGTGTTTAGCACGAATGCAAACTTTTCTGGTCGATTTTGAGGTGTTTTGCATGAATCTGCCATCCGTTTCCTGTGCAAATGCGTAGTTTTCGAGATGACGATATCTCGAAAACTACGCATTTGCACAGGAAACGGATGGCAGATTCATGCAGAGCACCTACAAATTGACCAGAAACGTTTGCTCTCATTATAAAATGAGACTGTCAAAAAACGAATAATTACCCTTTATTGTCCAAATGCAATAGGACTCCATCATAAAATTCAATCAAGTTGGTTAGACAGGACCTTCCATTTCAAAAGCCATGCTGGCTATCATTTATAAGGTTGCACTCTTCAAGGAACTCAGTAACTTTACCTCTAATGATACTTTTCCTTGGCTCTTGAATTCTAGCTTTCCAGGTTTTCCTAGGTTTAGTCCACTCATCATTTTCAGAAATTGTCTGAGGATATCTAGGCCTAGGCTCACTATGAGGTATAGGGACATTTAAGTTTACTTGACAGTAAGCCAAAGCTAGACCAAATTTACTACAACATCCCTAATGTCAATTTGCAATCAGAAGTTACATAATGATCATTGGATAGCTCTAAAGAAACCCATATGTTAAATAACTGTAGATGAGCAAAGGCTCATTGCAGAATTCTCTCATGAATATACTGTAGATCTATGTGTACATTCATATTTCAAAAGAAAATTTTTAAGAATTTTAGATATAGTGATAGAATAATCTCGAAAAAGCAAAACCTATCTATTATTTTACTACAATATCAACACAAAGTTAATCATTCCCTTATCAACATCAAAGTTATTTAACATATTATAGACTTTGGTAAAATTCCAGAATCTAGATGCAGTTTTGTGACAGTCCAGAAGGGCCTAATTATTAACCTACTCCTAACCTAAAGTACCCTATTACGGACTCAGTCTCTGAACTGCATCTGAATTCTGGAAATTTGCCTGGAATTCTTTTGAAATATCTAATGATCTTGCTACATTATGACAGTCGTAGATTTTATGGAATGACTTGCCATAAGATGTGGTAAATACTAAATAGTAGCTTCTTAGTTTTAACCCTTAACTAGTCATGTGGGGTCATTGTGACCCCAGTGATAATTTTGTGGCTAATTTAAAAGAAATGGGGAACTCTGCAAAAACCTCGCTCAGGCTAGCTTACTTTATGACCCAGATGTTTATCTTTCAGTTGAAATAGGTCAGCTACAGTGAAAGGTTTACACGTTTGTATTGTACACATTGACCCCACGCGACTAGTTACGTGACAATATTTACCTTAAATTTACCTTAAAGCGCTTCTGCCTCAAGGGTGCGCTGCTCCCACGAAGTCCACTCAGCGCCTCCTGAGGCGGGGCCACGACGGGGTCGCCACCCTTCTTTTCTCTTGCTCCTGCCATACGATTTGGTCCCCTATTGAATTTGTGGGGGCTGGTCTGGCAGAGGAATACCCTGACACTGTGGGTTGGTCGGGTATGTTGGCTAAAAACATGTCCAAGTGTTTTTTAAAAGTATCTACTGGGACTACACTTATATCTCTAAGGTACTGAGGCAAGGAGTTAAACAGGCGAGAACCCTGCCTAGAGATACTATTATATTGAAGGGTTTGAATCCTTCTCAGACTGTTTGGTGGGAGGTGATATTTTTTACACATTCTGCCAGTTCTTGTTAAGGTGGGCACAATTGGTTCAGTATTGGGGGCAACTAAAAGCCCTTCTAGAATTTTCCAGGTGTAGATTAGGATGTATCTCTCAAACCTTCTCTCTATGGAATAAAGGTTGAGGCCTCTAAGCCTATCCCAGTAGATAATGGATACACTGAAATTTTATGGAAGGTAAGTTTTGAGTTATTTATAATTTATATATATGAAAAATGTGTTTGATTATGTGTGTGGGTGTGTATGTGTGTGCGCACTCGTAGGCCTATAAGCAAGTTTATATTTTCAAAATATTAAAAAAATGTCTAAACTTCCGGCAGTTTGCTTATTTTCTTTCTTTATCGTTACCTACCAATGTACTTTTATATATATATATATATATATATATATATATATATATATATATATATATATATATATATATATATATATATATATATATAATAATTCAATTTATGCATATTTATTGCAGGCTGCTCGATGAAGACGAAACTGAAGTTGGGTGTGAAGATGGGGAAGAGAGCCATGAAGAATGCAGTCAACATGACTCCAATTCGGAACAAGAGGTTAGCTGCAGTGAAGAAGATGAAAATGAAGCCAGTTTGGGGAATGAAGCCAATTACTTCATTGGTAAGGACAATACCACAAAGTGGAAAAAAGTTGTTTACAAGCAAAATGTAATAGATACCAAAACAGTAACTAGACAAATGTTTTTGAAAAAACTGGCAAGTAAATTGGTGAAGCCTCATCAAATATCTCGAGCCCAGAGTCAATACATCTCCAGAGGTCTGAGAAAACGCATTCGACTTCATCAGGATACAGTGTTGGGCACTAAAGCGTTAATCCGATAACAGTTAATTAACGAAGTTAACTTTTTTTAACGGACTATTAACGGAAGTTAATTTCCATTTATCGTTATCGGACCAGTTAACTTCCGATAACTCGATATTTAGTCTGTTAAAGTCCGTTAACACGTTAACTGCGAGGAGTCATTCACGGAAGATCACCGCTACGCGAATGAATTCAAACCGCCATAACTTCAGTCTGCTTCCAGATCTCGCAAGGGGAGGTTGTGCGCTTTTTATTGAAGGTAAGAAGGTTCTTTTAACGTTAGTAAAAAGTCCTATAATATTATATATATATTAATACGTATGGTAAAATGTACGGTTGAGAAAAATTAATTTATAGTAATGACTAATGAATAAGTATTTTTACACTGCGTTAGTAAATCTCTAAAAAAGTATATATAGTATGTAAAATTTGAATAATAGTTTTTATTCACTGAACCCTCCTTCCCACAGTGGCCATCACCCTCATGAAGCTCAGGAGCATGAGGAGCAGCTTGGCCGTCTGCAAGCCACTGGTCGACGCCCTGGTAGCAGGCGTCACCACCCGGTTCAACCACTACCTGAACGACCGGGACTGCCAGCTGGCAGCTGCCTTCCACCCAAAGTTCCGGCTCCACTGGCTGCGCAGGTTCGACAGCGACCAAACTCTCTCTGTCAGGGCCGCCATGGAGGACGAGGTCGAGAGAGCACTGAGGAACCGGAACGTTGACAGCACCACCAGCTCTAGCGACAGCAGCATGCCTGACGACCTCTTCGCTGGGTGGACGGCCGGTGGCTCAAGTACCAGTGTCAAGCAGAAGGCCAAGAGACTTGTCGACACTTGGCTGGACACTGATGGGAAGGTAGACATGGCCGACTCTGACTTCATGGGGGAGCAGATCTTCATCAACCTCTTCCTGAAGTACAATACGCCAATTCCGTCCTCTGCCGCAGTGGAACGGCTCTTCTCTCTCGGCAAGGACATCCTGAGGCCCAAGAGGTCAAGACTGGCAGTTGGGCCTAACTTTGAGAAGTTGGTCTTTCTGAAGGGCAACCAGCACATTGTGTCATAGTCTTTAATAAATGTGCCTAAAATTTAATTTTACCTTTCAGTTCCCGCCATAATAATTCTCTGGTAAATTCAAATTTAGTTAATGGTTAGTGGTTACAAGGGTTTCAAAACATGTAATCAGTACATTTTTTATTAAAAATAAAAAAAAAGTTATTAAGCAAAAAAGTTGCAAAACTTGATAAAAATACAGTTAAATACCTATTTATTGTTGGATTTTGCATAAATAAACATTTTCTATGGGTTTTAAAGCTTTTTTCCTTGATTTTTTTAAATGTTAGTAAAGAAATAAGTTATCGTTAACGGATTATCGTTAACTTCCGTTAACTTTGTAGTAAAATGATCGGATTATCGTTATCGGAGTTAAAAATTGGGGTTAACGGATTATCGTTATCGAAGTTAACTTTTTGGTTAACGGTGCCCACCACTGTCAGGATATTCCTGAAGACGTATTACGTCCAACATCTGCAACAGGTCCATCAAAAGGAAGGTGCAAATTATGCCAAGGGGTAAGGACAGCAAACTTTCAACAAAGTGCTCAAAGTGTAATGCTTTTATTTGCAAGGAACACGTGATTATCATTATCATGTGTAATGATTGCGAGGAAACGTAAACTCGTTTAAAACCAAACTAAAAGTTTGTGAAATGAATTCTAATAAATTAGAAACCACTCAATTTCCTTCTGATTCCTTATTTTGTTTGTCAATATGATGTTATAAATTACGATTTTTTTTTTTGCAAAAATGTATAAGAAAATATATGGTTTTTGTTCATTTTCAATTGAATATTAACCAGTGGTGGGCACCGTTAACCAAAAAGTTAACTTCGATAACGATAATCCGTTAACCCCAATTTTTAACTCCGATAACGATAATCCGATAATTTTACTACAAAGTTAACGGAAGTTAACGATAATCCGTTAACGATAACTATTTCTTTACTAACATTTAAAAAAATCAAGGAAAAAAGCTTTAAAACCCATAGAAAATGTTTATTTATGCAAAATCCAACAATAAATAGGTATTTAACTGTATTTTTATCAAGTTTTGCAACTTTTTTGCTAATAACTTTTTTTTTATTTTTAATAAAAAATGTACTGATTACATGTTTTGAAACCCTTGTAACCACTAACCATTAACTAAATTTTAATTTACCAGAGAATTATTATGGCGGGAACTGAAAGGTAAAATTAAATTTTAGGCACATTTATTAAAGACTATGACACAATGTGCTGGTTGCCCTTCAGAAAGACCAACTTCTCAAAGTTAGGCCCAACTGCCAGTCTTGACCTCTTGGGCCTCAGGATGTCCTTGCCGAGAGAGAAGAGCCGTTCCACTGCGGCAGAGGACGGAATTGGCAGACTGAAGTTATGGCGGTTTGAATTCATTCGCGAAGCGGTGATCTTCCGTGAATGACTCCTCGCAGTTAACGTGTTAACGGACTTTAACAGACTAAATATCGAGTTATCGGAAGTTAACTGGTCCGATAACGATAAATGGAAATTAACTTCCGTTATTAGTCCGTTAAAAAAAGTTAACTTCGTTAATTAACTGTTATCGGATTAACGCTTTAGTGCCCAACACTGATATTAACAATATATGTCTCTTTAATCATCCTTTGTGTTAGAGTGTGGAGTTGAACTTTATTAATAGTTAATAACTAAAAAATAAACTATGGGGTCATAATGACCCCACGCGACTACTTATGTTATTTTCTCTAACGCGACTAGTTCAGGGTTAAGAAAAAATTGGATGCTTTCAGGAGTGCAAGGGGGCAGTTTATAAATTATGTAAAAATAGTGTATATTTTAACTAAAGTTAAGTAAGCTACTT
Source organism: Bathynomus jamesi (assembly GCA_023014485.1). Lineage (NCBI taxonomy): Eukaryota > Metazoa > Arthropoda > Malacostraca > Isopoda > Cirolanidae > Bathynomus > Bathynomus jamesi. The sequence goes on along the minus strand of JAJOZX010000747.1, from coordinate 381,761 downwards.
TGGTAGCTGTCAATAGTTTTATATTAATTAGCTGATTGGAAATCAATTGGTGGCTTTGGCAGGGTACGTAGAAGTGATGCGACGACGAAATGATTTCTTGTACATAATAAATAAATAAAAAATCCCTAAAAATAATGCATGGCGTAGATTAGATTAGTAGTTTAATATTCATGATATCTTTTATTTTCCGCTGTCATCTAATGCGTAACTGTCTAAACGAGATAAGTGTACCATGGTGTGAATGAACTCTGAAGCTATCCTTTTCATTATATTTTTTCCTATTTTCCTATAAATCTTCTTTCGCCACTATCTTCTGTCAGTAGTGGCTGGCGGAGGAGGGAGAGAGCCTTGTCTGTTCTATACTTTACTATTACTTCTATTCTTGTGTGAACGCTTTACACATTTATAAGTGTAAGTATGGTATAAGTTTGTTTTCAGTGTTCTTTTGTTCATTATTTCTAACGTTTCTACTTCCTTCTTGGACTAGCCTAGAGTGGATCTCAGGGTCTTTGTTAGCCTGTGTAACTCTATATAACTCTATTTATGTACAAGTATATAGATGAAATGTGTTTTCAGCGTGTGTATGTTTGTGTGTAAATTAAAGAATATATATATATATATACAGGGTGTTTGAAAACTTTCTGTACAAATTGTAATGGGGGATAGGCAACACCAAGACAAACCCTTTTCGTCTATAAGTGTATGTCCGCTGACGTCACCATTTGGCGCGAGAGGGCGCCGCTGCAATTGGCTAAAAGGTGAAGTGGGCTAGACTCGCGCTTGCCGCGGGCATTCTTAAATCGGACGTAGTACGCGTAACATGGAGCGCTTCACGACTGCTGAGATGGCTGACATGCATATGGTGTATGGGGCTGCCAATGGAAACGGAAGAGCTGCTGTGAGGTTGTACCGACAGCGCTTCCCAAACAGACGTGTGCCAAACCACCAAACGTTTGCGCATTTGCATCGGCGACTGCGAGAAACTGGAACATTCCATGCAAACATGCATGACACTGGTCGGGAGAGAAACGTGCGCACTCCTGACATGGAAGAAGAAATCCTACGGCGATTTGAGGACAATCCAAGCGCAAGCACGCGAGGTGTTGCACGTATCCTCGGTGTGAACCACGACCTGGTCTGGAGAGTGTTGCACGAGCAGCAGTTACATCCGTTTCATCGTCAGATAGTCCAGGCATTACAACCTCGGGATTACCCTCTTCGTGTGGAATTCGCACGCTGGTTTCTGCAGCAGACAGCGGTGCAGCCTAATTTTCCGGCTTATGTGCTGTTCTCAGATGAGGCCTGTTTCACACGTGAGGGTGTGTTTAACATGCACAATTCTCGCGTGTGGGCGCACGCAAATCCACATGCTACACAGGTGCATGCTCATCAAGAATGGTTCGCCGTCAATGTTTGGGCGGGTATCGTCCATGGCAAGTTGATTGGGCCGTACCTGCTGCCTGCCCGACTCGACGGGCGGGTTTATCGGATATTTCTTGAAGAAACGTTGCCGGAACTGCTGGAAGATGTTCCCGTGGCTATTCGTAGACGAATGTGGTTTCAACACGTCCGATTTAAGAATGCCCTCGGCAAGCGCGAGTCTAGCCCACTTCACCTTTTAGCCAATTGCAGAGGCGCCCTCTCGCGCCGAATGGTGACGTCAGCGGAAATACACTTATAGACGAAAAGGGTTTGTCTTGGTGTTGCCTATCCCCCATTACAATTTGTACAGAAAGTTTTCAAACATCCTGTATATATATATATATATATATATATATATATATATATATATATATATGTCGTGTGTATTGTATGTGTCAAATTGAATAAACGAAACATGATTTGTTTAAGTATAAAAATGCAACAATAGAGACTGTTTTTATTTATTGAATTTTACATTCTTCCTTCTTTTTCGTGTTCCCTTTTTGCGCACCTTTCTTTTCATCATTAACAAGAAGAAAGAAACCTTCATTCCCGGGTATCCTTGAGCCAAGTTCGAACCCCGAAGCCAAATGGGCGAGACCCCAGCGGTATTGTTATAGGAAACGAAAGGCCGAATTTGGCCTAGTATTGAGATTAGATATATATGGGTCCACTTTTCCTTATGTGTCCTTCAGAGACAAACGCTTAAGGCCTCACGATGCCTCTTCGAGTGTTGCGAAGAAATGCGTATAATAGCCAACTGTCTTAATACTCCCAGCAGAGGTATTAAAGCATTTCAAAAAGCTTTTCGCCCTAAGGGGATTGAGTTTGGCGTATTTTGTTATTTCGATACGATGTGTGGTATCATTAAATATGTTTAAAAACATTCATATTTAATGGGATATTTTGTATCTTATAATTAATATAAATGTGGAGTGTTTTTAAATATGTTACAGTAAATAACCTATTACCCGACCTCCAGATAACCGACTTGTACAGTTATCGACTTTCCCAATATAGTCCAAGGTCGGTTCATTTTCGGCTATCTGATCTTTATAGTTCATGAGTCGGTCACTTGGGGAGCTGTATCCGCTGTCTGGGCATGCTCAGATCGCTTCTTGTCGGATGGCTAGCGTATACTGTAATTCTAACCGGAATTAAACATAAAACAACATACTGTACAGTATAACAGGAGTGTGTAATTCTAACAAAACGAAAGCATGAATAAGAAAGAAACTGTTGGATAAGCAGTAACACTTGTTTGAAAACAGTCCATCCAGTTATTCGCCCATCTATAGGTCCCATTAGGGTCGGATAACAGATGGTTTAGTGTACATACAAACTAAGTATTTCCTTCAACGCGATCCAATTGTTACATTCTACTCGCCTATATAAAAGCAAAATAAAAATGAATATATTTAATTGCAAAATGCAATTACGCTTCTGAACGTATACGATCGCGTTCTCAGAATATAAAATAATTCCCGCGTTCGCTGTTCGTTATCCTTTTGAGCGGAGGTTGAATCCACTTCATAAATGAAGGAATGGAATCTACAAGGATTCGCTTCGCTTCCATTCTTTCCTTCGCCTCTATTATCGTTTCTATTGGAGAGAAAAAATGGTGTGACTTCGATTGCGAGCGTTACATGCCTGTTAAGGTAGGTTGATTTTCCGCATTTTTTTAGATATCGACTTTGGACTGGTCGAGATAGTCAGGGCTTAATATGATAATAACTGACAAAATATTTCAGATCCCTAGCTTTAACTGGTTTTTGAGGAAACCGTTTCAAAAGTCGTCAAAACATCGTACCGAAAAATACCGCATTTTCGCAATTTTCAGCCGAAAAAAACATGCTATTTTCATTAAAAAAATCCTGAAAAAAGTTACAATTTTATTGAAAAAAAGTAAAAAAAAACATGTACAGAGTCAAATAGACACATTTAGATCCCAAGATCATCATAATTTTCACTGTAAGAGCCCTTAGAAGCAAAGGAAGGCCTCATCTGGCGGCTTAGGGCTTTGGCCAGAATGTGTTTGTGCCTTGATTCGAGTCCATAAACAGTATGGGAAGCTTCAGATGTCAGCTTCACGGCCCTTTCAACACTCTGAGAATGTGAAGGCAGATCAGGCAGCTCCAGCTTGGTGCCATTCAGCAATACTTCTTGAATCTCCTGGTCAGAAAAGTCTTCTGTGAGAGCAGGTTCACAGATGCCACTTTGAGAAAGGTTGATTAGTTCTGACCAGTGGGTAGCTTCAATGTTGATGGCTGTGATCTTCTTCAGCCTCTTCTTGGCTGGCTTTGCACTTCTGGAAGAATAATAATTAATTTATTTTTTATTCCAGTTTAAGATTTAATCCCTATTAGTCTCAGAATTGCTGATTTAATTTAACTTAAATTTAAAAAAAAAAAACCCGAGTTCTATAAATCCCCATAATCGAATTTTTTTTCAGAAAGAAGGTAAGATTCAGTGGCGGCTCGTGACTTTCAGTTATGGGGGTGCTGCCTCAGAAATTGCGAACAATTGTGTCGATTATATATATATATATGTATGAGAGAGAGAGAAAGTCGAATAGATAAATAAATAACTACTCACTACTCAGTCATAAAAATAAGTAAAATAGTATCATAAAAACAATTATAGGGTATGTACGCTTAACGGGTAATTTCGAATTTGCCAAAAATTTTATTTATAAACAAATTCCATTCTTCTGTTTTTATTCTGAGCGAAAAGGTCTATTACTTTTTCGTTGAAATTCTGTGTACTGTTGATCAAATTTTTCTCTATTGAAATCATTGCAATAGCATTTAGTCTTTCCTGATTCATAGTGCTCCTTAAGAACGTCTTTATTCTTTTTAATGTTGAATGGCAGCGTTCGGCCTCGGATGTAGTCATGGGGATGGTCAAAAGAATTTTTATGAGCTCAGCTAGTTCTCCAAGAACATTTACTAGATTATTTTCAGTGATAAATTTCAGCAGATCAATTAACCCGTCGTAATTGTGCATATCAGGTCTACTGTAGAAAACTTGTAGTTCAGTAAGAAGCTTTTCTTTTTCAATCATGGGATATGCCTCAGTGGTCACCGTTACCTCTTCCATAGGCATTTTCATATTATAGCTATCAAAGTTTTCCTTGGTAAACAGCTTAGCAGCTACTAATTGTTTGGTAAATGAATACCTCTCAGCTATGTCAACACATACGCAGTCGCACACTTCCTTTGCTTCAATCATGAGTGTTTTTGAAGGATTTTCACAGTACTCCGAATTTCTTATTTTTAAAATGGCATTGTTGAAGTTTGCTATATATTCTTGTACTTTACATGAGTCAATAGCTCGAGATTGCATTTGATTGTAAATGACTTCTACGTGAGGCATTATCTGATGAAAAAGTTTCAACCAAAAGATGAACTTTTCGTTATTCAAAACGTGCAAAATTCCTGTTGCTTCTGAAATGGTTTGATCTGCGTTTGCTGTCGACTGTATTTCTTCAAGGCATTTTTTAAGGGTTCGAAATTTTCATAGACGCGGTTTACGGTGCGTATATGAAAATTCCATCTAGTAGGGGATGGACGAGGAATGCGGCTGGCCATATGTTTGCTTAAGATAGAGAGACGAAGTGGTGACCTGGAGAAAAATGTTGGTATAGCCAAGAGGTTAGAAAAGAATATTCTTGAATTTCGGGTAGTACTTGCTGCATTTTTCACAATCAGATTCAGTTGGTGGGCATAACAGTGAATGAAGTGTGCATTATTGTAAACTTCTTTAATTTTAGCCCGAACTCCCCCTTTTTTTCCTTTCATGACATTTTGCGCCATCAAATGTCTGAGCAATTAGTTTCTGCTTGTTTCCTTCGAGAAGAATATCTAGCTGATCTAGAATGCACTTAGATAGTCCTTCTGCCGTTTGATTTTCCGGAGTAAAGAAACCCCAGAAGCGCTCAAAGACTTCCTCATTCAGCTCGTATCTCAGAACAATAACCATTTGAGTGTGTTCAGAAACATCAGTTGTGTCATCAGCCATGACCGCCACAAACGAAGCTTCTTTATTTTATTTTTTTTATTTGATTGCGGGATACCTGCAGCACACAGTCAAGAATATCATTCTGAATGGTTTTGGAAACGCCCTTGAAGACTGTGTTGCTTTCTAAATATTTTTTCAAATCGGGATCTAATTTTGATGCGAAATTAATTAATCCCCTGAATACACCTGGATTTGCCGAATCATCTTTTTCATCATGTTCACGTAAAGAAATCTCAAAATTTCCGCAGAATTTAATGCAGTCTATTATTTTCGACAATATTTCACGAATTTTGGTAACTTTGTTATTATGTTCGATAATCGAGAGTTTGTAAGCCTCACTAAGTTTTTCTTTGATATTTACTGTTCCTAAAAGTGACAAGGAAATCACATTATCAATATGCTTCTTTGAACGCTCATGCTTTTCAGTTTTTCTTTCATTTTGTTTATATTTGTAAAACCACTTTTTGTCCACGTCAAGTCACCACCGAGTAGTAGACACGGGAAACAAAATAATGCATTTTTAACTTTACAACCACAAAGCCAACTTTTTCTTTGGTACCATTCTGAATTAAAACTACGAATATATTTCTTATTGTTACTTATTCCGGGCTGAGATATTTGAATTTCTGGTGTAGGGCGTCCTTCAGTTTTAATAGCTATTTTTTCTTGAAGAGATAACTGTGAAAAATTACGAGACTGAATTTTACTCACTGTCACCCGACTCACTTCTGGGGCTAGCGCAGCCATGATAATAGAATAGGCGCCTAGTTAAAATTTCAAAAAAACAAAAAGTCACTTGCGAAAAAAATATTCTAAGAAATGAAAGCTATATATTGTAAATAATCCAATTATTATATAATTAACTTCAATCTCACGACAAAAAATAAATGATAACGAATCATTGATAAATGCAATTCGGAAATTACATTTCGAATTAGCAAACGATACAGCAACACAACTACCACGTCAAACAAACAAATCAGCACTGCTCTGTCCACAGTGCAGTGCTCCCACTCAGAAAAATTAAATAAACCTAGCCTCTACCTCAAATAAACCCAGATTTTTAATAATACAAATTTTATTTTAATGAAACATGATAGACAACACAAATAAGAGAACGAAGCTTGCTTACCATACTTCTTGAGATGCAGTGAGACTATATTACGCCTAATTCATCTTCGGAATTTGTATCAACTTCAGATCCTTCGTCTAAAGTTAGTTTCAGCAGATCTTTTTGTTTTTGTAGGCGTGCTTCATAACGTCGATGACATACTCCCTCCATTACTTCTTTCACCAATTCTGCTTTAGGTTCCCAGGTATGACAATTTTGGTGAGCCCTGGTTATTGCCTGTTTTGCCATCAGTCGATCTTTCACAGTTTCTGTTTTAAGTGAATTTGTGCCCTTTGTCTTTACACGGTTAACTTGTGAAAAACTCTTTCTACACATGCTGAAGAGTGGGGTAGAATAGTTAGATGTGTCATGAAATTAGATAGGAGCCCATATTTTGGATTGTTGAGCCCATCTTTGATATTATGCAGCAAATACCAAAATTCAGGGATGGTTTTGTAAGAGGGAGATATATCTTTAGATAGTCGAAATGATCTCCATTCATCATCTAAATTATCTATTTTGTCTTCAGGAACAAGTAAGGGAAAATTCATTGCTAATCTGAAAATTGATGATGGTGATTTGGCAAGATCATGTACTAAAGCTGGATCTAAAATCCTTAAACTGGCAATAATTCCATCCTCATCCAGCGGAAATCTTTTCTTGATTTGCATACATATCTCAACAAGAAATTTTAAGCAATCACCTTTGAACCTATTATCACTATTTTCACCAAGTGGCGCCGAAACCAAAAGTGACATACACCGCCCACCTAAATATAGATCACTCAGTTTTTTATGATGTAGTTCATTGCTTGGGTCAATTTCTGATAGTTTGGATGAATTAATGACATCTTCTTTAAGGAAAAAACTGAGAATATTTTTATATTCTACAGAAACCATTGAATGAAGTAAATGCAATCTGAAATGTTCAGACTGGAATTCAATGTTTGGACCCATCATATAAGTGTTGCCAAATAAACTATTTAATTAGTGCTAAACTATAATCTAAGACGGAAATATGTAATCTATTTCATTTCATAGAATTCTAAGAAAAATGTCATTTAATGTTTTATTGTTTTTTAGATAAATTTTATATAGGCTAAAATACTATTTTTTTAACTAAAATTTAGGAATACAGAAAAAAACCCAGAATATGGCAAAATTCTCTTTAAAGAACCCATGTGGGCATCAAGAAACCCATATCTGGGTTCAGTGGCGGTCCTAGCTTACATGACGCCCTGGGCGAACCTCACCTTCAGCGCCCCCCCCCCCTGTTCGCCAACACACACACATTCGAATCCCCCCAAAATAAAGGACAGACATAACTCTTTCACAAAATAACTTTTTATTGGACTAATTGTTGGAACTTCGAACCAAAACAAAGACTCAAATTTCTGAATTTTACAAATCCTTCATCCGTAAATAGAATAACTCACTTAAGAGAATGTAATTATGATACTATGACAGGAAAAATACAATTAAATTGCACAACTGCCATAAATAAACTAGAGAATCAAATTTCTAAATTGTACAAATGCTCTATCACATAAATAGAATAAGACACTTAGAGAGGGTAATTATTATGCTACACTTTGAACAAGAAACAAAATAAATTGCACCACAGCACAACTGCCATCTAAAGCCTGACTCTTCTTACCTTCCTTGATGCAAAGTCATGAATTAAATCATCATATGAAATCTGCTCAGCATTGTATGATTTATACTGATGATGGCCAGACGGTAAGGCGTTCCTGTGACATAGTTGACCTCAGGTAGGATTTGATGAGCTTCAGCTTTGAAAGCTCCTCTCTGCTTCAGCAACAGTGACTGGAAGAGTAAGACCAATTCTGAGAGCAGTCCACAAATTTGGATATATTTCAGAGAGCTCCCTTTCATGGATAAATGTCAGCAGTTTCAAGCAAGGATATGGTCTTTGATGGCAAGTCAGGCAGTTCTTCAGCTCCTGTGCAAGCTCTCTGCCATCCAAGTCAGATTGTCCCTTAAGTGTAGTGTAGTACTAAGGTTCACACATTGTTCTGTCAGCTCCTCAAATGTGAGATTTTGAAATGTGTCAGCACTCCAAACTTCTCTCCCACAATTTCCAACGTGGAAAATCTTTCCTGAATGGCTGATGTTGCAGCATCACCACTGCATTGAAAATGTCACCTCCAGCTTCTTCAAAGCATCAATCAAGGGCTCATCAGATGCTTCATAGGAGAAGTGCCGCTTTGTGGACCTCAGCCGTTTTGTTTTAACACAGCCTCCACATTCATTTGTTCACAGATATCTGTGGCTGCCATTTGTGCAGCCACAAAACCTGTTGCCCTGTAATTGCGGAGACCTCTCTCTCTGTTTTTTTTTAGGAGATTTACTGCAACATCAACGTGCATGCTAGGAGACTGCATCTGCTTGCTCATGCTGAATTTGGCACAACAGGTCATGCCACACCACTGACAAATGGCGAAGCGGTATGACCCAACCTCCTCTGACAGAGATTGAGCCTCGACCTTTTTACAGAGTCTTTGGTGTGGTCCCTCACCTCGATCAGTGCATCTCTCACTGCAGCTGCCTGATATCTCAGGGGCTCCACACTCTTGATCTTGCTTTCCCACCTTGTATCAGACCACATCTTCAATGTGATGTTCCATGTTTTTTCAAAATGGCCCATCGTTGTGTGGAGGCTGAAAACAAGTTGTAAAGCTTCTGCAAGATGCCAAAGTAACTTGTGGCATCATAGATCCCTTAGCAGCATCGGCCACAAGCAATTCAGAGAATGAGCCCCACATGGAACAAACAGAGCTCTGGGATTAATTTCTAGGAGCCTAGATTGAACACCCTTGTTTTTTCCCCTCATGTTGGCCCCGTTGTCGTATGATTGTCCTCTACAGTCCATGAAGGAACTTTTAGCTCCTCCAGTCTCTTCAGAATCAGAGATGCCAAATGTTGACCATGGACTCCTCTGCCTCCAAAAACCCCATGAAATGTTCCTTTATATGGGGCTTCCCCTCCAGTGACACAACCCGAATCACAACTGACAACTGTTCAGTGTGGCTGATATCTGGAGTGCAATCTAGAATTATTGAAAAAAACTTTGTTGTTTGATGTCGCCACCATTGCTGAAATGGTCTTGCTGCTCGACAAATCAATGAGTTCGTTTTGTATGTGGTGGCCGAGTAGCTGGTGTGACTGGAGGTCCCTTTTTGGACACGGTTAATGTGCTCTTGCATTATAGGATCAAATTGTGCCATCAGTTCAACTTCTTTCAGAAAATTGCCATTTGATGGTGAAACAATTTTTCTGTATGTCCCCTTAGTGCCAAATTCCTAACTGCCAGAGAATGCACAATAGCAGTGAGACGTGTCAGCACCGCTCTCCATCTCAACTTCTCAGCCTCCAGAAGTGCCATCTCCTGCTTGTCAATGGTCTCCCCCTTTCTCATCCTCACTGCCAGTTCTTTCCAGATTTTCATAGAATTTAGGTGTTCTGAACTGTTGTCATGTGATGTGAGCAATGAGCTTGCATGCTTCCAGTCCGAGAGTCCCAACTTGTTAAATTTATTTTCCTCTTGGAAAATAATGTACAACAGAAAGAAAAGGCTGTTGTTTTTTAAGGAATAGACCAACCAACTTCTGGTTATATTTTCCCCACTAACCAATGACTTCCTGAAGTATTGATGGTGGAAACTTCTTCCGTCACTGTCGTTTCTAGGGAATACAAAGTCAGATGGTACTTGCTTGGTCCCCTGGAAACCAGTTGTGTCCGAATTCTCTCAGTCAGAACTGAAGGCCAGTTAGCAGGGTCGGTGGACAGAGACTCATCCTCAGGAGGCGATTCTGCTTCAGGCATTTCTAATAGAAAGAACAAGAGCATTACTCATTAGTATACACACCTAAGTTAGATAACACATTATTCACAGCACTTTGTTATGGTGGTGGTGTTATGGAATTATGGTGGTGAAACACCACACATACCCAGTAACCCGACCCAGTGATAATAACATTATATTTATAACTGTTTGCAAAATGCTTTGCAGGGATGCACACACATACACATACACACACGCACACACTCACAGACATATGTGCACACAAACTCACCTGAAGAGTCCTGCCGGGGAAGTAGAAGCAAATGGGTCTTCATTCTCAGGATCAGACTGCATTTGTGGAGACATATGTGAGGCTGAGGAGGTAGATGGCTCCTCAGCCTCAATAATGGCAGAAGTAGACGGCTTCTCATCCTGGCTAGTGGCAGAGGGTGTTCCAAAATATTCAAAAGTGCCCCTGCAAATAGTAAAATAGAACATAAAGACCAATGCATGAATAGGCTAGTACAATTAATTTAACATGTTATTAAGCACAGTTTATTAAACTTTTAGAATAGGAAACAATGAATAATACAACCTCCTTGGTTAATGGCTAATTATATACATAATAGTACACTTCAAATGACTCAGAAAGCTATATCACAAAATAGCAGTGCAATATAGCAGTGAAGAGTAGATGACATAGCTCTATACCTTTATCTTTTGCTCGTTTCTCCTCTTCTTCTTTCCTCTTTTTTCTAAACTGAGCACCTGATAGCTTTGACCTCTTCTTATCCATTTGCGGTTATTTGACAGACCTTAGTGGCTTAGTGTGAAGATTCGTTCTGTAATAAATAATATACATTTCACTATTTAACCAAACCCAGAAAAATAACATTACATATGTTAAAGTATGGGCCTTTATTCCCAATAATATTAATCTGGAAGCATTTTGCATTGTTTAGGTCTTTTATGGGAAGGTTTATGGAAAATGCAATAGATGGTTTTTTATTAATAAAAATATATTTATTGATCTTTTATTATTTATTTTATTTTATTTTTTATTTTTATTTATTTCTTTATTTATTTATTCTTATTTTTATTTTTATTTTTTTTGCAGGCGCTCATGCCGCCCCTCCACAAATGCCGCCCTGTGCGGCTGCCCATATTGCCCATATGAGGAACCGCCACTGTCTGGGTTTAAAAACCTAGGAGTGGGAGCACTGCCACAGTGCTTTGGATCCTCTTAAACCCGCGATTCTGACTCGCTCTTCGTACGTCCGCCACCGAGGTTTCAAGCGTTTCGAACAAAATCTAGAACTGTTATGTACGCAGTTCCACGGGAAGGCTGAAGCTACTTTCGTGATTCATTCGTTCGGCATTGAAATAGTTTAAGGAAAAAAGGATATAATCTGATTTAAAAACTCAAAGTTCATTGAAAAAAAACAATCAGAGAGGCTATTTTAAATATTTAAATATAAAGACATAAGATCATGGGGGTGCTGCAGTTCCGCAGTGCCTACCGACGAGCCGCCCCTGCTCTGGTCTCTCTTCACAGCAGCTTTATCCACAGATCCCAGCTGGAAAGAGCCCTTGGGTCCTATTTTGGCCCTCTGATCTTTCAAGTATTCCCTCTCCTCTGGAACCTGAAATATTAAAGTATATTAAATAGCGGATCTAAATTAAGATATAAAATCCTGAAAAAAAATTGATTATTAATTTCTATTACCAGGGGGGGGAAAGGAAGATTACAGGAGGAAAATGCGGATATTTTTCAATTACAAGCATTGAATTTCCTTCCATTTAAAAGGCACCTAATCGCACTAAGTTAGGCCAGTTAAAAGTTAAAAAAATAATAGCATTACCTTCTTACTGGGAGGACAAGTGCAGATTATGTGCTGTGTTTGACAATTTTCTTTCTTGCACTTCACAGCATTGTCATCACAGGGACGAACAGGTAGCTTACAGGTGCAAGCAGAAATGTCAAAAAGTTTATCCAGCTTTTCCTCCAAATTCTGCTCCTGGACTGTAGAAAGAGATTTCCTGTTTATCTCTTTTGCTTTCTTGAAGCGCACTTTATCCACCAATTTCACTACATAATATTCCTCATACAGGGTCAGCCGCGGGTTCACTGCCTGCCAGATCTCAATCACATCCTTTGCTATCATTTTAGCAATATCATAGTCTTTCAAGTCCGGGTGGCTGTTTTGGAGGAAATAACTGTACTGAATAACTTGGCGGAGGGTAGGAGGCTCTGTTTTATCCAAAGGGGAAGGCTGGCCACTGAATTTTTTGGCACTATCACTTCGAGTTAACACTGCAGACTTCCGTTTTTTACCCATTTTTATGAAATATCTGAAAATAAAACACAATTAAATGAACGCATCATAAATAACTTAATTTAATACACATTTTATAGGTAATATCATTAAAAAATACAAAATAATACACTAATAAACATCTATAATGCATTTACAATAAGTTTCAAGCATCGTTTTGTTAAAAAGCCGAATTTTAATTGATTATTTTGATGAAATAAGGTCCGATATTTTGTTGTTTACATTGCGCGAATGTCGCGCGCGCGATTTTACGCGTAAAATTCGGCAATTTTACAACTTAAAAATAATTAACAATCCTCAAAAAATACAATCATTTTCACAAATATGAGTTGGTGCAACGTTTTTTATACATTAATACCTTTCTATCTAGACTAGTCCAAGATCACAGTTCCAAAATCAACCTACCTTATTTGACACTTTTATTAATAGCTAAATCTTTAACTTTTTTTGTTTACAGTTAACTTTAGAAGGTATAAAACAATTGTTCTAAATTAAAATGTATAAAATTACTATTCATATTATAAGGGAAGAGGTGTGCACCAATGCCAAAATAAATTTTAAACATTTTTTAATGTTGGTGCAAAATTTCAGAATTATTATAGATGGACATCTATTGGTCAGCAAGGGTGACAGGACAATTGCGTCCTGGTCAAGTGCGTCCCGGACAAATGCGTCCCGGTCATTGGCGTCCGTGGACAATTGCGTCCGGTTTTATTTCGTCCCGGACAATTGCGTCCCGGACAATTGCGCACTTCCCCAACTACTGTATGAAGTTTATTTATTAGAGAAGTGAATAGAAAGTTTATTGTGACTTCACCTACGCAATTGTCCAGGGACGCCAATGACGAGGGACGAGTATGTTTGTTATTGTAATTTTGTATGGGATATAATGCCCGGTTAGATTAATTGAATGCCCAGTTAGGTCAACTGTATGCCTTGACGATTGGTTAGGTTAAATTGTGATATTTTCGTTAAACTAACGAACTAACTTTATCTTAAGTAGACGTAACCCATAAAATTTGACAATGATGTTGCTGATGATGGATAAAGTTTTAGAGAACAGTTTCGAACAGAACTTATGAACATATAACAAGTTTAATAGGTTAAAATGAAAAGTATATTTGAAATTCCGATACTAACTTTCTATTCACTTCTCTAATAAATAAACTTCATACAGTAGTTGGAGAAGTGCGCATTTGTCCGGGACGCACTTGACCAGGACGCAATTGCCCTAATACCATTAAATACATGCAATATTTATTTAGCAATATTCAAAACCAAAATAATATTGTGAAAATTAATGCTACTGTTTGGGAAAATGAATAAATCAACACAAACTAAAAATCACAGCAGTCTACAAACCTGAATTGCACTTTATGACAATATGGTGGACTAGATCTTCAAAGACAACTTTCGCCTATTATCACCAAGAATACATTTATACTGTGAAAACCTCGTTCCACGGCCCAGCTAACCGCCAAAGTAGCTTAATTTTGAGCCTTATGGATATTATGGCACTTAATATCACAGCGGGATGATGATGATGATGATTGGGGTTGTTTAGCCTCCTTCGCAACATCTAACGTCATATGACGGAGGGAACCTACAGCTTTACGTGGGATCCGAACCACAGGTTGCTACATAATCTGGACATGGAGGACGGTCTTCCATCCAACTACTACCTAGACTAGGATTGCCAGACGTCCCACATTTGATAAAAAAATCCCGCGTCCCGTATTCAAAATGTCCCGCAAAAAATATTTTTTAAGCAAATTTTTTTCGGAATGAATTGATTTAGAATTTTTTAGAATTATGTAGGATCCTGTAGAATTCTGTAGAGTAATGTTGAATGTTCTAGAACATCCTAGAAATTATATAACGCTTATAAAATGTGTTTGGCCATGAGTTGGCAGTTTTTCGGCTGTAGTTATACTGTAAACTTTGAATCAATGTGAATCCTGCGATTGCTTGACCATACAACTTGAGATTGTGTAATTCAAATAAAATCTATAAGTATGTCTACTTTTTATAAGAAATCGTTCAGGTGTAAATTGCTGCATTTGCGTGAAAGAGGAACACACACACACACACACAATTTTATTTATAAGATTTAGACTATTTTTTCTTAATTAATTATTTACAATCATGTTTTATTTACTTATTATTTTTATAATAAAGGTAAGTTTAGAGATTCCAAAATTGCTGGTAAATTTTCTTGTGAACGGACAAAGTTGTCATCGATCATCACAAATGTTTTGGCTCCACACTCTAAGGCGGTGTTCTTCAAAGTACGGGTGACCGGGTCCCGAGATGATCTTCACTGGGTTGCAAGGTAAAAAAAAACAAAGAAAAAATATATATAATATATTTACAAAGTACACCATGATAATTTTTTTCAATAGTTCACTCAATTAAATATTTGTTACTGTACTTATTAAGCATTTTATTATTTACAATTATCATTTTTATACTGTATTAATTGTACTTAGTGTTATTTATGTATTTTGATTATTAGGTATTTATGGAAAAAAGAGTGTTTTTAAGTTGACAAGAATAATATCAGGCAACGAGAAATGCATCTCAAAAAGAGAGAGAGAGAAAGAGAGTGTGTGTGCGCATGTGTGTTCTCATGAGTCGCTCACCGCCTCACACGACCCGAACGTGTCCAGGCAGGAAGTCTCCCAGTTGTGTTTATGCTGTAGGCGTGAGAGTATATTGCTATCACTTTAGTCGGAACATTTTCACCCCATCCCAAGAAAAGAATGGATCGTTTTGTTATCAGAAAAAGCAAAACATGCTCAGTCATCAGTCTCATCTGCATCTGGAAAAGAAGCACAATCGGGCAGGCCTACAACAGAAAATGTTTGTAACAAGGGAGAGGCCTCTGCCATATCAGCCTCCTATGAACCAGAGCTGGGCATTTGCGGCATATTTTGCGGTACTGCGGTACTTGCGGTACCACCGCACTACCACCCCGGGCCCCCATAACGCAGTACCGCAAAGGATCGCTGAAAGTACCGCAGTACCGCTACCGCATTCAAATTTCCGCGTACCGGTTTGGTACCGGTTTGGTAGTGCAGCAGTACCGCAGTACCGCAATATGCCGCAAGTGCCCAGCTCTGCTATGAACCCCCTGCCAAAAAGAAAACTAAGTCGTGGACAAGGCAGTATAGTGACGATTTTGATTTTTTGAAGTATGGCTTTATCAACTGTGAAAAAGGAAACAAAGATCCCAGGCCACATTGTGTTATTTGTAATGAAATTCTTGCAAATGAAAGTTTGAAACCTTCAAAACTAAAAAGACACTTAGAAACAAAACATGCAGAACTCGTTGACAAACCACTTGAATATTTCCAAAGAAGGAAGCATGAATTAAAGTCATCAGCACAAGTTCTTATTAAATCAACCACTCTTAATGATAAAACACAACTGGCATCATATTTAGTTGCATATCGCATTGCAAAAGAAAAACTGCCATATACAGTTGCTGAAAAATTTCTTTTCCCAGCCACTTTGGATATGGTGAGTACAATTTACGATAAGAAATTTTCAGAAAAGTTGAAAAGTGTCCCTCTCAATGATACCACAGTGTCTCGGAAGATATCTACTATTGTAGAGGATTTAGAATTCCAGCTGGTTTCACGTCTACAATCTACTGAAGAATTTGCTATCCAACTTGATGAGAGCACTGATATTTCTAATTGTGCACCACTATTGGTTTATATGAGATACGTGTGGAAAGAGGAATTTTTTGAAGATTTACTATGTTGTTTGACCTTACCAACAAACACAACAGGGTCAGACATATACAGAGTGGTGCATGATTGTGTAGTTGGAAAATATAGATTGGACTGGGCTAATTGCAAAGGAATTACAAGTGATGGTGCAGCAAATATGACTGGAAGAAATAGTGGGGTTGTGAGAAAAATATCAGATGCAGCAGGTAACGATATTACTTGGAATCACTGTTTTATTCACCGTGATAGTTTTAGTGTGTTTCTGAAAGACGTGATTAAAGTGGTTAATATCATTAAAGGAAGCTCACTGAACACTCGGCTATTTGAAGTGCTGTGCCTAGAAATGGGGGCTGATCATTCCCACTTACTGTATCACACTGAAGTTCGGTGGCTTTCATGGGACAGAGTCCTTACAAGGGTTTTTGAGCTAAGGATGGAGATTCATTTTTTTCTTCTGGAAAAAAAAATCTGATTTGGCAGATTTGTTTTGTAATGACAATTGGATAATGAAGCTATCATATTTAGCAGGCTTTTTTTCATGTCTAAATGAACTTAATTTGAAGCTACAAGGAAAAGAAAATGACTTGTTCTGACACTGTGAAGAAATCAAAGCATTTAAAAAATCATTACTACTGTGGCAAGTCAGACTTTAAGTTGAACGCCCGCACTATTACATGTTCCGAACTCTGCTGCAACACATTGAAGAAAACATCATCACTGAAGAAGGTTTAAACAAAATGAAAGGTGCTATACAGTTACATCTCTGCTTTGTCTGCCAGTTTTGATAATTATTTTCCGGAATAGAAGTTTGAAGTTTTAAAGGAAAAGCACTGGGTAAAACTTGACACCTGAACAAGAAAATGAACTGCTCCATCTCTCATGTGACAATACATTAATAATCAGGCACAAATCATCAACTTTGTCATTATTTTGGATCAGTGTTTCAAATGAATATCCACTCTTAAGTAAGATGAGTGTTTTGCTGTTGCTTCCTTTTACGACAAGTTACATGTGTGAAGTTGAGTTTTCCACTCTGACATGGTTAAAAAACAAAGAGAGAAACCGACTCAACAGTGCAGCTGATATGCGTGTAGCACTATCACCGTGTGAACCAGATTGGGACAAAATAACAAGCAACAGACAGGCCCACCAGTCACACTGAGCAGGTAAATTTTAAATTGATTTGTTTTATTTGTTGTATATTTGATTAATATAAAGAATCTCCTTAATTTAATGCAGTACGTCCTTGACTCTAATGAGTTAAAAGCTTTAAATTAACTTACCTGTTATTTTGTTTTAGATTCCATGTCAGACTTTTTTAGATTAAACACAGGAATAGGGTCGTGAGGGTATGTGATATTATTGCACTGGGTCGTGGGAAAAAAAGTTTGAAGAACACTGCTCTAAGGAGCTTATATTTAAATCCTTGAGTGGTAATCATGCATTTTCTCTTTGTACTGATGCTCCCAACAAAGGAAACATAAAATCCTTCCCGTTAGTTCTACGATATTTTGATACTTCACAAGGAATCAGGACGTCCTTATTAGCGTTCTTTTCTTTGGATTCTGAGGACTCAGCTACAATTTTTGCAGCAGTTCGACAAAGGTTAGAAACAAATGGATTGTCGCTCAGGCAAGTGGTGGCTTATGGAGAAGATAATGCCAATATAAACTATGGGAGTAAAAATAGTGTCTTCACAGCATTGCAGAGCCAAAATCAACACCTCGTCAAAGCTGGTTGTAACTTTCAAAAAATACACAATGCTATTAAAACAGCGTGTAACTGTCTAAAGTATGATATAGAGGCAATCATCATAAAAATTTACGAGTTCAGCTCTTCCACTAAAAAAAACGCCCAACTAAAGGAATTTTTCAACTGGTTGGAGACCGATTTGTCTGAATTGTTGCGCCACGTGCCCATGACATATGGCACACTGCCAGCAATAGAAAGATTGTTGTCTTCTTTTGAGCCCGTTAAAGCTTCTATTTTAAACCGACAGAGTGTGCCACCCACTTTAAAAATGTTTTTTGATGACGAGCTTGGAGAAGCCTATCTAAGATTTGTAATGAACATTTGCACCGATATTCAGCCAGCATTGAAAAAACTTGAAACAAATGAAGTGATAATTGTTGAGTTATACACATTCATGAATAATATTCTTCAAATGTTACTGAGAAAAAGGCTGAAAAATTTTGTGGATTCTTGGCTCGGCAATTGATACAGAAATGCGATAATGAATCAGCAGTTAAACGATTCGAGATTGATTGTCAAAGTTTCCTCGATGCAGCAATCAATTATTTGGAGAAATGGTTCGATTTCGAGGATAAAAAACTTGAAGCCATAAGCTGCTTAGATTTGAAGAAACTCCCAAAATTTGAAGAAATTGCGGAACTCGTTCAGCTGTTCCAAATTGAAGTGAATGGTGATCTACTTTTCAACGAATTCATCTTTTTAATTAAAAAGATTCATTGTAGAATTGAACGATAGCGATAAATTGTTACCAATGGATCAACGCATGGGTGCTTTTCTTCAAGATCTTTCCATCTCCAAACCTTGCAAAAATTGTGGAACATATATTTTCCATTCCTCATTCCAACGCTGTGTCTGAAAGAATTTCCAGCTTGATGACAACCAACTTGAGGAAAGAGAGAAATCGGTTGCTCATCAAAAACTTAGAATCAGAACTCATGATTAAAGAAAATTTTTCTGACTTACAAGGAATTTCAGTTATACTTGAAATCAGAAGATGGAGCTAAAATTTTGAAGAAGATAAAAAGTTCAGAAAAATATTGACATTTGTCATAATATAATTAGTAAAGCGGTGTATGCTACAATATTTAATATGCTATGATAATTTCAATATTATTTACGATATTTCAATATTATGTATAATAATTTCAATATTATTCACGATGTTTAATTGTTAAGCATTATTTTAACAAAAAATTTCTAATTTTGTTTGTTGTAACCGTTGAAGAAATCTAATTTCAATTTGAAAAAAATTTGGTCTTTAAAAAAAATTGAGAAAAATTTTTGTCCCGCATGGGCATTTGAAAAATCTGACAACCCTAGTTATATTACTATGTGTGTACAGACAGGATTTAACATAGAGAATACTAAAACATTTTTGAGCTTTTATTGTGCACAAGACAGTACAACTGAGAATTTTAAGACTAATTGGCGAGTAAAATTCTACAGTCGTGGGTTGGCGAATTTTTTGACTGTTTTTAAATTCAGATAACGTTTAGATAACATCTTTTTGACTAATAGCGGAAAGTTTGAATATTCAACAAATATAAATACTGTAAACTAAAAAATTTGCATGTATCGGTGAATTTTTTAGTGTGTGAGTAACTAAAACAAAGGTCTATATACCAAACAGGTTTAATGCTATCATATATACAGGGTGTCCCAAAAAAAACTATATACTCTTTATAGCATCATATATTTTAGAATTTAAAAAAACCCAAACAATATATTGTTATAGCAATTGCCAATGAAAGGTAAATTAGTAATCTAAGTGATCAAAATGTTATAGCGAGTTGTTTGCATACAAAATTTAATTAACTACGCCAAGTGCTTAAGATGTTCTCCGGCGGCATGAATGCACTTTTGAATGCGTCGACTAACTGATTCGCAGACATGGACTAATGTGGATGCTGTGATGGTCCCGCACTTTTCCCTAATTGCATCCTTAAGGTGTTCGAGTGTTGCAGGTCTTGTACCATAAATTGCATCCTTCATGTAGCCCCACAAGTAAAAACCAAGTGGAGTCAAGTCCGGTGAACGTGGAGGATACTCAACGCTTCCTCTTCGTCCTATCCAACGGTTAGGCAACGTTTCATCGAGGTACCTTCTGACATCACAATGATAATGAGGGGAGGCTCCATCTTGTTGAAAGTAAAAGTCGTCGTTTCCAAACAACTTCCGAACTGCAGGTATAATTTCTGTCCGCAGCATGTCGAGATATGCGGCACCGGTAACTGTCCCATTAAAGAAAAATGGTCCAACCAAACCCCTGGATGATAAACTACACCATGCTGTTAATCCTGGTAAATTAACATGTTTATCCACACCTTAAGGATGCAATTAGGGAAAAGTGCGGGACCATCACAGCATCCACATTAGTCCATGTCTGCGAATCAGTTAGTCGACGCATTCAAAAGTGCATTCATGCCGCCGGAGAACATTTTGAGCACTTGGCGTAGTTAATTAAATTTTATATGTAAACAACTCGCTATAACATTTTGATCACTTAGATTACTAATTTACCTTTCATTGGTTTTTCATTGGTTTTTCACAACCGCGGTTGCGGTTGTGTTTGCGGTTGTCGAATTTTTTCCAACCGCAGACGTGTTTTGTCGAGTGCTATCAAGTGAATAAGTGGTTTTCGTTGAAGTGTTTAAAAAAAAAAAGTGTTTCGTGCATTCTTAATTAAATTACTTCGTGCTACTAATCATTCATTAACGAATATATTTCATTTATTGACGTTATTCAGTACTATATTATTGATCAAACCAAGGCTACAACGTGGCTTGCCTTGTTTGGTTTTCAAATCAATCGTAAAACGTGCAGTCATAAGGTTGAAATTCCCTTGGTTTGTTTTTGTTGTTTTTCAAATCTATCAGAAACGTGGTTTTTTAAGGTTCAGATTTCCTTCACACACTACCTGACCTCCAAAAGGGTCACCTACCGTGGGAAAAAAAGGATTAAGGTCAGCGACCAGATAAGTTCCATTTAATACTTTTTCTTTAACATTTCTTTCGTCGGTAGCTTAATTCTATATTAATTTAGTAATAAATTTGTGTTACAAGATCCTGTTTCTGCGTTTCAAGAACGCGGTGGACCTACGTTGTAATTTATTAATTTCCAAACGCTCGTTTTTTGTTTTTCTTTTGTTTTTTGTTGTTTAACTAATTAAAAGCATGGCACCCCCGTCAAGTACTTGCAGTCGCTGTGAAGGGAAATTTGCTGCTTACGCGTTTACAATGGCTAATAATAATGATCAGTTAGTTTGCAGGTGGTGCTCAAGCATGGAAGTGCTGAGGAACGAATTAGACCGTGAGAGGCAGGCCAGGGTGAGACTTGAAGAAAGCGTGATGCTCCTGACGGCAAAATTAGAATCCCTTGAGACTCCAGTTACGACCCCTCCTGCCTCAGTTTCTATTAATAATATAAATAGTACTAATAGCCCTCTCTCTTCCCCTAGTTCCCAACCCTTCGTTCGAGTGCGAAATGGAGCCCCATTGAGAAAAGCAAAGCCTTGTCTACCAGTAATAACAAGCAATAAGTTTTCTGTTTTAGGGTTCGAAGATACTGATGAACCGGAAATACGACTCGTTGGTGATTCCATTGTTCGAGGGCAGCTCGAGGAATTCTGTGGGAGAAACCCTCGTCGTAGGCGCCGTTACTGCTACCCTGGTGCAAGGGTGGAGGATATAACTAATAATGTTGACCATTTTACAGACAGTACCGCCGAGGACACAACGTATGTTATTCATGTCGGTACTAATAACGTTTTAAATTCTAGATCGGAAGAACTGCTGGCTAGGTACAGGGACTTATTAGAGCGATTAAAGGAGAAAACTAATAAGATTGTTTTAACAGGTATACTTCCTCGAATTATCCAACGAAGCGATTTCTACAGCAAGGCGACCTATATTAACAATAACCTAAAGTCTCTTTGCCAACAGGAAGGAGTGCATTTTGCTAATTTTTGGAACAGTTTCTACGGCAGGAGGGACTTGTTCCTCGAAGATGGACTTCATCTTAATGAAGTTGGAGCTGCGCGTTTAGGAAGACTATTTCATAATACTGTCTCTTCTTTTCAGGCTGCCGTAAGCCGAACGGTCCCAGCGTAAATTCCACAAATTTCCCCGCGCTCGCGAAGGTGTCGCAATTACAAACAATTTGAAGGTTCTATCCTTAAATGCTCGTAGCCTACGAAATAAAATAAACGAATTTTTTTCTTTAATTGCTTGTAAAGACTATGATTTAATTGCGATAAATGAATCGTGGCTTAGCACTGAAACACGTGACTTTGTAGGGGAGTATCAAATTAAAGGTTATAGACTTTTTGTTAAAAACAGAATAGGTAGGCGAGGAGGCGGTGTTATGTTGTATATCAAAGATAATATTGCGAACGTTATAGAAGTAAAGCACTCAATTCCAGAACCGATAGATTCGACTATAGCAGAACTTAAATTCAACGATTTCAAACTTCTTGTTGCGGTTATATATAGGCCCCCAAATCAAACAGCTGCTACGGACGAAGCGTTATATCGTGAACTAAAGAGAATAATCGGTAGTGAGCAGGCTTTAGTTATGGGTGACTTTAATTGCGCCAACGTGAATTACGATACAATGCAGGGAGACGCGGAAGGTAATCGTTTAGTTAATTTTCTCGAGGATAGCTTTCTTATTCAAAAGGTTGGGGAACCTACGAGGTTGGACAGTATTTTAGATTTAGTAATAACTACGGATGATAGGCTAATTACTGATCTTCAAGTAATAGAACCGTTGAGCAATAGCGATCACAATATGGTAGAGTTTGTCCTCTCAGTAAGTCACTCGAAACCAACTAACTCGACTAAAATTCCTAGCTTCCAGCACGCAGACTTTAGTAAATTTCGAAATAAATTTTCACACGTCAATTGGGAAAACGTAATGGGGAACTCCAACGCAAAACTAATGTGGGAATCGTTCGTAAAGGTATTTAGGACTATAAATGAGGAATGTGTACCGTACAAAATTAAGCGTGCGAAAGTAAACAACAAGCCCTTGTGGTTTACTTCTAGAGTAGGAGACATTATAAAGAGTAGAGAGAGGGCTTATAGGCTATACAAGTCGATAAAGATAATCTGTTGTTACGAAACAACTACATATCTCTAAGGCGTGAAGCTAAAAGTGTAATAAAAAAGTCAAAACGCGAATTTGAAATCTCCATAGCTCGTGACGGTAAAGAAAATCCCAAGCGATTCTTTCAATACGTCAATAATAGAAATCCAGTAAAAAGTGTCTTAGGTCCATTAAAAAATGGAAATGGAGATCTAGTCTCTGAAAACAAGGAAATGGCTACCTTGCTAAACGAATTTTTTACGTCAGTTTTTACTATAGAAGATGTAACGAATATCCCTACGGTCATAGACATAATACCTTTTGATAATGGTAATATTTTGGATAATATTGTCGTTAGTGAAGGGGAAGTAATGCGCTATATTGATAAAATGAAAACGCGTAAATCACCGGGTCCGGATTCCATATATCCCATACAACTAAAAGAATTAAAAGATAGCATTGTTGTGCCGCTAACAAAGATTTTTAATGCGTCTATTTCTGAGGGGTGCGTACCAGATAATTTCAAGTTAGCAAACGTAACACCTATCTTTAAGAAAGGCGATAAAGGTGCGGCGGGAAATTATAGGCCAATCAGTTTAACGTCTGTTGTAGGTAAGCTACTGGAATCAATAATTAGGGATCGTATAGTCGAACACTTAGAAGTGCATAATCTGGTCAGAAATACGCAGCACGGTTTTAGGCGAAACAAATCTTGCTTAACTAATCTTTTAGAATTTTTCCAAAGCGTGGTTAACGTTTACGATAGACATCGGGCGGTTGATGTAGTGTATTTAGATTTTCAAAAAGCGTTTGACACCGTGCCGCACAAAAGCCTGATTGAAAAAACTAAGGCTCATGGAATCAGGGGTGTAGTAATAAATTGACTAGAAGAATGGTTGCGAGGCAGGAAACAGAGGGTGGTCGTTGATGGAGCGGAGTCGTGTTGGGCTAATGTAGCGAGTGGCGTTCCTCCTCAGGGTTCTGTATTGGGCCCCTTGCTTTTTCTATATATATTAACGATTTAGATGTCGGCCTAGTCAGTACAGTTTCAAAGTTTGCGGATGACACGAAGCTGGGTGGTAGGGCGATTAATGACGAAGATAGAGGTAAAATTCAGGAAGATCTGAATAAAATCGTTGATTGGTCAGTCACATGGCAAATGAGATTTAACGTGATAAGTGCAAAATTATGCATATAGGTTCGCGTAACGGTAATTTTGCGTATAGTATGTCAGGGAAAGATTTAACAAGCGTAGAGCAGGAAAAAGATTTAGGAGTTATAGTCACTGGTGATTTAAAAGTAGCGAAACAAAGTACAGCGGCGGTCAATAAGGCGAACAAAGTGTTAGGTTTTATAGCTCGAAATTTTGAGTACAAATCGCGCGATATTATAGTTCCTCTTTATAAATCATTAGTTAGACCCCATTTGGAGTACGCGGTCCAATTTTGGAATCCGCATATGCGCAAAGATATAGACAAAATCGAAAGAGTTCAAAGACGAGCAACTAAGATGATTCCGTCTCTTAGGTCAAAGTCGTACGAGGATAGGCTTAAAGAGTTAAAATTGACTACACTCGAGACTAGGAGGTTAAGGGGTGATCTAATCCAGGTTTTCAAAATTATGAATGGGTTTGATAACGTAGATAGAGATAGCTTTTTCGAAATATCTCAATATAATAGGACTAGAAATAACGGGTGTAAGTTGACAAGTAGAAGGTTCGAGACAGCAGTTGCGAAAAACTTTTTACGCATAGAATAGTAAATAGCTGGAATAGTTTGCCGGTAGAAGTAATTAGTAGCACGTCTATAAACATGTTTTAAGAATCGATTGGACGCGCATGTTGATAGAAAGGGTATAGTTTAAGGTAGTAAAATTAAGGCTTTGTGGGGATAGATCCCACAGCTCAACACAAGTGTTGTGGGATATAGGGAGGCAGCGTCTTGGGTTAGGGGATACTCTCTGTCCTTACACACCCCATTTAAAGAGATTCCTCTGCCGAGCGGTGCCCCCCATAGTACTGTGAGGTATTGAAAAACTCATGATCTTCACTTGCCCCACAAACACCTTTAAATGGGAGACCCATAATGGGTGCACACACATTTCTACATTACTGTACAGTCTTTACAGCCACACCTACACTTTTCCTCGTATGTGTATACACAATACACGATTACGAACACAGTTAGGTAGACCAGCCATGAGTGGATCCTAGGGTCTTTGTTGGTCTGAAACATTATAACATTATAACATTACTAGGAAAAATGCGTAATTATTAACTGGATTTAGCCACTATAGTGCGATTTAGCCACACTTGGTACATAATATATACTAAATAGTATTTATTTAGTAAATACCTTATGTTGAACACAAGTTTTGCAATACACTGCTACCGCTATTTGTGTGTTGCAAAACTTGTGTTCAACATAAGGTATTTACTAAATAAATACTATTTAAATGAAGTATATTCTAAACTTATATAGCTATTATGAAAGAATAGGTCAAATTAATTAAAACCATATTTTGCACTAAGTGTGTTACCAGGATGAGGGACGAGGACCCATCGCACTGTTCATCCCACCTACCACTTTCCCCAGCCTCCACCCATTGGAAAGTTATGGATTATTATTCATTTGAAAAACTGATGTCAAACTTAATGACAGGCAGTGTGAATTTCAAGAATAATATTTTTGCTGCATTTTCACCTTTCAAGCGGCAACGCCTCTCATCGTACAACGTTCCCGCTCCACTGAAGAGCTGCTCGCTTGGAATGCTACTTGAAGGGCGATTTTAGTTTGAAGAAAATTAAATAAAAATAAATGTTACTTCATGGAGCTCACAGAGTAATAACTTAGAGCGCAGTTTAAACCAATTTTACTACGGCAGCCGTATGACGTCACGTTTAAGCACGCATAAGGAGACCCATCATTTTCTTTTTAAAAAATGAAATATTCCTAATTAAGCTAAAATTAAAATTAACTAAGCTTTTACAACCGCAACCGCACTTATGGAACGGCGGTTGCGGTTACGGTTGCGGTTGTGAAATTTTGTGCGGTTGTAGTGCGGTTGCGGTTGCGGTTATTCGATCCATCACTAATATATATATATATATATATATATATATATATACACCCAGTATATATCGGGTCGGCAAAATAAAAGGGAGACCTCGAACTTTGGCTGTAAAATCCAAAGTTATGGTCAGATTTCAATATTTGTATCACACCCCACTACTAAGTAAATTTCCTATACGGTGAGCGGATTTCAAAGAAAACTAATGAAAATTACGGCTTTATTGAACATTTCTTTATGCCACTGGAAATTCTCCATTTACACTATTACTGCATTGTATGTGCAGATAAAAAGTTACAAAGTACTCACATATGGTGCTACCTTGATGTTAAAAAAATTGCTCGATATTTTTACCACGAACTTCTACAACCTTTTTCAGTCTAGGACGGAACTCATCTGTGGCTTTATTGATTTGTTCCTGTGGTAGCTCATCCCATGTTTCCAGAAGAAGCTGTCGTAAATGAGCGACATTTCTTACTTTGACCCAATAAATTCTCTGTGACAAATTTTCCCAAAGGCCGTAATCGACAAGATTTAAATCAGGACTGTTTGGTGGCCAAATTTAATACCGCTACCTGGTATTCTTTTGATATCTCCTGCTTTATCAATTTTCTTGAGAAGCTTGTCCAAACCTCCTGCAGTTGGCTTACGTTAATTAAAATCGCTTTAATTATCAACTTGAACCTATAATTAGCAAGATTTTTCTGGAATATGCGCCATAAATCCAATTTCTCAGCTAAAATGCTAAAAGATGGCATACAAGCCATAAAATTACCTAGTACTAACACTAAAATTTCATGGTTTATGTATCGTATTTGCCGAGATATGAAGAATTTAAAAGGTCTCCCCTTTTTTTTTGCCGACCCGAGATATATATATATATATATATATATATATATATATATATAATGAACGGAACACCAGAGAAAATACAAACATCCTTCAAGGTTTAATAGTACCAACGTTTCGGAATGCACTAATTCCATCTTCAGGGCTAAAACAATAAAATTCTAAATCACATACAAAATTACAAAACAAATTGCTTAATAACAATTTAAAATAAACTTAAAAAAAAAAAAAATTATAAAAAGTAGCTAAGAAAATGTAAAACATTAAAACTAAAAGGTAAATAAATGTGAAGTTAAAAAGTTAAAATTATAAAAAGTAAAAGCATTAAAACTGAAATGTAAATAAAATAAACTAGTACCTTAACCAAAACATAGCAGATCTATCGATGATTCGTCAGAATTTAGGTCTGGTTTTAGTTTATAAATAAACAGAGACTCCATAATTTTAAGCTTAAGGTCAGAGCTTCCAGCAGCAAGTACGGTGAAATTAGACTGTGAAATTGGGTGGTTATTGTTGTGCGAGTGATTACGTATGAGAGAATTAGGTGGTTTGCCAAGGGGTAAATTTGTACGGACCGATTTACCGAGATGTTCGTAAATACGAGATTTTAAATGTCTTTTAGTTTTACCTATATATGACCCCATACAGTGGTCACACTTGTATTGATAAACTTGTATTGATAAACTATTTCCCTTCTAGACTGGTCGAGACTACAATAGGCAGAACCTTAAATAGACTAATAAGCCCTACAACTAGAAACTTAATTACAGTCCCCAAAGATATCCTGTATTTCACTTTGCCCTATATGGGAACCTCAAGTTTTAACATTAGAAATAAACTTTTAAAATTGCTCAAAGAATTCTACCCACAACTGTGTATAAAATTATATTCACCCCGTCTAAATCGATTTACCATTTATTTAAATACAAGGATGTTATTCCTACACTTCTTAAGTCATCTATAGTTTATCAATACAAGTGTGACCACTGTATGGGTCATATATAGGTAAAACTAAAAGACATTTAAAATCTCGTATTTACGAACATCTCGGTAAATCGGTCCGTACAAATTTACCCCTTGGCAAACCACCTAATTCTCTCATACGTAATCACTCGCACAACAATAACCACCCAATTTCACAGTCTAATTTCACCGTACTTGCTGCTGGAAGCTCTGACCTTAAGCTTAAAATTATGGAGTCTCTGTTTATTTATAAACTAAAACCAGACCTAAATTCTGACGAATCATCGATAGATCTGCTATGTTTTGGTTAAGGTACTAGTTTATTTTATTTACATTTCAGTTTTAATGCTTTTACTTTTTATAATTTTAACTTTTTAACTTCACATTTATTTACCTTTTAGTTTTAATGTTTTACATTTTCTTAGCTACTTTTTATAATTTTTTTTTTTTTTAAGTTTATTTTAAATTGTTATTAAGCAATTTGTATTTTGTAATTTTGTATGTGATTTAGAATTTTATTGTTTTAGCCCTGAAGATGGAATTAGTGCATTCCGAAACGTTGGTACTATTAAACCTTGAAGGATGTTTGTATTTTCTCTGGTGTTCCTGTTCATTATTAAACTGCGTTTTCCACGCCACCAATCAATAGCCGATATATATAATATATATATATATATTATTATGAAAGCTTGGTTTTGCTGTTTTTGAGCTTGATTTAAACATGATTTGGCGGGTTTTCAATTTTTTATTTGGCAACACTGGCCTGGGATGACAGGTTTAGTATTAATATTTTAATAATATTAATGTATATAGAATAAATTCGTAATAATTTAAAATGTATTCTTACTATAAAATATACAAACTAAAACAAAACCTTCTTATCTCTGTAACTGTATGTACAAACTTTAGTACATAGTTATAGAGATAAGCACATCAATAGACACCGGTACAAGGCCCAAGGCGGGGGAGGGGGGTGACCGCCTCTATCGCCCCCCATTCGGTACGCCCCTGTGAGACTCTCAATGTCATTCAGCAGTGTTATTCGTAATTAAGAAGTCAAAGCGAGTGCATGAGAGTTCAGAATGGTTGGTAATTTCGGATCAGGGTCAGGATGTTTATATTGTGCTTTTTACAGTTATAATAACATACAGATCAGAGGGAACAAAAACTAACTTTTCGTTATTTTCTGAGATAAAATGTTGTGTAGTGTATGGTAATCATAAATAGCAAGCGTAAGTTGTATCGTAAATTCATTTCATTTTAGTATGACAACTCCTGAATGAAATGAGGTGACTTGGTAATTATATTTGACTATGAGAACAATGCTGCAACAAGCTAAGATATTTTCTACACAAACTCCACTAGCGCACTGTCGCCGTTAACGTATTCAATCTGTCACAAATTATGCCGCTGAAGTTCGCGTTGGCGCCTGAGCCCCTTTATTCTTTCTTTTCATATTGGAACCATTATCATAGCCCTGACCTCTGCAGTTATGTAAGTCTAGCTTGCTCTCTCTCTCAGAAAATCAAGTATACTTTCATATAATCCTTTGCCTGTAGTATCTATAACTGGTTTATAGCTAACAAAATGTTCCTTTATTGAAATGTCTTCTACATCTAAAACTCGTATTGTACATGAAAGCTCCTCCACATTACTTGCATCTGGCGTACAGTCTAAGATAAGGCTGAAATATTTGGCTTCTTTAACGCGGTTTAATATATTTTCCTGAACAGCATTTCCCAACAAATTGATTATTTCATTCTGAACATTTTTTCCACAATAGTGAATGTGTTTCTTTAGACACAACCCGACGTAAATGTTCGTTCATTGTCAAATAAAATTTTCCATGTAGCTCAGCAAGACCTAAAAAATTCCCATTGTGCGGTGTAAATAATGTGTCTGAAGTTCCTCTGAAAGCCAAATTGTGTTCAGCTAAATACAGAGTGATGCTCATTAAACGTTCCAAAACTTTACACGAGTACATCTCCTTATCAATAGTTTTATTAGTCTGCAATCGCAGTGATGTCTCAAACCACTTCTTATGACATTCCAGGTGATGTACTGAATTTTCACGTG
Organism: Bathynomus jamesi; assembly: GCA_023014485.1. Classification (NCBI taxonomy): domain Eukaryota; kingdom Metazoa; phylum Arthropoda; class Malacostraca; order Isopoda; family Cirolanidae; genus Bathynomus; species Bathynomus jamesi. Next base: position 351,537 of record JAJOZX010000747.1, on the reverse strand, counting down.
ATTGCAAATATTCATGAGCATGTTTCCAGTCATTAATTCCAGATTTTCCTAAAACTGACTTATTTGAGAAACCAAAAATTGGGTCTTTTCCAAATGGACGACGCACGGGATTTAGCTAAAAATTTGTATACTAATAAATTTTTATATTTTAATAACGAAAATGACATTATTTTCCTGGAGAAATATGCGGAACATATGAAAAAAATTGCATGACGCATGACCGTTATCCAGTTTACACCGCTCATGACGCCCGGATACGAGGTTGCTGTGTGGCCCCCGGTTAATTGAATGCCCGGTTAGGTCATTTGAATGGCCGGTTAGGTCAACTGTACGCCCTTGACGATTGGTTAGGTTAAGTAGTGATATTTTCGTTAAAACTAACGAAAATGTCATGACTTAACCTAACCAATCGTCAAGGGCGTACAGTTGACCTAACCGGGCATTCAATTGCCCTAACCTGGCATTCAGTTGACCTAACCTGGCATTCACTTGACCTAACAGGGCATTTAATTGACCGGGGGCAACTCGCAAGTAGATATATTACAGCACTGCATTATCATATGCTCACACTCAGTGGCGTATTAAGGATTTTTGGGCCCTGGGGCCAAAATATTCTTGGGGTCCCTCAACAAGACAAATCTTCGAGTCATGTAAATTACTAAAACTATTTATTTCTAAATCAAATAATGCAAGCATTACACAAATACCAAGCTGCTACAATTGCACCAAACCAATTACACAACTACAAGTCCACTACTAATCTACCAAAGTTGGTCACAAAATCATCCACTACCACTTTACAAAAGTTTTTTGAGCTGCTTCATATCACTAACTTTTCCAATTACAAGCTCAGTACTTAAATTCTGCAAAATATTCTTTTCTATGCATAACAATGACAGACTTTGCAATTTCTTTTAGGTTAGCACTTGACGTTTAACATTTTTAATCATGCTCAAATGAGAAAAAGAACGCTCCGCAGTTGCATTTGACATCATCAAACACAAATAAATGCAATAAACAATGAAAGCATTTGGGAAAACAGCCCTCAATTTGTGAATTTCCTGTAGTACTCCTAATGGGCGGGTGTCAGCTAAAGCGTTTTGTTTGACAAACAGTACAAAATGCTGAAACTCAAATGGGAAGCTGTCCTCAAAATCATTTGGGTAATGGACTAGCCAGATTTTTTGTTGCTTTTGATGCTTCTTCTGAAGTTAGTTGAGAGACGTTGCTGAGCATTCTAAATTTATCATTGATATCATTATAAACATCGGCCCCTAAAACAGCTGGGCCCTTGGGCCTGGCCCCCCCCCCCCCCCACCGCACTTAATACGCCACTGCTCACACTACAACAATAATATTCAGACTAAACTAGGTCTAAGCAGGCAACAAATAAACATTAATAACAACAAAAATTACTGTTTATGCGAGTTCGTATGGAGAAAAAGGTATACAAATGAAGATTTATTTATTAAAATATTATTAAATATTGCAAATTTTAATAAATAAAGGATATTATCTGCGATGATTTTTATTTCATTTTATTTCATTTATTTATTTTCCCATTTTTCCCTTTGTATTTGGAGGATCCTAAACACATAACATTATAACATGACTTGGCGCCCCGAGCAACTGCCCGAGTTGCCGGTACCTTGAGCCGGCCGTGCAAATATGTTATAAACAAGTTATTATGAAATATAATATCTCGTTGCTATTCGTTCATCTGATATGTATTTCCGCTGTGGCTGAAAGGAGGTTATTCAGTTTTGTTTTGAGTTATGGAGTGTTGTTTGAAGTCTTTCGAGGATTTAATTGAAATAGTTCAAAAAATGATAGCAAAGCGATAGGAATTTTTGCAGCGCATGGAGTAATTCCATTACAGAAAATCTGTGAAGTTTGTGGTGCCGTGTGTATAGGGTGGCCATTTCCAAATTTCCAAAAAGGAGGACACTGCGTATGTGGCCGTACGTTAACATATATATATCATATAACATATATCACATATATATATATATATATATATATATATATATATATATATATAACATTATATATATATAACATTATATATATATATATATACACACTGTACGTGTACAGGGCTATTTAAAATGATTCATCCGATTTCAACTGAGAATACTTCCGTACCTATCAACCGTGCATCAACTGGGCATACACCACATGAAAGAGGAAATCTCCGAGTTTTGAAAGATCACCGCAAGAGGGCTCCAAAGTCACGCCGTGGCCTAGCCTAGCAACAAACAGTCAGTGTGAAAATGGCGTCCGCACAGCAGAAGGCGTTTTGTGTGTTGCAGTTTTCGAGCTGTAAATCGGTAGTCACAGTGCAGCGTGAGTTTCGTCGACGTTACAGAACAGATCCACCGGGTGCTCAGAGCATCCGTCGGTATCGGCAGTTCGAGGAAACAGGATGTTTGTGTAAAGGCAAGTCCACAGGACGACCGCGCGTGTCTGAGGATAATGTGCAAAGAATCAGAGAGAGTTTCCAACGTAGCCTGAGGAAATCAACAAACCGCGCCAGTACGTTAAGGTACGTTAAGGGGTACGTTAAGGATACTGTGTACGTGCCACCGTTGCCCACATCTTTGGATGAGCTCCGAACTCGCATTGTTACTGCCGTAGAGTCAGTGACAACGGACATGCTGGAGCGAGTATGGGAGGAATTCGACTATCGTGTCGACGTTGCTCGTGTAACTAGGGGAAGTCACATAGAGCATTTATGAGATGAGAGACAAAATTTGGACAGTTTTTCTTTTGGTTGATGTATCACAAATCACTCTGTATTTGTAACATTAAAAAATATTCTCATTTGAAATCAGGTGAATCATTTTAAATAGCCCTGTATAACTGAAAGAAATGAATATTCATTTTTACTCCTTGGGCAGACTGACTGTCCGACTCGTAGTCATGAAATTGAAAACAAATGTGGCTTATCAGCAGTGTTACCAACTACATATAATAAAAATACGTTAACGGTTATTATGGCCTTCAGTACCCGCTATTTTAAGTGTACCTGAGGTAATTTAAATAATTCTTTTTAGCCAGACCCCAAAAAGGAGGACAAATTAACGTCCGGCTCACGGTGGCTCCGGATGGAGGACAGAGTGCTCAAAAGGCGGACTGTCGACCTAAAGCCGGAAGTCTGGCCACCCTACGTGTGTAATTATAGGGAAGACAAGAAATTGTGGAAGGACATTAAATCTTGGGTTTTAGGTTCTGGTAATCGTAATTACCACTATGAGCAGTATTTCGCCAGATACCTTTTCTTGGCAAACAACAGTCATCCATACATTTTTAAGGATAATACCTGAAGTTTACCCTCCGACTGAACAGTACTAAGGTAAGACTTATGTTATTAGGTTAGGTTTACCAAAATGCTTTTTCATAATAGTACTTGATGTGATTTACTCAAATCTTATAGTTACTTACTACGCAACTGAGCCGAAACATCCTGATTTTCGACTTCGAATAAAATGGGTTTTGGCTCATTTACATTTCCTTTAAGATTTACCGAAAAGTTAATTTAACAAACCTAGATTTTACATACAAATACTGTACATATACAATCTACACAAGTGACCAATATACAGTGGTGGGCACCGTTAACCAAAAAGTTAACTTCGTTAACCGCTAATCCGTTAACCAAAAAGTTAACTTCGTTAACCGTTAATCCGTTAATTCGTTAAACATGTAACGGAAGTTACCGATAAACCGTTAACGTTAACTTTTATTATAAAAAAAATGAAAAACACAATATATATATATATATAATTTAATTTTCCCTCTTCTTCTCGTTCTCCATTTTGTCCATGAGATGCATGTTGCCTTTCATGAAAATTAGCATATCAAAGTTTTCATCAGACAGGAATGATCTCTTGGCCCTCAGGATGTCCTTGCCCATAGAGAACAAACGCTCCACTGCAGCACTGGAGGGGATGGCTGTGTTGAACTTGATGAACAAGTCCACCAACACTTGCTCACCCAAGAAGGCAGCATCTGTCAGCAAGTCCTTGGAGTTGGTCTCCAGCCAGGTCTTGACCAAGTTCTGGGCCTTGAACTTGAGTGACCTGTGGCTTCTGCTGCTCTCTTTTGTCTGGATGACAGCACTGAAGAAGTCATCCTCCTCCTCCTCCTCGTTGTTGCTGCCTCCACTGTTGCTGCCCACTTCGTTGGACTGCTGCTTCATGGCCTCCTCGACTGTACCCTCCATGCTTTTCCTCACCCTGGCGACCTTGGTGTTGTCATACTTGTCCAACCAGATGAGGCGAAACCTGGGATGGAAGGCAGCAGCCAGCTGGCATTCGTCATCCTCCAGGAGGGGCCCAAACCTTTTGTCGATGCCTGCCAAAAGTGCGTCGACCAAGGCGCTGCAGTAGACGAGGCCCTTGGACTTCAAGTCCTTAAGCCTGAAGATTGTCGCCGCAACTGTTGGCAGCAGAGTCCCAAGGTAGGCTTGTTCCTCCCCCTCATAAAGAAACTAATTCACATTGAGACTTGAAAGTACCGGCAGGATCAACCGGGTAGAAAAATAATTATGGAGATTTTAAAGATGTGGTACCTAGAAGTATCGCCAGGACATAAAGGGTTAAGGTGAAAACGCTCCCATTGTAAGACATCAATTGACTTAATTTATGTAATCAAAGTGACATGAGAATTGAAATCTTACCTGATCAGTTTTATGGTTCTTGAAATGTATCAAGGAGACTACTAATAAGGTACTCACAGACATATTATAAATATACATGACTTACTTGACAACGATTATTTTTAAATATTCACTAGCACAAACATGTTGCGCAAGAGACAGACTGCAAATAAAACGAATGTAGTTATTTGTTGTAATTGTTACATATATATTATTGAAAGTGCCTTAAAATGCTCGTGATATTTCTTGAAAGAAGTTGAAACATTCAACTCAAATGGCAAATCTTTCCGCCTGATTTTACAGTCGACCATGTTTTGCTCAAACCAATGCCATAAATAACTACCATATTTGGTAAGACACAAATTGTGGCGACGGAAACAAATATATCGCCTGATTTTGCACTGCGGAAATGGAAATTCGTTCATCACTATTAACAGTGGCGGATTAATTGCGCACCTGCTCAGCACTGAAAATAATAGAAACTTTTAAACGTTTATTTATGAATTTTTTGGGTTAACGGACTTGAGTTAACGGAAGTTAAATGTAACGGAAGTTAATTAGTCCGATAATGATTTTCAAAGTTAACTTAAAAGTTAAATCGTTAACGAAAAAGTTAACTTCGTTAATTAACGATTAACGGATTAACGGTTTGTGCCCAGCTTTGCCAATATATAATTACTTGTATCTGACAAACATACTTGATAAATATCCACTATAATACACTCACCCGAGGAGGTCACTCGAAAAAACTTATATTAAACGTTGGTTAAGATTCGGTTTAGCACCGGGAACCCAATTTTTGCATTGGAAATAGGTTTAACGAATGTAGAATTTGATTGCAAATCGATTTTCTTATATAACAAGCTGTGCTTTCGGCACCTACCCTTCGGGTAGGGCTTGTGTGCTTTGCACAGGCCGCCTTCGGCGGCTCCCATTTTTTTAAAACTTTTTCATGTATTTTCCATTACCCCCACCCCCACTCCCCAATTACCCCTCCCCCTCCCCCATTACCCCCACCCCTCCCACCATTACATATATATATATATATATATATATATAATGCCTCACAGAAACACATCTTAAAGATTGCCAAGGAAACTTCGATAACTGCGAACACTGTATCGCTAAGAAAGAATTGCATATCGATGGATTCAACTTACTAAGAGCGGATAGAACAGCGAAACGTAAAGGTGGCTGTGCTATTTAGTATTTACATACATGAAAGGCATATGACAGAGACGGTAATAAGTAAATCTAACAGCTTCGTGGAAACCCTTGCAGTGAAAATAGAGAAACTAAATGTGGTACTGATAGTCATCTATAGTGAGACCTCCAAACTCTCCATCTGAAAAATTTTCGGATGCCATTGATGATATCAGAACCCTAATAAAGTCCGTAAACTCTCTATCCCCTAATATATATATATATATATATATATATATATATATATATATATACACACACACACACACACACACTACCAATCCTGATAAAACTAATCCATTTAATACATCTCAAATTCGCTGTAATGGTCTACAGTAGGGACCAGTTATCCACAAAATCTTGGCCTATATTAACTCATTAAAATTTTTATCACATATTACTCTCCCTTTTATGTTACGGCCAAATTTTAGGTCCACTCTTCCGCAATAAGATGCCCAAATATTAAAAAGATCTTCATTTTTAGGGAAATAAAAAAAACAACTTGTACTGTTTGTGGATGTTCCTACATTGTTACAGAGTACCGCAGCACACTTCAAAGGTTTTTTTGCATTTATTTACAATAAACAAGTTATAATTAGCTTGAAATGCCTTGAATATGATTCTATTGGTTTTTAATTTACAGTTGAGTCATTACGTCATCAGCCTCCAACATCTATAACACTGTTCAACAATGATTTTGTTTCAGGAAAAGTTTTGTCATTTTTATAGAGTTTTTAACGCTAATTACAAAAATGGTCTTATTGTTTTCCTATCACGTATAGTTTTTGAGAACTTTCCATTTTTTTGTTTTGGAAAAAATATCAGGTTGTAACATAAATTCTGCTCGATTAGAAAATGGACGATAGATAATAGAATAACCTCAAGATAATGCGAAATAGTTTTAGAAATGTTGCAAAATACACGCGGCGACAGGTTCGCACATGTTTTATCACGATACAGAATGATACAGAATGACTTAGGCTAGTGTAGGATTAGGTTAATGAATATTTTCTCCGCATGATTTGTCACAAGCGAATCTTCAACATCGAATCGATATTTGCACATCACTGCATTCTCGGCAAATGCAGGCACCGTTTTTGAATCGGATCGTCACTGGGGATGAAAAATGGGTCCTCTGTAACAATATTAAGCGTCGACATCAGTGGCTTAGCCGTGAAACAAAGCCTGAACCTCAGCCAAGGAATGGACCCCATCCAAAGAAAATTTTGCTATGCGTTTGGTGGGATATGCAAGGAATTATTCATTTTGAGCTTCTGCCAGATAACCAAACAATCACAACTGAAGTCTACTGCCAACAACTCCAACGAGTGAAAATGGCATTACAAGAAAAACGTCCTCCATTAATTAATCGCAGAGGTGTTCTATTCCACCAAGATAACGCGCGCCCTCACACTGCTCGAATCACCACTGCCCAATTGGAGGCATTTGGTTGGGAAAAAATGCCTCATCCACCTTATTCTCCGCACATCGCACCTTCAACTACCATTTATTCAGAAGTCTGCAACACCACCTAGATGGACAAAAGTTGCAATCCAGGGAAGCTATCGAAAACGAAGTGATCCCTTTTTTTTTTAACTCGAAACCAAGGGATTTCTTCGAACGTGGCAGAAAAAACTTTTCTACAGGTGGGAGGAGGTTATAGAAAAAGAAGGGAATTATATTGATGATTAATTTGTCATTATGTCATTTAATTTTTGTTCTGAATGAACTAAAAAATCGAGCAGAATATGTGTTACAACCTATTAATTTTTGTAGTAAAAGCTGTTCATTTATTTTATTATCTCGCAACTCTGACCACTCGTGATGTCTGTCTTATTACGTCGTGTGTATTGTTACTCTTATAGTATGTGTGATGTTAATATTTTTTTAATATTTTGTAAAATATTTAATTAATTATATCCAATATACAATATTATACATATTATAAACAATAATTGTATAATATTTTTTAAGATTTCATGGAAACTATGCGTGATACGCCAAAATTAATAACATTTTCGGAATCAGCAGCAGCGTCGACTTCATATAGACCAGCTTTGTTTGTTGCTGAGGCAGAATAAAAGTAAAAATTTGTTGTTCAGTATAATTGGCTGCAAAAATATTCCCCGTCCGAGTTGCATGATGATAATATTGCAAATTTTAAGAATATTAATTAACAAAGAAATTATAAATTAAATGCATAATTTTATAAAAATAAATTTTATATGTTCAAATTACATAATAAAAATGTCCTGATTCGCCCCCATTTTAATTAAAAACGTATGTACCTATTTGGCTACGCACTGTGCGTTAGAAGAACAGGAATTTTCACAAGAGTAATCCCCGAGACTATATATATATATATATATATATATATATATATCGACTATGTCTGTAGTATTTGGCAACTGATAGCTCACCGCTTTCCGTTCATCAGCAAATTAAGCGACATTCGGTCTGGGTAGTAATCGGGATGGAGACTGTCTTCTGCGTTCACATTATGTAGCGACCCGTGGTTCGAATTTCACGTAAAGCTGTAGGTCCCCTCCTTCATATGGTCTTAGATGTTGCGAAGGAAGTTAAACAACTCCATCAAAGAAAACAAACTGACAGACAAAATTATACGAACTTAGTCAAAAACCAATACTTTTTTTTTATGTATTCAGACATAATTAAACTATTTTTCCAAAGTTGTTATATTAATATACGAATAATACATTAAAAAATGCTCAAATTTACACTGAGAAACAATTACAATTTCATTTTGCATGAAAATATCTAAATATTTTTGCTTCAACCAATTTTTTCCTATTGAAACAATTATTTTTTTCAATCCTTTTCGACTTTCATAACGTGGTCGCAGAATCAGCTCATCCAACAGTCATTTAAACAAGGCGGTGTTCAGTCCAGTCTATACCTTAAAGTCCATATGGTGTAAACATTGAAGAACTTAAAACCGAAATAAAATTTCCATTATTAAATGTGCATTTTAGTTCCATGAATTTTGCATTTTGGACTATATTATGTAGATAGAATGTCACAATCACGAGTGAATTATCCTTACAGTACAGCAGTACTTTTACGGCTTTATATCTACATTAATGATTGTAAGTAAAGGATGTTTCACTCTAGAGAGAAGTTTGTATGAAAGTGAACTGAGTCCGTCGACTGAAG